>CM038599.1:10450844-10726702 GCA_021533255.1 Ceriops tagal | reverse complement strand
CAAGCCTTCAAGGCGACGGTCATGCAGACCGTCAAAAGCTTGCAAACTCAAGTGACCTCTTTAGAAACCATTTTAGAGGAGATGCGCCATGACGTAGCCATGTGCAAGAAGGTCATGGCTAGTGATGGCGGTCCAAGGGGAGCCCCTCGGGTGGAAGCTCCCAAGCCCAAGGAATTCTCGGGCAAGAGGGATGCCCAAGAGGTGGAGAATTTCCTTTGGCAAATGGAGAGATACTTTGAATGCATCAAGATGGTAGACGAACGAGACAAGGTAAACACGGCAACACTTTACCTTGCGGATACAGCAACTTTATGGTGGCGGAGGAAGCATGCGGATATTCAAAAGGGTATTTGCATCATAGAGACATGGGAGGACTTCAAAAGGGAACTCAAAAGGCAGTTCTTCCCAGAGAACGTGGTGTATGAAGCACGCAAGCAGCTGAGGGAGCTGAAACACAAGTCCTCTATCCCCGACTATGTTAGGGATTTCACTATGTTAATGCTGAAAATCCCTAGCCTAGGGGAAGAAGAGGTACTATTCTACTTCGTAGATGGACTCCAAAATTGGGCTAAGAAAGAGGTGCAACGACGAGGGGCGAAGGACGTTGACGAGGCCATTGCAATTGCGGAGTCCCTCACCGAGTATCAAAGAAGTGAGTCTTCTAAAAATAGGAACTCCAGGAGTAACCCCAATAAAGGTGGGGGAGAAAGAGATAGAGGCCAAGGAAATCACAACCCACCTACTAGAAGGGACTATGAGGAGAAGAAACAATCTTTCATACCTAGAGGAGGGTGCTTTGTGTGCAAGGGGCCACACCCTATGAAGGATTGTCCAAAATTAGGTTCATTGGCTGCAATGATCGAGCAACAAGAGGCGCAAATAGTAGATGATCCAGCAGAACAGATTGGTTCTCTACGATTACTCAACGCTCTTAAGGGCAAACAAGAGCTGCAAGCAATGAGAGGTAAGGGACTAATGTTTGTGGATGTGCAGATAAATGGACAGCATGCCCAAGTCATGATTGACACGGGTGCCACTCACAACTTCATCACCGAGGAGGAAGCTAAACGGCTTGGTCTCTCTATGGCCGAAGGTGGGGGTTGGCTCAAGACCGTCAACACTAGTGCCAAGCCTTTACGTGGAGTTGCCCGAAATGTACCAATGAGCCTTGGTCCATGGAGTGGTGCAGTGGATTTCTCAGTGGCGCACATGGATGACTTCAAGATCGTGTTGGGTATGGACTTCCTTCGTAAGGTACAAATCGTCCCTATGCCATATTTAAACTCTGTGTGTGTGCTTGAGAAGGAGGCCCCGTGCATGGTTTCTGCTGTGTCGAAGGCGAGTGATAGGAAAGTTCTATCTGCAATGCAAGCCAAGAAGGGCCTCAAGCGAGGGGAAACCACATACTTGGCAACGATGGTGACAAGCAATCCCTCTAGCCCTCCAGAGGTGGACCTACCCCAGGCAATTAAAGACGTCCTTGAAGAAAACAAGGATGTCATGCCTCCTGAGCTGCCCAAACGACTTCCTCCAAGGAGAGAAATTGACCATAAAATAGAGTTGGAGCAAGGGTCTAAGCCACCCGCTATGACCCCTTATCGCATGGCACCCACCGAGCTTGAAGAATTGAAAAGACAACTGGTTAGTTTGCTGGATGCGGGTCAGGTGCGACCTTCAAAGGCTCCTTATGGCGCTCCAGTCTTGTTCCAGAGGAAGCACGATGGTTCCCTACGTATGTGCATTGACTACCGGGCACTCAATAAGATTACGGTAAAGAATCGATACCCCCTTCCTCTTATTCCTGATTTGTTTGATAGATTAGGGCAAGCCAAGTGGATTACAAAGGTGGACTTGCGTTCTGGATACTATCAAGTTCGTATAGCAGAAGGAGACGAGGCAAAGACCACCTGTGTGACCCGCTATGGTTCCTTTGAGTGGTTGGTGATGCCCTTTGGGCTAACCAACGCCCCTGCTACTTTCTCCACACTCATGAATCAGATCTTTCGACCATTCTTGGACCAGTTTGTAGTGGTCTACTTGGACGACATTCTTATCTATAGTGAGACTCTTGAAGACCATGTAGACCACCTACAAACCGTGTTCAAGCTTTTGCGGGACAATGAGCTTTACATCAAAAAGGAGAAGTGCACTTTCGCGGCACGGGAAGTACACTTCCTTGGTCACGTGGTGGGGAATGGACGAATTCGAATGGATGAAGAGAAGGTGCGGGCCATCCAAGATTGGGAGTCACCAAAGAACGTGTCACAGTTGCGATCGTTTCTTGGGCTAGCCAACTACTACAGGCGGTTCATTGAGGGGTACTCCGCACGAACGACTACCCTAACCAATTTATTGAAGAAAAACCAGTCATGGGAATGGACAACTCAACAGCAAATGGCCTTTGAAGGGTTGAAGGTTACGGTAAGTAAAGAGCCTGTCCTTGTTCTCCCTGACTTTGCTAAAGCATTTGAAGTCCACACAGATGCTTCCGACTTTGCTATAGGAGGGGTCCTAATGCAAGAAGGGCATCCCGTGGCTTATGAAAGTAGGAAACTGAACGACACCGAACGGAAGTACACGGTACAAGAGAAGGAGATGACTGCCATTGTTCATTGCCTCCGTACTTGGCGCCATTATCTATTGGGTTCTCAATTTGCGATCAAAACGGACAATGTAGCCACTAGCTACTTCCAAACCCAGAAGAAGCTGACTCCGAAGCAAGCTAGGTGGCAGGACTACTTGGCTGAGTTCGATTATACGTTGGAATATAAGCCGGGCAAAGCCAATGTAGTCGCTGACGCTTTGAGTCGCAAAGCAGAACTGGTGGCCATCTCTCAAATAAAAGGGGACATCAAAGACCAGATTCGGGAGGGGATTAAGCATGATCCCATGGCCAGGCAAATCACCGACCTTGCTGTCAAGAGGGAGACAAAAAGGTTTTGGGTAGAGGATGGCCTAATCTATACTCGAGGTAGGCGACTCTATGTGCCTAAGTGGGGAAATTTAAGACGCTCCCTCATTAAGGAGTGTCACGATACCAAGTGGGCGGGTCACCCAGGCATGAAGAGGACGTGGGCATTGTTGGAGGCGACATACTATTGGCCTCAATTGAGGGATGAGGTTGAGATGTATGTTAGAACCTGTCTTGTGTGTCAACAAGACAAGCTTGATCACCAACTGCCTGGAGGATTATTGGAACCGTTACCAATACCTCAAAGGCCTTGGGAGACCATTACAATGGACTTCATCTCTGCACTACCCAAGTCAGAAGGGTCAGGGTCAATCATAGTGGTCGTGGATCGCTTTTCAAAGTACGGTACGTTCATCCCTGCCCCAACTGATTGTACAGCTGAAGAGGCGGCGCGGCTATTCTTTAAAAATGTGGTAAAGTATTGGGGGTTGCCGCGTCACATCATAACTGATCGTGATCCTCGTTTCACGGGTCGATTGTGGGACGAGTTGTTCACACTCTTGGGGACTGAGTTGCATTTCTCCACAAGTTTTCACCCTCAAACTGACGGCCAAACTGAGAGGGTGAATGCTCTTTTGGAATGTTATCTTAGGCACTTTGTAAGTGCTAACCAACGGGATTGGGGGAAACTCCTGGACGTGGCTCAATTTTCGTACAATTTACAAAAGAGTGAGGCAACCGGGAGAAGTCCCTTCGAGTTGGCAACTGGGCAACAACCTTTAACGCCCCATAGCGTGGATACAGGTTCATCAAGCAGAAGCCCAGGAGCCCTAAAGATGGCCAAGTCGTGGAAGGAGCAAGCCGATATAGCCCGTTCCTACCTTGACAAGGCAGCTAAGAAGATGAAGAAATGGGCAGACAAGAGAAGGCGACAGGTCGAATTTGCTGTTGGAGACAAGGTAATGGTCAAAATCTTGCCCCAACAATTCAAAGCTTTCCGTTCTGTCCATAAGGGTCTTATAAGGAGGTACGAGGGACCTTACTCAATCCTCGGGAAGGTTGGTAAGGTCTCTTACAAATTGGATTTGCCCAAAACCTTAAAAATTCACCCAGTCTTCCACGTAAGCATGCTCAAACCATTCAAGGAAGACCAAGAGGACCCAAGACGTGGAGTATCCAACAGAGCTCCCTCGATTGTGGTAAAGTCCTATGACAAAGACGTCGAAGAAGTGCTTAGCAAGCGGATTGTTCGAAAACGAGGGATACCACCAAGCATTCAATACTTGATCAAATGGAAGGGATTGCCCGAGAGCGAAGCAACGTGGGAAACCAAAGAAGATATGTGGCAATTTTAACGACAACTTCAAGCATACGAGGATTCGACGAGGGCGTCGAAGGATTAGGTGGGGGAGAGTGAAACGCCCTGGAATATTCTAGGGAAGTCTAGAGGCTTACTAGGACCCTAGGACATTCCACCTTATTCTAGAATTCTTATCTTATTGTAATGTGTGCCTTATCTTATTGTAATGTGTGCCTTATCTTCTTGTAAAGCTTAGAGTGATAGACACCGTTAGATCAAACAGATCTCAACCATCCAATTAGAAGGTGGAATTGTATATAAAGGGGGGTAGCCCCAAGGGTAGAGACATCCAATTCACTTGTATTCTCTCTCAAGTATAATATAGTGTTTCCTTTCTCTCATCATTCTCTCTTGTGTTTTCCATAGTGCTCTACTTTCTCTTCACTATCCAAGGGGGAAGGCTGACTTAGCTTCTACGAAGGGCGTAGGAAGAGCTAAGTGCCGCACGGTTGTGAGGGAAATTCGTACGTCCGTGACATGGTGCTGTCTATGGATGTTTGGTCCGTGTAAGGGACCCTGGCGAAAAAGATCAGCAAGCATAGAAATGAGGTAAATGGTCGATGTTTGGTATATTGAAGAAAGTACAGGAACTCAAAGTGGATTTCCATGGCTAAGAGAGATCGATATTGTTGTCTCACAAATTTCAAAGAGCTTTTTAAGAGCCCAAACTCGTCTTAGTTGCTTGTCTGCACTGCAGATACCAATTATTTTCACTTGAAATTTCATTAGAGTGCTTGGGAATAGTCATAAAAATGTGAACGCATTCACACTAATTCTACGCTCTATCAATTCAGCTCAATTTCTGCCTCCTTTCTCATGGCCCCAGGTCAACGGTTTTTGCTTACGTTGTACTCTAGATACTATATCACTTCACCTTATGAATAATTGGTTATTTTACAAAGAAATTCAATTTGTTTATTGACAATTGAGTTAATCTTCTAAGAGTAAAATTTCACTGGTCTGGTGGTCTAGTAATTTTTTTCTAGTAACATTAGAATAAGTCTAGTTTGTAAGAATTGACAAAATAAAAAAAAAATTTAACCGACTAAATTTAATTTTTTAATTGTTTATTTTTTTTTAAAAAATATTGTTTATAATTTAAAATATGGACAAAAAAATAAGTTTATTGATCTATATTATTTCATCACGTCACTTGATAAAACAAATAACAATAACTCTTTCATTGCCCTTTGACTCTACAATAGAACGCGTAACTAAGATTAATTCTCTGAATAATTTTAACAACTACGAGGCAACTTCGTGACATGGGGCGCCATGGCTTAGCTGGTGCCCGTTGGTCATGTACGAAAGTCGATGCGTTTTTTTTTTTTTTTTTGTTTTTCATATTTGAATATTGGGTTCTAGAGTTCGATTCTATTTGTGGTTATGCTAGTTGGCGCAACGGGGTAAGATTCCAAAGTAAATTCTTAATAAAATTTTTTTTTAATAATCTTCATCAAGTTTCAATTATAAAACTATACGAGTGTCACAATTAATTATTAAAAAATTGTGAGGTAAATTTTTAGATAAATTAATTTAAAAATAAATTTAATATTTTTTTAAAAAATAAATTTATACATGCATACAAAAATTTGCTCCTTGACTTTAATTTTAGGCTTTGTAAAAATTATAACTCTTCTCCTTTGTTGGAGCACCTTTAAAATTAAATTAAAAATAATTTTTAGTTTATTGAATGATTATAAAAAATATATATTTTTATATAAAATATAATAAAAATGTCATAATTATTAATATCAATAGATATTTTTGCCAAATAATTCTTAGATTACAATATATATTGTGATATTTATTTGATCAAAATTTAAAAATATATAAAAATAAATTATTTTTAAATAGAATAATTTCAGATAATATACAAATTTATTGAGAATTTAATTTTAATAATATAAACTATAGTTAAAATAATTTTATCTTAAGAAATATTTTCTTAGTTAAATAATTCTTGAATTATAATATATATTGTGATCCTTATTTAATAAAAATAGAGAATACATGAAAATATATTATTTTTAAATAAAATAAGTTTAGCTAATATTTAAATTTATTAAAAATTTGATTGTATTAATACAAATTATAATCAAAAATATTTTATTTTATTTTATGTTACAAATTGACTATAATAAAGTATATCATTGTAAGAACGAATTTTGTTTTAAGATTAAAAAAATAAAAAAATTTGAATTATACTAAAAATTGAAAGAATTTTATTTTTAATTGTATATCAAATATTACTGTTTTGACTCTTTAAAAAATAAAATTTAGTTTTATTAGTTTGCAATAAGGATCTGTGTAGATTTTTTTATATAATAAAATGAAGTAAACTAAACTATAAATTGTACTATTAAAATTAAGGTTTTTAAAAATTTATGTATTTTTAAAATTATTTTCTAACATATCTATAATATTTTTGTAAAATATTATAAATAAAAGAAATTTCTTGATACAATAAGAAAAAATTCAAAAAAAAAAAAACATACCGCTGAAAGGAAATTAATGCATTGTAATAACAACAACAATAAAAAAGTTAAAACAATTTTTCGTTGGTCAAATTTGGCACTCGATGGCCTTAAGGAATGAAGTTGGAGTCGGCTTAACGCGGCAATGTACCGCTTGACAAGTTGTAGAAGCGTTTGATTGATCTTTTTTAATTAAAAGACTAAGAAAAAAATTTTATTTTGAACTTTTAAAATTCATCTTCAAGAATTTTTATTTTTGAATGGTGAAATAATAAAAAAAAAACTATTAATAAGTGGTTACGTCCGTAAATCAAGTGGTTCTCTTGAATGGTGAAAAACAAATACATCCTTGCCATGAATGCATTTAAAAAAAATAATTATAAAAAAAAAACAAAAAGTCAAAACAATTTGCCGTGAGTCAAGTTTAGTTGTTGACGACACTATGAAGTTGAAATTGTCTTTGGAGGCCACAGTGCCCGCTTAACAAGTTATAGAGGAATTTGATGGAAGAAAGATGGGTGCCAGGCATGCATGCATGAAAAGTCATGTCGATGAAGGACGTAAAGAAAATTCATGCAGTAGAAATTGGACATTGCAAGTTAAGCGAAGTGTTGGAAACAAAGACAAAAAGGAATAATTAAGACGCTAAAAAATCATGTCTGTCGTGTGATAGGCGCTTGTGGGGTTATATACAATTTTAAAAGTCAAGTTTAAGTTGGAATGAATTAAACTATACCTAATAGTTAAAACTATGGTCCTAGAACACAAAAAAATATAGATCTTGGGCAGTTGGGGGGGCTTGAGATCGAGCTTTCTTTTGGGTTGGGCATTGGATGGAATCTGAAGAAAAGAGGGTTTCGAAAAATCCAGCGAAGCTGCCATCCCGTCTCTTCTCTGCCGGGCCTACTCAAACCAGACTTTCAACCCTTGAGCAGCGACAGTCTTCACTTTTCAGGCCTAAAAAGACTTGCAACTGAGGAGGATAAAAGATTTTCAGGAAAAAACGAAATTGCCAATGTCAACGAATTTATTGAGACCAATTACGAACGCAGAAATAGAATCCCAAAAGTTTAAATTCCCTACTCCCACTGCATTCCCGCCTGTCAGCTTGATTAATAACTTGCTATTTTATCTGTTATGTAATAATTGTAAAATTGTTTTAGATGGATAATTTATACTTTCTCCTATCCATTACAGCCCTAAATCTTTAATCCACCACCCCGCTTCCAGCCTTTGTTCGGATGACAAAAGCATTAGAAATGTGTTCCCAAATCAAATGAATTCCAAGGCCGACAGCGATACGACTCCCTATTTAGTCTTATTAGCATCAATTGTGCGATTTTATGTTGGTTTTCAAAGTGTGCCATATTTTGCTTCCTTATTGAGCCAATCTTGAACCTATGAATATGTTGTCCCGTGCGATTGCATCTTTCGCAATTCCTTGCATTAATTCTCAGGTTCTCGTCAAAAAGCTCGATGGGTCCGTGATGGGGTCCTTTACGGTTCTCAAGGATTGCTAATTGGCCACTTAAGCTAACGTGCCTCAACTATTGGTCACTAACAGCTTGGAATCGACCCCTGATGTCTAACAGACAAAATTACTAGTAATAAAAGGAAATAATATGTAGAAAAATAACTAATAGCCCACCAATTTCTTTTTCTATTTCTTTTATTTTGTTTGGTCTTAATCCAAACATTTAAACCTGGATGTCCAATGTTTCAGCGGCAAAGACAAGTCCATATTCAGGAATGTGTCAGTAGAAATCAGCCGTGTGACGATTATCTCGACAGGTAGTTAATTATCTTTGTCTTTATTGACCAACAAATGAAAGAAGTTCGCATCACTAATGCTAACTAATTGGCAAGTAGTTCAGCACTTAGTGGCCATCGACTTCTGCAGGCCAGAAATTTTCCTGGAGTTAAGCAAGCAGCAATATTACCATAATTCTATTTCAGTTTGGAAGTAATAACTTTGAAGGACATTCAGAAGATAGAATAAACTGATTTGGACTGCAGTACATCAGGCGATACCCACCTTTGATTGTTAAAGTTTTGTTGCATAGCACACAAGACTATCAGGTGTCAAGCAAACCGAAAAAAAGAAAAATGCCAGTACAGTTTCAAGTTTTAATCGATTCCGAAGGGACTGCCAAGGTTTCTTGCACTAGGAAACATTTGACTACATTGGTATTTATTTGAAGCACGCAATGCTTTGGTGTTGTTATATGTTTTGCACTATTTGGACGCTTTTTTCTTTTTCGTATGAAACTTCCCTCTTCTTCTTTTCTTAGGCACGTCCCTGCCCATGAAACTTCCAAACTGCAGCGATTAATTAGGGAGTGAATGCAACTAAGACAGTGTTTGTTTTAATGAATTGATGTTGGTTGTGATATTATTATGAAAACAAGATTTGTACGTTGTTTTATTAGATTTGCGGATATTTTAGAGGTTATTTTTCATTGTAGACATGGAATGACTTACGTCTATTAATAAATTTACAACCAATATCAAAGATATTTCTGCTTCTTTCTCTCTCTCTGTATATAATGAATATAATTGGTTAATAAACGTGATTGAGTTGTAAGAAACGTGACATTAGATCCAGTGGGCCTTGATGGCAAAATAAAATAAGATAAACAACATAAATAAATAAAACATTAAGTGGGCTTTGATTGATGAATTAAATTGGACAGTTATTTGATCCAAAGTATATCCCAATAAAGACATGGATTATCCTATACAGCTTTTTGATTTTGGTCCACATGAGTTCACCAATCAGCATTCGAAAGCCCCAATAAACTGGGAATTCATTATTGGGCCAGGATTTCCGATTACCATTTGATTTAAAAAAAGAAAAAGAACCTATGGTTACATGAAATTGAAAATATATCTGATTAAATTACTCCTATTAATTATTAATAATCACTATTTACTAAATTGAACTGCGGATTTGGCTTTTTTTAAAAAAATAATAATTTCAGTTCAATATTTCGGCAAACTATAAAAGGGCACGCACGGGTACTTAGCCAACCGTTCACCTCTTTTATACCAATTTAAATCCTAATATTAATCCCTTTCAATTGGTTTTTTTCCATCCTAATTTGTGTGAACACGATGTATTTTAATGCACAGACTAACGTGAAGTCTGAGTTCCCATCAAATTCATAATTAGTAGGATTCCAATTAAAATTTGAAAATACGTTATCCTGCTCTGGTGCTTTTCACAATTAAAGCAACACTTTTTTTGGTCATCCCTTTTTGCTTCGCTTCATGCACTATGAGAAGCGAAAAACAGTAAAAAATATATTGTTGAAAGCAAAAACAGTAAAACTCACAAGATGTGGGAACTTAAAGCAGTACAGTTGACATAAGCCAATTCAACACCCCCTTTTTTTAAAAAAAAAAGAAAAAGAAAAACAATGGAATCCCAAAGATAATGTTAACTAATTAACCATGCAGCTGGGAATGAAAAAAAAAAAGCACAATTAATTAGCTCCATTATTGTAGACTGACCAGTTCTGCTCGATAGCATAAACACTGTTCAAATGGGCAAGTGGGCAATTGTTACGAGTTTCCATTTTTTGTGGGTTCTTGAATTTTTGTTATTCAAGTTGAATAGAATTTGAACGTTAATTTAGCCAGTGAAGTGTGAGACCCGTTATGTGAGACGAGATCGAAGGTTGATGTCTAGTGTTACTAAACAGTTAAAAGTTTGTTAATAATCAGTTAAGCGCTGTTACAATAAGTGATGTGCTGCCTCGTATGGATACGAGCCATATGATTCTGATGCATACCATACGCTCATGGCTTCACCCTGCAAGCAGATATTGCGTACTCAGAGTGTTATAGGTAACTGACCATAATTACTGAGTTGGCTTTGCTTTGTATGATTTGTGAACCTGCAAGGATGCCGGGAAAAAAGTTGGTTGTCGAGGAAAGCAACGCGGATGAGTTGCCGTATGAACTCCGTAAGTTAAAAAAATAACCTTTTAATTTTTTTTTTCTAAATTATATATATAATAAAAACAATAAAATGTGAAAAATACATTAAATAATAAGTAATGAGTGGTTAAAAATGTATTTGAAATCTCATCGTACATTGTGTTTGTCTTGTGTCTTACATATCCTACCATCCTAGATTATTACTGTTTAGGTGAAAAGGTTTGAATTTCAAAACAACAATATTTTTGAACGTGTAGTACCGCATGTCAATTTATCTCTCTTTTTCTCTACCCATGTACCGGCTCCCCAGCAACAACGTCGGCATTGAAAAAAAAAGGAAAGAAAAAAACAAAACCACTATTTTGTGGAATCCTCGTACAATCAAACTGCGATTATATTTCACATTCATAACACCCCCAGTTGATTTCCTTTTTGTATATTTATTTTGTTAGGATTGCAAGTGCGAGAATTTCCTATTCGACTTGTTAGACAAATACGCAAGTACTATATTTTAATGGAGGCGCAAAGGGAATATGACAAATTCTGACAAGATAATTTCCATATTCAAGTTCGACATGCTTGTGAACTGGCAATTGTTTTTACCTCTGTTTTTATCGTTATACGAAAAACAAAATTGCAAAGAGTCTTTGTTGTATTGGCTGGGTGTATTCAGAGAAACAAATTTTCGCTCATACACAAACTCTTGGAAACCACATATTGCATAAAAAAAAAAAAAATGAAAAATGCTACTCAGTTTACATTATTCTGAAAATTTTGATCGACAATTTCAATCTACTTTTCTCTAGTTGGAAGCAGATATGAAATAGAGAAATACTTGACCATGGTCATCGTGACCTACACGATGAAAACTTCAAATGGAGGCAGCCCATTTTTTAATATCTTTGTAGCGTTCGAAAAGCAATAAAAAAATTGCAACTTACAATTTAACACCACTTGAATATATACCATTGCAAGAATCCTCTATGAGCTATAGGCTATCGGCTTTGCAATATGAATTAATATACGTAGCCATCCGTGAATTACCTACCATTCTTTTCCAATCTTTAAATATTTTTTTTTTTAGCAAATCAACTGACCCAAAAATTGACAGAAATTTTCAATTTTTATTTGCAAATTAAAAGCCTGACGCATACATAGGTAAAATTAAGCATTGTGGGTAGCAACATAGAGTTTGGACAGCATTAGATCCTGTTTAAGAACTTAATTTATTTCCTTAAGTGACAAAACCAAAATGAAATTTCAGTACTTTCCAAACCGAGGCAGATAGAAATAGAATATTACAGAACCGTATCGGTTTTTTCGCACGGTAAAGGTCAAATAGCCATATTTGCAACATGGAATGACCAAAACTCAAACTTAAATCTACAACATTTTTGACGTAAACACCGTGTAACAAACATGTACGTACTGCACAAAATTTGCTTTTTATTTTTTCTTTTTCCAAGTATTGAGACACCATAATACTCACCTGCACTAGTGTGTAAGCCAACTTCCCAGTATTTTATTATGCTATGTGAGTGTGTCTGCGTTGCGTGTGGTTGTGGGTATGCTTGTGTTTGTTCATTTTTGTTTCTTTTTGCCCTTTTTGGCACAGGAACTGCTGTAGAATCGGTTGCTTGATGACACTCGCAACTTGCAGCCAACAATGCAAATTGAGACGGCCTTTCTGTCTGTCTTGCCCGCGGCATTGTTTGCCTATTTTGGTAACCTTGTGATTGATTAGATCCCATAAACAATAAGTCAAAGATGCACCTCTGATCCTTGGATACTTAGTCACCTGCACAATTTGGGCCAGTATACCACAGCTTTCACCTCTTCATTAAGTCAACTATCGGCAGATGGATCAATCATGACGCCCATTTTATACTTCTCTCGTTATTGGTTCATCTTCACTTTGTATAGAAAAATATTTATAACAGATCCAATATTGTGCCAGCGTAAGAGGCATTATCAAGATTGCATGACAGTTCATAAAGTTCAATTTACTACACTCCTGAATTTTTAGTATATTTCTATGAATTTTGAAATTAATTGGAAGATGCTATACGTTAGCGAGGACCCCATTAATTTTCTAAACAAATTATGAGGAAAAAAAATTATACGTACAAATTTTTTCTAAAATGATAAAAGAATAATAATAATAATAAGGGACATCCTCGATATGGTAACAGTACGTGTCAATGATGCATAAGACAGACAACGCCAGTGGATGCTATTACCAACCCACCCATGAATCCGGGGGAGTCTCTAGGTACGAGGATAGATTTATCATACTCGCTTGCGTATAATTTAGTTATACTCGCTGAAGCTGGCTGACATTTGTCTATTCAGGGACTCCGTGCCTTGTGTGAATGCGCCGTAGATTGCTTTCAACATAACACTTGTCTATCTCAGGAAGCGAGTGTCAACATTTAATGTAGACCCAGCAAGTACGGCTTAATTTCTTTTGGAGGGTTTCCTAGAATAATGACGAGGGTCTTAAGTTAGCTCAAAGGAAAAGCATTCACAACTAATTTGATGGGGTTTTGGATTCTAACCATTTGTCTTCTCTCTCCACCGCATCAAATTCCATAGCTCAAACCAAGTAAGCTAGTAGTTTCCTCTAATTTCCTTTTTCACTATTTGAGCTTACTGTGAGTTGACTTTTATGATTTGGTTTATCTAATCCTTTCATTTTATTTCTTACTTTGTAAGTTTGCTTTAACTTCTAATTATTGCATCGAGTCCTGGTTCATTCTATATATTATCGTTATATTTATATATATATATTTTTTCTTTTTCTTTCTTTTAATGATTTCAACTGCCTGTTTCTCATCATTCTTGCCTTAAGTGGGGTTGTTCATACATTTTTAGACAAGATTAATGAAGATTATCTTAGTTTCTTGAGGTTATTGATGAACCTTTTAATTTGTAAGTTGAAATCTTTTGGATCTGACAGTAAAAGGGAGAAAAAAGATTGATCAGGATTGCCAAGGAGGTTGAGATGGGGAGAGGAAAGATTGTGATTCGTAGGATCGATAATTCGACAAGCAGGCAGGTGACTTTCTCGAAAAGAAGAAATGGGTTGCTCAAGAAGGCCAGGGAGCTTTCAATCCTTTGCGATGCAGAAGTTGGAGTAATCATCTTCTCCAGCACTGGCAGGCTCTATGACTATGCAAGCACAAGGTCAGCACTGTCCCATCACATCCAAAACCCATATATAGAATGCCAAGCCTGAAGCCGTAGTCCAGTTAGCACCACTCCCCATATACATATAATGCATTTCTTTGTCATTATCTTTTAATTTGCTTTCAAATCAAGGTTTCAGTTTGCACATAGAGAAGGATTTGTTACTGATGGAGTTTAATATTATATATTTCATTCCTTAGACTCGTTCAACAATTTAAATTTTTAATAAAATAGTTCATTAACATGATATCAGAATTTTATGATAAAGAAATCACATTAATTTTTTTCACAAGTTATAATAAATATTCATCTTTTTTTTTTCTTAATTTAACATAATTTGTTCTTTTCCTCTATTTTTTTTGGATGATGAACTTTGATGTTTTTACTTTTGAATACAGAAATTGAAGCTGTTTAATATCAGCATTACAAAATGAAATGTACCCCATGTATAATAACCCGGGTAATGGTTTGTGCTTCGCATGAAAAACGTTGTCCATAGAATTAAGGGTTGTGTTTTCATAAACCTTGTATGCTCTCCGGAAGTGAAACTAAAGTCCATCCGGCTCATAGATCTTCAAAATACTGCATATTTGTAAGAAATACATATATACAAACACATTTTAGACGGTTAAAACTTAAAAGCAAGTTTAAGTCCATTATACATACGAGGGTATAAGATAAGAAAAGATTGTTCGTTTAGCTTACTGTCAAAGGGACTTCTTAAACAAGCATAAGCTAAAAGATGATGTGAAAAAACCTGTACTTCCAATTGTCTTAATTTCTTTAACGGTGCATATTTCCTGATCTCACAGTTAGAATACAACACAATGGTTAGTGCAAGACCTATCATGGTACCCCCAGAGGGAGACTACAACAAGAATCATTAGAACCCAACAAACCGCCCTTAAATTTTATAAATTGCATAATCCTTGCTTAAGTAGTTTAAAATGCTACCCTTATCGCAACAATTACCACACGTTTTCACACAGATAAACAATTCCTACGAGCTTAGAGTGAAGAGAGTGAGAGAAACAATACGAACATGTTTTCATTTGTTAATTGCTGAACTAGCAGTTTGCCCACGTTGGAAGAAAACAAAAATGCTCGTATAATTTGGGGATGAATTAAGGCTCTTCTTCATCGTGTTAAAATAAAGTTCGTAATGTTGCAATCATCATGCCATCGGTGAGACAGATTGAGATATTGCATGGCTTTAGTCAACTGTCTATGATTTGCAATTCATGGTTGTTCAAACTTGGTGGAATTTTGCATTTCATTTGTTGCTACTTTAATCTTATAACATTCTTTTATTGTAAGGTAACTTACAACGCCTTAATGCTTTTAATTTGTCTCTTGTGTATATTTTTCAGCATGGAATCTGTCATCGGCGGCTACAACAAGCTGAAGGAGGAGAATCACCAACTGCCAGATCCTGCTTCAGAAGTCAAGGTACTTAATTCTTCTGAATCTCTCCTCCAACTGTACTTTGCTGGTTTTGATATATAGCATGCATGGACGCCTGTTCATTTGTTCTCGCTTAGATTTTATGGTGTACTACAACATGGAACTGTCGGTTTTAGGATTCCAAGTTTTAGCCATTGGGATTTATCGTCAATAACCAGCATATTCACTTAACAAAAGCGTCCCAGTGCACAAAGAAAGTTCCCGCATTTGTGAAATTTGAGGAATGGCGAGATATACGTATGAAGTAACTTTTTCTATTATTACCAAAACTCGCCCCTTCACGTTATATTCACATAATACATGAAATAATTGCTTATTTGGGGAGTACTTGAGAATTGAGTTAACTCCAAACAAGAAACCACGCCTCCCTTGGAAGATTAAATTTTGGCATTTTAGCGACACAGAATATTGGATGACCAATCCTATTCTAGCACTAGGGGCCATAAAAACGTAACTCAAGGCTAGGGTGTGCCAGCAGACGGGAAGTCCATCCTCCCGGGGAAACAAGGGACAAGAATACCCTAGAAGCAGAGGGGTTATCTGCTCATTGTACGAATTTTTTGACCCAAGTCAGCCATGATTAACGTTGGAGCTCTTTTAGCTAACCTAACTTCCTCCGTAAGGAGAGATAGTGCGAGAATTCTTATCTTGTGTACGTTGAAGAGCTTCATCTTAGGTCCTAACTCACCCTAACGTGTACGGAACGCAAGGTTTGCATATTTCTGCCACGCGAAAAGAAGAGGCTAGCTCAAATTAAAGGCCTAAAGACTCAGCCAAAATCACATGTCTAGTCTGATAGTTTCTCAGCTTGCCTGCAACTAAGCAGTCCCAGATTATACCCTACTCCCTGGACCCTGGGTATGTTCTCCTTGCCTTAATGATTATCTTGTATTGTCGCCTACTAGGTCAAGTGCTAATATACTTCGTATTGGGAAGAACGTGGATCATGTCCTCCAAGTTCATTTTATAATGTAAATAAATGCGGAGAATTTGGCCGAGGGGAAAGAATTGGGACATAGCATATATAGTCAAATCTATTGATTATCAAACACAAGTAGGCTGAGCAGAGGGTTGTTTGATCTTCTCAAACCCCGCATGTTCCTTTTTCTATAACAAAGTATCGCACTTTCTCAAACAAAGATCTCAGGTGATAATATGGAGATGAATATAGAAAAAACAACGGGCTTTAAAGGATGTACCACAATTTGGGTTGATGCTAGACGTTCATTCTTCGAGGACTCTTTTCTTGGTACAGCATGTAAGTGGCACAAGTCCCTTCAGGTCGTTTTGTGATATGGATAACGTACCTCCCCATGATTCCGAAGGCAAAATAACCTGAGGCAAGGGTCTTTGTTCACATGGCAACACAGAAAGCGTGGATATATTGTTACAAAGCAGGTCAGGACACCTGATGTACAAACAGGACACCCTCCGGCCTCTATAAATTGCACTGATCAACAGCCATTTCACCAAAAAAAAAAAGAAGGTGAAGGACATTGGAAATATCATAACGAGGCTAATGAACAGATATAATCAGGTGCTGGTATAAGAATTTTCCATGACTACGTACATCTCTGTAGTGGAGGATCTGTGAACGTACAGTATTTTCTGATAATAAAATATCCAAAACCATTGAGGAGGCCACGGTGGCATAAATTCAATGGATGTGGGTCAATGCTGCAAACTCTTTTACCCTGCAACCAACTCACCACAGTGAAGAAGCTTCTTACAAGAATTTCATTTCTCTGCAGTGACCCTTCACACGACAACATAGGCCAAAGCGAGAACTACACACCTGCCCAAGCAAATAGCTACATAGGAATTTGGGGGCAAATAATAACAATAAGCACTTAGTCAGTACAGTGACAATATCTGGTCCGTAGACCAAGATTTTAGTAGTGGTTTCATTTTGGTTTGGTATGACTCGTGTAAGAAAAGCAGTGAAATTGGGTTGAGGAATCGAATAATGCAGCTTCTATGACAAGCAGGATTGCAAAGGAATGCTGTGAATTCTTTTTGAAATGCATGCAATTTTGAGTGAGCAAGGTATCAGCAGCAACTCCTAAAGTTGAGATTTTACTTCAGTTTCGGATAAAGGTTTTCGTCTAGGTGGAGGATATAGCAACATTGCAGTGGTAGTCACTTGCTCACGAATGGCATAAAGTAAGAGATTTAGTTGTCCTGTCACACTTGGAAAAGAATTATATTTTCCATTTTATCAACCTACTCCAAGACATAAGCGTATCTTTTCAAATGTAAACAAACAAAGACTTCGTCATGCAGAAAGGATTGATCGTTAATGAGCCAGGCATAATATAGTTATTAATACAAGAATAAGCATTCCAGCAAATGAATCGATTTCAACTCACCACCGGTCACACTGTGTCATTTTCTATCGGAATCAAATGCGAACCAGAACTCTAATTTTCGTACTGTTAAGCTCAAATCAATTATGTCCTGTTTTTGCATTGTCTACTCAATAGCGCGTTTATATGCCATCATTATGTATTACCATATCCTTGCATTTTATTCTATGAAATGCCATTGCTTTCTTGTTGCTAATTTTGTTTTGTTCACATTAGTTTTGGCAAAGGGAGGCAGCAAACTTGAGGAAGGAACTGCAACATTTGCAAGAATGCCATAGGTACCGTGGAATTTCCCTAAATATGAAGCTTTCATTGAAGGCATCACAAAATTCACAAATCAAAAGCACGGACATGAATTGAGTTAATGACATGCATCTTCCTCAACAGTGACGTTGACCATGTTGTTTACTAAACCAAAGCAATACAAAGCTCTAGCCATTCTACACATTAACACTGTGACCTTAGTTAGTCCACACCAACATCTATTTTGCTACAATATCAAAATCTAAATCTTTTGCTTGAATCACTAGAAACTACCATGACACAATTAATATGAAATCCTAGATTGTTATGTTTGCATCATTTTCTTGCCTAAGATATACCAGTAGAAGAACTAAATAGGACTATAAACAGAGATAAAGATGCATAACGTCAAGATAAAGCTATGTGGCTGGGATTGATTATCCATAATGGATGGCACCTTTCCAATACATCTTCTCTTAGGAATTTGAAATTACCAGACTCTAGAGGAGGTTTGATTGGATTGAGATTTACAAGCAGAGTGAACCTTGATCATAGCATATTTCAATAGCATTATGTACACCATCATTTAAGAGAAAACAAAAATGAAAATAAATTAGCACATGTATGGAATGAAACAGAGCTGAAGACCACAACATTTGCTGGCTCATACCCAGGAATTAGCTTCTGTTACAAGTGATATTTCAAGGTTGGTAACGCAAATATGGTGTCGTAAGAAATCGCATAGAAAGATGGGTGACGAACTCAGACAAAATACATATTTTTCATCTAATAGCTTCAAGGAACAGAACTCTATAAAGTCATTTGAGTACGATGAGATCTAACTGAAAACTAGGATATGAATGACAACATACCTGGATAGCATCACCCTAGAAGAGATAGCCATAGATTGGTGAAGTCAGAAGTGAGGAATGTGGTCGTGGAGATCAATAATATGAGGAGGTAACCCTAGATGGCAATAGCATGCACCGATTATGCACTGAGATATAGTCACACTAATGGAGGATCTGCTTTGATTAGATTCTGGCACTGAGAAGACACATTACTCAGATGTCCCTGACAGGAACAAAAACATTGCTTAGGCCAAGCCATCTACTGATTAGCCTAACGCAAATAGACAGTGCATGAAGACACATATAAGTTTGGAAATCTACTTCACTTAATTCCGAACATATTCATCATCACTTCTGCATAGGCACTGCTATTTCTAATACAGGTACTACTCCCGATATCTATTTAGGCGTTGCTATTTCTGACAGGACAACCACGAGGACCTGTTATATCACTAGTTCAAAAGTGCCTTTTGTGTTCTTTCCTTCTTCAAATATTACCACCCATGACAGCTAAGCACATGTGTGCTGCTGGTATGTTTTCCCTTATATAACCCGTGTGGCTACATGGCACTCATGAATATATCAACACAACCTTTAAAAGAATAAACAAAATGGATGAAAATGATGTATCTTCTCCAACTCGTAAGGCTGTCAAGTGGTAAATATTACACACACAAATATTATAAATGCGCAACTAAATTCTACTACGATGCCTGCAGGCAATTGAAGGGAGAAGGACTTTCTGGTTTGAGCATCAAAGATCTGCAAAATTTGGAAAGCCAACTGGTGATGAGTTTGGAACATGTCCGAACAAAAAAGGTGTGAAAGCCATACTGGCACGGCCATGCCCACTTTATCCTATATCATTAGTATTTCCATTATTTATTAATTGCAATTTTCCCCTTTGCAGGAACAAATTTTGACTGATGAAATTAAAGAATTAAACCGAAAGGTTTTCCTGAAATCCTAACCTCAATACTTCCAAAGGTTTCATAGAGAAATAGTCACCATGACTGACTCTCATGGACTCTATTGCAGAAGAATATGATTTACCAAGAAAACCTTGAACTGCACAAGAAGTTCAACCTCATCGGTCAAGAAAATTCAGAACTGTGTAAGAAGGTATTGATCTACCTAGAACATATATCAATACGAATATCCCATTCATCCCCTACGCAACTTTGAATTAATTTTTATACATGCCAAATTCTAGGATTAAAAATCTATTGCAGAAGTATAAACTTTAGAGAATCCATGTCGCAGACCAATATGGCACAAGGACAGTGAAATCTGCCTCTAGATTTGAAAAGGACAACAATTGTTCTGCAACTAGGAGCCTAATTAGAAGCTTTTGAACTCAGGTCTATGGAGAAAAGGGTTTGACTGAAGGAACTACTAGTTCCTACCCACCCCACCTTTTGAGTGACAAGTATGACTTGCATTCCCCAATTCGCCTTGAATTAAGCCAGCCACGGCAACAAGAAAGAGCAATCGAATTGGGTAAGTTCCTTTCACACTGTCAAGCATGTGTGATTATCATAGAAATTTTCAAATTAAAATTAGAAGCTTTTCCAAACATTGATGACAGCCTGCAACCGCAATAGAGCAAATAACAGCCGTGGAAGGATATCAGTTACAAGACCAGTAACTTGATCTATAGTCGAAAAGGCCAAGATTCTATAAATGGGATCTGATTGCAGCTACTACTACAAGTAAGTTCAGCAACGGGCAATTGTATTTGATACAATATGTGCTAGAAAGAGACCTAGAATTCCTGCACAAAGATTGCCAAATCGTTATTTCTATTAATTATGCAATAATGGGGGTGCTCAATGTCAGCCAGATATTTTCTTGTTCTGTGACAAAAGAAGGAAAAGCAGAGAGAAAAAAGCCAGGTTTTACTCCACCCGTGTGTCAATTTGGAAAAATGAACTGCTTGTGGCAACTGTAGTATCAATTTATGTTTGCAAGTTCGTTGGCTCTTTAAACAAGTCTCAGTTCGATCTATTTCCCCTCTGAAGCTAACGGAACAAATTACGTAACTGTAAACACTGTCTGCAATTGATGTCAAAGCACCGCACAAGCCAACAAGTGCATACCCAGCATCTACCTCTACACAAAATACAATAATCTGATTTAGTTCCTGCAGATCATTTCAGTCTCTCAACAAAGCACATGGCAGACTATTTGGTATACCTGGAACCAAATACCATTACAAAGACACGGACTTTAACCCCACGCATAACTCAACACATATTTACCATACATACATAGATATGTACAGCTTAGAACAGAATTAAATTCAAATAAAGCAAAGATCATGGCCCAAGTATTTATGTCACAAAGAATTGATCAACCAGAAGAATAAGAGTACCAGTTACTATTTAATCAAAGCAAGGCCAGGGCCTTGAAGGTTTCTTAACTACAAAAGTCTTCAACCCTTGAAGCCTGACAACACAGAAAAAAAAAAAAAAAAAGAAAGAAAGGGTTCTCTTGACAGCGTCAATCTCCCTGGAAGCATAATCAATTGATAGTGCTTATGTATGATGAAATATATAATGAAGGAGCAAACATTGTATTCTGATTCTACGCATACAATCATGAAAAAAAAAACAGGGAAAAAAATTCTTGATAACACAAAATCACGAGTTAAATTACAAGCAATTTTCTTAAACATGGATTTGCCTGTCGGTCAGATCAGGAGCATCATGATCAGCAAAAGCCTCTGTGGATTAAGACGTCCTGTCATCTAATTTATATCTATTGTTATTGTTATTGAACACTATTATCAAACATTGATGACATCTTTAAGAGTTATATGAATGCAATTTTGAAGTACGTTGCCATTAAATGAACCAAAATAACTCAATACAAAATAATAATAATAATAAATATTTTTTTATAATAAATTATTTTAATTCATTAAAAGAGAGAGAGAGTTAAGAGAATTAGCGCCTAGGTATACACATACTGCATATATTTTCAAAGCTGCTAGGCCTTGTGTTGGGCTGGAATAACAATTTTGGGCCTCACAATGATACATGGGTCAGTTGTATCAAAATGGGCCTGACCTCCAAATTAAGGCCTACAAAAGTCCTCCGCTTTCTTCCTGCTCAAACGACAAGACGTTTTATTCAAGAGTGACCCGGATTCCATCGGGAAGTGAACTCCCTTTGAAGCTTTCATTCCAAAAGAATGGCACTCTGGCTCCACCGAAGACGGCTGGCTTTCAATCTCACGTCATCACTGCCGTCTCGAATCCGGCAGGCCGGAGGATTCCGATCAGATGCTGCCCTGGCGGCGATCGTCGAAGCCAGGGAAGCCAAAACGCCAAATCTAGTGCTCTACAACTATCCTTCCTTCTCAGGCGCATTCTCCGCTCTCTTCGCTCACATCTTCCACTCCCGCCTCCGCATCCCTTGCCTCCTCTTGCCTTTTTCTTCCGTCGTGCCCTTCAGGTTCCACAAATCAACAACTCTCATCTGTTCTTTATTTTCCTTTTTTTTGTTCTTTTTAATGACTTACTTTACCTGTTTTTGCTGGCCTTAGGATTGAAGATTTCCAAATCGAAGGGCTGGAGAGGTGTTATCTTCTTGACTTTCTTGGCCCGCCAGGGTTTGCATTGGCTCTTTCGCGGCAATCTGCCTGCAAGTAAGCTAGCTTCCCCCTTCCCCTCATTTTTGACCTATGATGAGCCAACAACCTTTAAGTATACTGTGCTGCTTATTTATTTTGTGCTTTTAGAGTAATCGGCTTTGATCACCGGAAATCAGTGCTCTCGAGGATTCACTGTATTCAAGATTGTGCGGATAAAGTCAGTTTTTGTGTTGATTTTGAGAGGAGTAGCTCTAGCGCTGTTTATGACTTTTTCTCTAGTAAGCTTGCTGATGTTAAATCTCCTGATGTAAGTTGAGTTGTTGTCTGTTGGTTTTTTTCTTTTCTCTTTCCTAGCTGTATTTGAGTGGAGATGGTATGAATAGTATGTGGAAATGTAATGTGTTTCATTTTGATTGTATTAAGGGAGAAGTTGCTGGATTATTGGAACCAGAAAAGCAGGATCGTGTGGAGATGGTTCTTAAATACATTGAAGATGTAGACCTTCGACGGTGGAGCTTACCTGACATTAAAGCATTCCGTATTGGACTCAGTGAATGGCGATCCAAGATAAATTGCATCACCAACCCACTTATGTATGAAGAGGTCAAATGAGTTTTTGGTTCCTTCATTACATCTTCTTTTGTGCATTGTTTTTTCTGTGTAGATTTAGAATTATTTAGGGCTTAGGAGATTTTTAGGTGTTAGAATATAAGGTGAAATTCTCCTTTGTTGAAAAATCTGGATCACTATTAATAGAGTTATTTGGTGCTGTGAAGAGCCTGAAGAGATCTGGCTGGGCAGTTCTTAATTAGTAAATTGACCTTTTTAGCTATCTTTATTTTGAAATTTGTTCATGATTTTCCAAAATATTTTCAGTGCTGAAGTATCTTTTAATTTCTCTTGTAAGTTACTGGAGATAAGTGCCATTGATCTAATTGCCAAGGGAAAGTCATCCAGTTCCGCTTGTGAGATTGCTGCAAGTAAGTTGCTGGATAAAGTTTTTAAAGTTCGCTTGGGTAGAGGATTTTATGGCGAGTGCCTGGTAATAAGAAATCTCTATTTTTCAATTGGTCTTTTGAATATAATTTCCTTCTCTGTGGCATGAAGGTCTCCTGTAGATCTTTTTAACATTTTATTGTGTTGCATGTTTCGCAATGTAATTCATGAACCCTCCACCTCTCCAATATAAAAGGAAAAGGAAAATTGTCAATCCCTTGTGTAACATTTTTTTGCTCATTTTGGCAACTGTAGGGAGTTAGAGCAGATGTTCATTCCAGCTTAAGTGATGAAATTGGCAAGCAACTTAGTTTAAAAAGTGCTGCAGCTGGCCTAAGGTAATTTGCTGGATTGCACATCTAGGCGAGTATTTTGTCCCGGTGTTTTTGGCTTTTGTTATGCTATTGTATTTGATATCGTGTATGGATTAGCATTGATCATGACCATTAGAATGTTGGGCCAGCTTGAGCATGGACCTGATGCAGACATTGAAATATGAGTCCAACCAGCATGTTGTTCATAAAAGTAGACACAACGGTATGCCAATATTGCATTGTCTTCCAAACAGTGATTTGGCAACACATCATCCTGGTATTAGTTGAATGCTACAAAGTTCACTTGAGCTTGGCTGATCTGCTTTATAAGCGCTTCCTTTTCTCGCACTTTATTTCTTCCATATTTCTTCCATGTTGCTACTTTTTTAACTAAATCAAATTGTCCTTGCATTGTGTGATTTAGTAGAAGTTCATGTCATCTGTCTTTTGTGACTTATAATTTCAGGCCTATGGGGGCTGTCGTTTATTACCAACGTGGTAATCTTAAGATGTGCTTGAGGAGTACTGATAATGCTACTGATACATCTGAAGTTGCAAAGGTGTGCATCATGATAAAAGCTCATTCTTCTAATCAATATATTGGGAGAGAATTTTCAATTCCAGGTATGGCTTTTAAATTATGAAGGCTTATGGTGGAGGTGGCTCACCAAGTTCCAGCTCATTTGTTATGAGGATGGATGAATATAATCAGTGGCTTTCAGCTTTTGGATCATGATGAGATAAAGGTATTGCTCATGACTCATGATCCTTGATGCACTATTACAACTTAATTATGTTGGAGAATTTGTGCTTTAGACATTTCTGCATACATTTTTCTTTCCTTCTGCATAGGCTTGAGATCTCTAGGCAATTTCTAATTAATCTTACAATATAGAAAAACAAACTAACGCCCTTGTGGTTCAACATCTGGACCTTATGAATTAGCCCACAAAAACGTTCACAATGAATAACAAGGAAGCAACTGCAGACCAGTCTGAGCGTCGCAGCTCTGAGTCCTGGGCCTCTCATGCCTGAACCATTTTGTTTTGCAGTTACCGGCTTCAAAAATGCCTTGCAGACACACTAAAGTAAGTGTGGTAAACAGGTAGCCCGGCATCACATACCAGGCAAGCTGCAAACTAGTGCATTTAGGAAGAGACATGCTCTTCATTCGCCGAACTCATGCAGCGCCCGGCAAATCAATACCAGACAGTTTATATGGACATTGTGCATTGTCAGAAACATAATTGATGTAGATTCTGATCAATATTCAGAGGTCAGGGGTGAGCATTGTTCATGAGACCGAGGGAGTTAATGTGAGGGTTGAGATAGCAAAAATAAAGGTGGAGGGAAAAGAAGACTGCAAGCAACTTTGACATGCAAGCACACTTGATTTGTGAGTTCTAGCTCCATAGCCGCGCCTCTAACCCTACAGGCCAGTGATTGGCTAACTGGGGGGCCTTGAGCTCATACCTGCTTTGCCTGTTTATAATAAACACAAAAGTGTTGCACTGATCATCGTAATATAATTATGATGCCTCACATTTTTATTGATCTGGTTGGTTTTGAGATGATGTTCGTTGCTAAGTTAAGTTAGTCTGATTGGTTCCATGCCTCGACGCCACGCTGAACAATGTTTTGCACAAACTCAAATGATATCACTGCCACTGTCATGGTCGATGCCGACAAAAACTCCTCCAACAGATGGAGGTAGTTCTGACCAGGCAATCTTCACAGCCAGTTTCAATTTTAGTTATTATTATTATTTTTTTTTTAAGACCATACGAAACTGAGCTGGGGACTGAGAAAGCAATGTGACGCAAAGGATAGTAAGCTATTGAAGAGAACGACTGAGCAAATAGTGGAAAGATGCTTAAATAAACACCTTATGTTTTAGGAGATATATAAAAAATTAGTTTCAAATTCTTATAATCAAGTTTTAATTTTTTTTTAAGTTTTTATAAAAATTTTATATTTTTTAAATTAGTCATTTTTTTCATGGAAAGAGGTTGACTATTGTTAGAAAAAAAATTATTAGACTAATGACTTTTTGTCCAAAAAAAAAAAGGCCTGATTGAGACAAAAATTGAGAAATATATGTGCTATTTAAATAAAAACACAGATAAATTTTAAAATTAATTTTTTTAAGCATATTCTTGTGTTTCTCCCCCTGCCTTCAAGGTCCAAGCGGCAGTCTGGCTGTTACAGTTCAAGGGGTCCACCAGATGTGGGCCCGAATCAGTTGCCGGTTTAGTTTGCTGATAGCCAGACTATAGTAATTAATATTTAAAATAAAATAAACACTACAGCTGTTTAAGGTAACGACGATCCGTGTTTCTTACCAACTCTTTACAAACTGCAACTTAGATTACGTAAAAAGCTGTTGGACTATTATACGGTAATTTCAAATTTTCTGTGCTGCTCTAACCATCCACTGCCCATTATTTGCAGTGAACTAAATAGAATTTTCTAATGACGGTAGTTACTAAACATTAACCCCAGCGTTCCTCAGACCTTTTTTTTTTTTTTCCATATAATCATTAAGTTTTAACGGTTTACGTAAATATTGGAGAAACATTATCGATTAAAACAATTCTTTAAACATAAAAATAATTAATAATTGACTTGATAAATATTAAAGAAGACAGAGTAACCTGGCATCCCTCCTTCCCCCCATAACTAATCTTACAAGATAAATTGTACAAATAAAATGGTTATTCTATGTATACGGCACATTTTTATTTTTACTTTTATTTTTGTTAAATACATTTCCCGTTTCATGTGTAGAATCCTTAACAAGATGAACTTTTCAGATGGATAATGGTCCTAAATTCTTGAGTAAATTCTGAGAAAAAGATTTATAAATGTCAAGCAACAGAGTACCAAGCAGAATTTTCCATGGAAATACTGGTAAAAGACTCAGAAAAAGATTTGACTTTCGGAGGTGCTTATAATCTAATTTCAAGGTACAGCTACTTAGTTTTTCTGTTTTATATATTGGAATTGGAAATTTCAAGGAACCTGCATCTGCGAGATTCGTCTGACCCCATGTTTTCTTTTTCCGATTTTCTTGTCTGCCCCATCTTTTGTTTCATATCTTTGAATAATTCAACAACTGCCTGTCCGGTTGTTAACCACCTTTTAAAGTCTAAAGCACTTGCCGGGTTTCTTTATCTTGTCTCAAGATTGGATCTTCAGGTGGTTTTGTCCAATCTTGAACTGACTTTTCTTTTCCAGGCCTTGGCTTTCAACGAGATAAAGCATTTTACCTGTCTGTGCGTCTCATTGTGTTTATGTTTTTCGCTTTGGCAACCCGTTTACATTGGGATTGCGTGTTGAGCTGGCCAAAAGGTTGAATATTGTTGTTAGATTCTCATGCAGGTGTTAATAAAAGCTGTGAATTTGGATGCTTGGTGAAATTGGGGCCGTTGCCAATTTGGTGGAAGATTCTGGTTTGCTTCTTTTTCTGGGCTTTGCCGCACTTATTCCGGATTGTTCTATGGCAGGCTTAATTTGATTTGATTCAATACTTCATGATTCATACATGGTTTGATCAAATAAAGGAGGGTTTTCATTTGTGTGCCTCGCAATTTCACTGTATGAGGGATGCTTTGGTTGATCAAAAGGTTGATTTCTCGGCAAACTTTGGAAAAAGCTTCAAGGATTGGATTGTCTTGAATTACATTTTGGATCGGATACAAGAATATAGCTGCAAGAACCATGGAGCTAGATGGGAAAGTGCCTGTAGGCAATGGAGAGGTAGAAGAGATGTTGATAGAACCCTATGGGAACAGGCCTTTTCAGGATACCTCTGTAACCTGGTCCCGACTTCCAGGTATGGTGAGACAAAAAGCCTACATATTTGATGGCCATGGCAATTATTACAACAAAGAATGGGATCTTGCAGAAGGCATAGACAATGAGTTCTGTTGGTACCATGTGGAAATTCCAAAAAGCAATCATAAGCTTTCACTATCGGCACAATGCCTCATTCATGTTCTTTGCCCTCCTTTGAAACTCCATGACATTCTATCGCTGGTTAGTAATGGACCCTTTTGTGGTCATGTAGATGGAGCACTTGTGTTTAGAGTTAATTCTCCTGGTCCTCCTTCTTGTAATTTTACATTTAGGTTAGCTGCTAGAGTTACAGAGAATTCAGTGATTACCATATCGCTGGGCCGTGTTCCAAGACTGGGTTTCTCGCCTGTGGGTCAATCCCTTCTCTCAGAGATTCCTAGAGTGGAGGCTCCTAATTCCCAGAACAGGGGGCAAAAGGAAGGAAGTGTGATTGTCATTAAGGAACATGTACTTGAGTTCTTATTGACAATGAACCACTCAGAGGAGGCTGATAATCCTGTTCCAAGATCCATCTCAAATCTTGTTGTTCACATCATTGACACACATGTTGATCACCTCCAAGATGTGGTGACTGAATTTGAGATAGAGCTAGTCTCTGTTGAGATTGAATTGGACAAAGGTTGGATTCCATCTAATGACAATTTGTGCTTCTTACCCACAAATTAAAGTTTTTTGTAGATGTTATGCTGCTTCTTTTTCGTTATAATTAATGTTTATCAATTATTTACATTTGGATGAGTCAACTTTTCATATTGATGTCCCTTTTCCGATCATGAAGATGGTCAAAATGTCAGGTTCATGCTTCTTTATGCCCAGATGGTATTTGGTCCACATCATTATAAATCTTTGTAGATTATGCTGGCAGAGGCATAATTGGCATAACAAAGGCATGATGGCGAGCAAATTCTTGCCAGAGTCAACCATTACTTGTTGAAGTTTGTGTATACCTTCATTTCGTGAAATTGATTTTTTAGGTTATGTTGCAAAAACTTTTGAGTATTGGAATAGCAAATGTGATTCTGATTGATGAATCCTTTCACAGGTTTAACATGCCAAGCATCTTTTCTAGTCATTAATCCATCATGCACATTTCATGCAAGGAAATGCTGAAATCAAAATCAACTGACTTCATTACTTCTCGCTATAGAGTTTTAGCATCAAAAGTTTCATTATGCTGCCATTCTTAGTATAAACATCATTCATCATTGCATCTATTGTTATGACAAATCAATGTATGTCTGTTGTGGTGATGTCATGGAAAGCTTCCTCAGGGCTAGTTTCATGCCTCATTGCCAGTGGAGAGGACCCTCCATTATTTTCCATTCCTCAGATTTATGTATAACTTTCAACTTAGTGCATCAGTTGGTTTCCCTCTCATGTCATTTTGCTAAATGATTTAACTTCCTTTTGCACCTCCTGAAATGAAATTAATGGTTGTTATATGGATTTGGCCTTTGGCAGGTGGTTTTGCTTTGAAGAAACAAATGTTAGATGATAGAAGATTCCCCAAAATGCATCTTAATTTGCAAAGACTGTTACAGGTAGTTTCTCTGCCTGTTTTTTTCCTTTGAAAATCATAATAAAATATATTATCTGGTGCTGGATCTTAAATTAGACATGAGAGACAATGTAACTTGTTTGCAAATGCAAGCCTGGTACACCCTGCGAAAGAATAAATAAATAAATGAACAGAAAGTACAAACTTGTAGCATAGAAATCCATGGAATTCGATTATTGGATGTCTTCAGCTCCTCACCATGGATTTTCCAACTACTTATAGTTTCTCTGTTCGACGTTTGGGTTTTCATTTGCATCCACGCTAAATTCTAACCAATAAAATGAATGCGTTAAACCTTTGTTTAACTTAGGTCATTGCACATGGGGAGCAAGTATTTCCACGGGTAAAAGAAAAATGCTCTTCAAAAAAATGGTTTGCCAGTGAAGACATTAACTCCATGGAAGAGTTAATTGGAAGGCTAAGGAGGTTAAAAGAGAATGTAGGTTTCATAGCAAATCGTGTCACTGCAATTCAGGCTGGTCTGGATAGCTGGCAGGCCGAGCAAATAAACAGGAAACTCTACTATCTATCATTCCTGTCGATTATCTTTCTCCCTTTGTCTGTTATTACTGGAGGTAAGTGTTTCCCTTCTGTGTAATCTTTGGTTTTGTAAGTTCAAATCTTTGAAGCCTGATTCTATATAGCATTGCATTTTGAAAATCTCTATCTTTGGACACTCGTTATCAGTGTTTGGCATGAACGTGGGAGGGGTTCCATGGACAAATCAAAGTGACCCGAAGCTGAAAGATGGTTTTCGCAATGTAATGTTTCTATGTCTAGTGATGCTAGTTGCTCTGCTTCTATGCTTCCTCTTCCCAGCTCTTTATACCCATTTGGATGCTTGGCGGAGGAGGAAGGTTACAAACAAAAGCTGGTCTTTCAACAGGAGTTCGTCATTTCTCAGAAGAACCTTTGGAATTCAGGAAAGAGGTGGCTACCTTCGCATTTGAAGTAATAAACAATGTTCTAACCAATGCATGAATTCTGCTGAAAACTTCTGATCTTGCTGCCCCCAGTAACGAGTTTGGCTTGTTCTTGAACATGCATTCTTTGCAGAGGAAAAATTGTGTACAATATTCTTGATCCTGCTATCTTTTTGAGCATATACTTGTTCCAGTTTAGACAACAGCTGGAGCTTTCAGGTTTGCTTGGTCCATGCTTATATCTCTGCTGTGATAATTGGGTTGTAATTGATTCTATTTTTGGAAACCTTTGTATTACACTGTATAGATTATTATCAAGTGCATTTTATTGGATAATTTTACATTCCAAATTTTGTACCATTGTTTCATTATTATTTCAATTAATTAAGAAAAGGAAAGGCCCATGCTTCTCTCTTTATTTTGTGTAATGGGCAGAAAAAAATTTCAACTTTAAGCACAATAGCCATGGTAGAATTCAGGAGATGTGGTCTGGTAGATGGCTTTACATGATTAATAAATGGCACATCTAAATTACTCTCCATTCCTGGTCCCCTGTTTTTTAAAATTTTTTCTCATCCTAAAATACAAAATAGCTAACGTGAAATTTGAGAAAAAAAAAAAAAGAAAAGAAAAGAGTGGCATCTAAATTTTAGGCAGGGTTTTTTCATACCAAAACACTCAAATTAAATTTGGGATTTAAATTTTGTTATTGTTTTGAGTACCAAATCTAATTGCAATTGGGCATGGTCAGAGACTATACTTAGTAAAAGGATCAAATTAGAATTCAGCTGACAAACCTAAATGAAAATAATAATAATAAATTGGGAATTGAATTGACAGAAATTCTCAGGGGAAGACGATGACAAATTAAATTTGGATGGGTATGACTCAAACAAGGAAATTTGACGGCCGTGACTTCTTACCCAAGAAAGGAAATTTGAAAAAATAATAACAATAATAATAATAAGCCGAAAAAATGAGACGTGGGGACATTGGCTTATCTGGGAGAAAACGGCCACGTTTATACATGACCAGCAGCAAACGAAAGATGAAACGACGTCGTATCCACACAGATTAGGTACCAATTGGTTACTAAAGCATCCACGTATTCTGGAACCTTCTCAGTCTGGCTAGAAAAATCGTCGGAAACCTCTCCATTTCCACAAAAACCCTAAACCCTACGAAGAGGCGCCTGTTACAAAACAATAGCCTTCCATTTCTCTCAATCTCTGTCTCTTGCTGTCAGCATTTTACTTTGCTGCTTTGAGCACATAGATCCGTGTGATCAATGGCTACTGCGGCTCTGCTCCGCTCTCTCCGACGCCGTGACATCGCCGCCGCCCCCGTGACCGCTTACAGATGTGTACGTTAACCGACAGCGCCCCTTGACTAATTTTTATTAGGATTAATTGTTTGTGCTTCAAGGGGTAGTTGGTAGCCTGCTTGTTTGATTTCCTTTTTTATTGACTTCTCTTAGGATTGTGTCTTTTTTACCGGAACTTCTCATGATGTTTTTATCTTTTTTTTTTCCCTTTTCGTGTTTGTGAAATATTTTGGGTTCTGTGTATAATTTTGAATGTTTCTCTCTCTCTTTTTTTCTTCCAAATTTAGTTTACTATTTGATGTTATAAATTTATTATTATTTTTGATTTATTTACTTGGTGGCTGACTGAAGAAATTATGGGTTGAAGGCTGCCTGCTTTAGTTTTTATTCGATTGGCCTACTTAATGATTGTATTACATGTTGTGAAGGGTTCGCTAAGTAGAGCACTATTCAAGCTTGTTCTCAAATTTTCTCAAAATTTTCACTTTTCCTATGGGGAGGGGGCTTGAATGTCTAGAAATTGTCTAATAAGATTTTTTTTTATGTACTAAATATTTAATGATTTATTTAATAAGCTTGCTATGTGTCTTAATTTTGTATGTATTATTATTTTTTTTATTCAGTTGTCTGGTAATGTGAAGCCGTCATGGGCGCCCTCCAGTGCGAGTCACAACTGGACAAGTTGGTCCAGAGCCTTCAGGTAATATCATTATCTTCGCTTTTGTTCCTATTTTGCGTAGGGGGTTGTGTTTTTTGTGGTATAGTGATTTTTGGATGTTTTCTTTTATAAGCAGTTCGAAACCTGCTGGCAATGAGGTTATTGGTATTGACTTGGGTACTACAAATTCATGTGTGGCTGTTATGGAAGGCAAAGTAAGAATCAACCCAATAATTTACTCATGGTCTGCAAAATCTTTGTTAATCTTGATTGGCTCTTTGTTTATGTACTTATTAATCTTGATGGCTCTTTGTTCAATTACAGAATCCTAAAGTTATTGAGAATTCTGAAGGATCTAGGACAACCCCATCTGTGATTGCCTTCAACCAGAAGGGGGAGCTGCTTGTTGGTACTCCAGCAAAGCGTCAAGCTGTGACCAATCCAACTAATACCCTCTATGGTACTAAACGCCTTATCGGTAGGAAGTTTGACGACCTTCAGGTTCAGAAAGAAATGAAGATGGTTCCATACAAGATAGTCAGGGCACCAAATGGCGATGCATGGGTGGAGGCAAATGGACAGCAGTACTCCCCTAGCCAGACTGGAGCATTTGTACTCTCAAAGATGAAAGAAACCGCTGAGTCTTACCTTGGAAAAACTGTTACAAAAGCTGTGATCACTGTACCAGCTTATTTCAATGATGCTCAAAGACAAGCAACAAAGGATGCTGGGAGAATTGCTGGCCTTGATGTGCAGAGAATCATCAATGAACCAACTGCCGCTGCACTTTCCTATGGGATGAACAACAAGGAAGGTCTAATTGCAGTTTTTGACCTCGGTGGTGGAACCTTTGATATCTCAATTTTAGAAATTTCAAATGGTGTCTTTGAGGTAATCATCTTAATGCTCTTTAGTTTGGTTATGATCTTTTTTTAGCAGATTAAATTGTAGTTGTTCTTTATTTACTGTTTAGGTCAAAGCAACAAATGGCGATACATTCTTGGGAGGAGAGGATTTTGATAATGCTCTGTTGGAGTTCTTAGTGAACGAATTCAAGAGGAGTGAGGGTATTGACCTTACAAAGGACAGGCTGGCTCTGCAAAGGCTTCGTGAAGCTGCAGAGAAAGCTAAAATAGAGCTTTCATCAACAGCCCAGACTGAAATAAACTTGCCTTTTATTACGGCTGATGCATCAGGTGCTAAACATTTGCAAATCACTCTGACTAGGTCAAAGTTTGAGTCTCTGGTAAATCACTTGATTGAGAGGACAAGGAATCCATGCAAAAACTGCTTGAAGGATGCTAGTGTTTCCATGAAAGATGTTGATGAGGTTCTTCTTGTTGGAGGAATGACTCGTGTTCCTAAAGTTCAAGAGGTAGTAGCTGAAATTTTTGGAAAGAATCCTAGCAAAGGAGTAAACCCTGATGAAGCAGTTGCCATGGGAGCTGCGATTCAAGGTGGGATCCTCCGTGGAGATGTCAAGGAGTTGCTTCTCCTTGATATTACCCCCCTATCACTTGGTATTGAGACACTTGGTGGTATATTCACCAGGTTGATAAATAGGAACACAACAATTCCTACAAAGAAGAGTCAGGTGAGGCTTGTCAGCTAGTCTTGGTGATGCTTGAATTTTTTGTTGATTCCTGCATGACCGTGCCCTACAAAAAAAAAGGGGTAAATTCTTTCATTTTTTCAAAAAAGCTGTACATTGAATGGATTTTGGTTTGTAGATTCACGACTTGATGCAGGTTTATTGCATTGTTTGTACCAAGAGTTATAATCAGATTATTTTCCATGGTTTAAATAGTTGTACTTGTTCAACTTCAGGTCTTCTCTACAGCAGCCGACAATCAGACCCAGGTTGGTATCAAGGTGCTACAAGGTGAGCGTGAAATGGCATCTGACAACAAGCTCTTGGGAGAATTTGAGCTTGTGGGCATCCCTCCTGCCCCGAGAGGCATGCCACAGATTGAGGTGACATTTGACATTGATGCTAATGGTATTGTGACTGTTTCGGCCAAGGATAAGGCCACTGGAAAAGAGCAACAAATCACTATTCGCTCATCTGGTGGTCTCTCCGAAGATGAGATTGAGAAGATGGTGAAGGAGGCTGAAATGTTCTCGCATAAGGATCAAGAGAGGAAGGCTCTGATTGATGTCAGAAATAGTGCAGACACCACCATCTACAGCATTGAGAAGAGCCTGGGAGAATACAGGGATAAGATTCCCTCTGAAACAGCAAAGGAGATCGAGGATGCTGTTGCGGATTTGAGGAAGGCCATTGAAGGAGAAAATATTGAAGAGATCAAATCCAAACTCGATGCTGCTAACAAAGCGGTGTCAAAGATTGGAGAGCACATGTCCAAGGGCAGCAGTGGTGGTTCTTCCGGAGGCTCGCCAGGTGGTGACCAAGGCCAAGCCCCTGAGGCGGAATATGAGGAGGTGAAGAAGTGAGCGCGTCCAACTTTGTCTATTTATTGTGGGTTTGTATCCCATTTCAGAAATGGATGTTTCTGATCATATTTTCTTCTAGGATATAAGGTTTTCTTTTGCGGTATTTTGTAACTAAACGCAGGAGGTCGGCCCCCTTTTCTTTTTTTTTTTGGTCTCATTTTAAAAAGGTCCAACTCCCTTTTTAAGCACAACAATAAGTCAGTAAACAAGATTCTGCCAAGTTATCACATCCTCGTGACAAGGGGTGCTGTGTCAAATGCCAAATGCGGCTCCAATTCGGTGCAAAAGTGTCTGCTGTAATCTCTTTACGTGCTTGCCGGTCGGCAGTCTTACGTGGTGGTTTCCATGACTCATCTGCCAGCCAAAATCATTGCATTCTGCTGCTTGAGGAGCAGTTCCAAATGGCTTGTGATTTGTGATGTCTCTGCATAAGCTTCTCCAAAAGGTATTACGGAAAAGTTTCGAAAGAGAGCTAGTTTGTTATGCTGCAAAAATTGGTCATTGTGACATGTTTGTTAAAAAATAAATAAAAAAATTAATATCGTCCGGCTTTTTAAACCCAAGCAGGTTCATTTAGCCACGTTAATATCACAAAACTTAGGTCTTTGAACGTGATTAAGTCAAGAGTCTCTGAGCTTTATTTTTGAAAACAAGAAGTGAGATTTATAAAAATAAATACAGGTGTAATTATTATATAACTTTAATTTAATAAATAATAAAAAAATCGCACGAAATTTGGTATTTCTTTCGTGACATTGGTCTGGCCCACCGAGTGGGAAAGTGACATTGAAGCTTTTAATGGAAAATCCAAAAAGAAAGAAAATCCTATAAAATTAGTAATGTGGAAAAAAATTAGAAAAGTGGTCGAGAAATATAAGAAAACATAAACATTTTAAAAAAAAAAAAAGGAAGAAGAAGAAAAAGGACAAAATTGGCAAATTAAATAAGAGTGGGCCATTTAAATGGGCCCACTGAAGGTTTTGTCTCAATGTGAATTGATTAATTACCAAAATTAAAAACCCTTGTTCTTCAACCTCTTCTTCTAGGGAAATAGCTTAATAAATTGGCTAGGGTTTTTGGAGGCCGAGAAAGCCGCGTTGCTCAACTAGAAAGAAGACGACAATCAAATCAGCCACCTTGTATGCTCCACAGGTACTTTTCCTTGAGACCCCATCAATTAGTGTTTTCTTTTTTTTTTCTGCAATTTTCTTATTATGATTGTGTACAATTAAATTTCGATTTTGGTTTCTAGTTTCAATGGTGAATTTAGCTTTATGTTAGTTCAACAGTCATCTTGAATTATCATCATTGCACAGAAAACTTTTCAACAAGAAAAAGAAAGATTCGTTCTTTTTTGGGCTTAGATGGGAAATAAGAGAACAAAGTCCGATTCCTTCGGGGGAGAGGTAGAGAATTTGGGAGGAACCCATGAAGATAAGGTGATTTTTAAGAACTCCATTAGCAAGAAATTGAAAAAGGACAAGGAAAAGGAGGCTGAAACTGTTGCCGGAGAATTAAACAATGATGGCAGTGATGTGAATGTGGCAGGGACTTCTCTATCTGTTTCTGGCTCAATCAAGCCCATGGAAAGAAAGAAGAAAAGGAAAGCATTGGACAAAGACCGCCACCACTGTGCCGCATTGGAAAACAAAGGATTGAAGCCTAAAAGGAGGGATATGGATTCCAAAAGTAGTGGCGAGGGTGGGGTGCAGATTGTGGCTTCTTCAAGTGGTGGTTTGCCAGAGTTCCACATTGACATTTTCAAGGACTTAGCGTCAACTGACATTTCTGTGAGAAAAGCTGCAGTGGAAAGAATGGGAACAGAGTTGCAGGAGGTGCAGAAGGCATATGAAATGGTTGAGAATAAGGAGCTGATTGAGGGCGGTGTAAAATTGGAAGCTGAAAAGGATGATGGTCTGAATGATTGTGCACCCTCTTTGAGATATGCAGTGCGTAGGCTTATCCGTGGCATTTCATCATCGAGGGAGGTATGATTCTTTAGTCGATGGTTTACTTATTACAAAAGGCTATGCTTGCATGATTGTTAATGCATCATGTGATTGAAATTGTAAAAGAGAAAGCTGCAGTGTCTAAGGCTTCTGTGCCACAGTTTTTGGGTTGGGGAAGGGTCAAATACTCAAATGTACACAATTTTATCATTGAACCTGTAACCACTGAGTTATAATGATGTGACCTAATTGTTTGACCAAGACTCATCCTATGTGATTGAGATGGTATATGGAATTAAATTGGTTGTATGCTTGTGGAAGTCTTAAACAATGAATTTAAGTTGAGCTTGTCAGACCTCTCTAGAAGTACTAATACGCACTGGTTATTTTATCATTTTTTAATGCATCACATGCTTCTCAATAGCAATTTATGTGTGTTTTTCCCTAAGCAACTTCGATAGCCTGTTGAGATTAGTGTTCTTTTCATTTTGAATTGTGAATACAAGGTACCTGTTCTTGGTTTAATATCTGTATCCAGACATAATCTGCTGTTAGTTTAGAATTGTCAACCTGCTAGCTTTTGATTGCTATATAATTTCAGGATTAATTCAATGTTTCTTGGCATAGCAGTAAACCTACCTGGGCTATTCATAATGCAAGCTTGTTGGCTAGTCTGAGTGATGAATTGGGTTTTTTCCAGTGTGCAAGACAAGGATTCGCATTAGGCTTGACTGTGTTAGTTGGTATGATGCCCAGCATCAAGGTGGATTCTTTGCTCAAATTGATAGTTAATTTGTTGGAAGTTTCCTCATCAATGAAGGGGCAGGTAGGCAATGATTTCTTTTATGAAGTAGCTTTCCCTCTTCTTCAAATGAAATTCTTAAGTTGCTTTCTTATATCACAGGAAATAAGGGATTGCCTTTTAGGTCGCTTATTTGCCTATGGTGCCATTGCCCAATCAGGAAGACTCGGTAGTGAGTGGATTTCTGATAAAAATACATCATTGATCAAGGAGTTCACTGGTAATGTTCTTTCCCTTGCAGCAAAGAAGAGATATTTGCAAGAGCCTGCTGTGGCAATTCTTTTGGAATTGGTTGAAAAGGTATTTTAGTCTAACAAATTGAAACAAATCAGTCTTCTTTTACATTTCTGGACAACTGTCATTCTTCACTCTTCAATGTTAAGAGAGTTTAATACGCTTTGCAAATTATAGCCTTAAATGATTTAAAAGTTTCATGAACAGTAATCCTTTTATTGATGTTCCATGCAAGTGCAGTTGCCAACCGAAGCATTGCTAAGCCATATGCTTGAAACTCCAAGTCTTCGTGAGTGGTTTTTAGGAGCCACTGATATTGGAAATCCCGATGCTTTGCTTTTAGCTTTAAAAATCAGAGAGAAAATTTCTGTCGATAGCACAGCTTTTGGAAATATATTGCCACACCCATTTAGCCCTAGCAAGCTCTTTGCTCCTGAGCATTTGTTCACCCTCGTTAACTGCTTGAAGGTAATTTTAGATTTTATTGATTTATCTGCTTTTAGTGATATCATTTGGAAGAAAAGGGCAAAACTATCAAAATGCTTCCTTTTGTGTTGAATATGGCAGGAATCAACATTCTGTCAGCCTCGAATTCATGGCCTGTGGCCAGTTCTGGTGAATAATATGGTTTTGCAAGCTGAAGATGTGGTGCTGGCTTCTAATTCTCTAAAGAAGCACAAAAAGGGTCGCAAATATAGTGATTTTGATGAAGGAATTGCTAAGAGCATTCAGTCTTTCTGGGAAGTTATCATTGAGGGGTCTCTTATTCAATCTTCTCATGATCGCAAGCACTTGGCATTTGATATTCTCCTTCTTGTCCTTCCAAGGTTGCCTGCATCACTTGTTCCAACTGTTCTGTCTTACAAGCTTGTGCAGTGCTTAATGGATATTCTTTCCACAAAGGATTCTTGGCTGTATAAAGTTGCAGAGCATTTTCTTAGGGGATTGGCTGCCTGGGTGGGAAATGATGATGTAAGAAGGGTTGCTGTTGTGGTAGCTTTACAGAAACACAGCAGCGGAAAATTTGATTTGATAACAAGGGCAAAAGCAGTAAAAACTTTGATTTCTGAGTTCAAAACCGAATCTGGTTGCATGTTGTTCATTCAGAATTTAATGAACATGTTTGTGGATGCTGGTCAGGCATCAGATGAACCTTCAGATCAGAGTCAGACAACTGATGACAATTCAGAGGTAGGCTCAGTTGAGGATAAGGATTCCGTCAGTGCAATTGGAAACTCTGACTTCTTGAAAATTTGGATTGTGGAATCCCTTCCAGGTATCTTGAAATATTTGAAGCTGGAAACTGAAGCAAAGCTTCGGGTGCAAAAGGAAATTTTGAAGTTTCTTTCTGTTCAAGGTCTCTTCTCTGCTTCTCTTGGCTCTGAAGTGACATCTTTTGAATTACAAGAGAAGTTTAGATGGCCAAAAGTGCCAGCCTCGAGTGCAATATGCAGGATCTGCATTGAACAGATCCAATCATTGCTGTCTAATGTTCAGAAGGTACAGGGGTCACGTTTTTTGGCAAATGGCCTTGATGCTAATGATCTTGGGTCTTTCTTCATGCATTTCCTCAGTACATTACGCGGCATTCCTTCAGTTTCTCTTTTTCGATCTTTGAACGATGATGATGAAAAGGCATTCAAAAAATTGCAAGAAATGGAAACTTGGCTTTCTAGGGAGGTAACATATTTGGTTTCTCATCTGGCAGGACTGCCTTTTTGTTTTGTTGTTCAAATCTAGGGTTGTGGGCTCTTCACAACTACTTTCCTAGCCTTGAATCCCAGATTTGATCCACCATGATGTAATTTGTGGTCATCATCTGCTGCTTATATTTTATCTGATCTTGCGGAATGATGCTAAGCTTTACCATGTTTTTATCGTGACAGGAAAAGAATAGTGACATTAGTGCTGATGCAAATAAATTACATTCTATGAAGTACTTGCTGATCCAGTTACTGCTCCAAATGCTACTTCGACCAGGAGAACTCTCTGAAGCAGTGTCTGAACTTATTATATGCTGTAAGAAAGCCTTTGCAGCTGCTGATCTTCTTAACTCGCCAGGAGAAGAAGAGTTGGATAGTAATGCAGACACTGAGTTGATGGATGTTCTTGTGGATACATTGCTTTCGTTGCTGCCACAGTCATCAGCTCCCTTGCGGTTTGCTGTTGAGCAGGTACGTTGTGACTTTAATTTCTAGGTCTGTAGTTTTACAAGTATTTTGTCTATTCATGTTTGACTTGCAGGTTTACACTTCTGGTTATTTGAAGTTGTGTACTCTTTCTGTCATCTGCAGTTAAATGTTCCTCATGATGCATTAACTAGGTTGATTCATCGATCAATTTGGTGTGTGTTCCTTCATGTTATTGCTTTTATTTCTTATTGGTGCTTTTATGGCAAGCTTTGACACTCCAAGAAACTGCTGATTAAGTTTGTAGGATTGGCTGTGATATTTTATGCTTAAGTATTTTGAAAAACAAGTGGATGTGGTTGGAATTTTCATATTATTGTAATATATCCATAGTTTATGTTACTAGGTTTTCAAGCATTTCTGTGGTGATGTGACGAATGATGGACTGCTTCGAATGCTACGTGTCATCAAGAAAGATTTGAAACCAGCTAGACATCGAGATGCTGACAGTGAAGATTATGATGATGAAGACAATGATTTTCTTGGTATTGAAGAAGATGAAGAAATTAATGAAGCTGAATCAGGGGAAACAGGTAATGATGAAGAAGATACAGATGATTCCGAGGCAGCAGTTGAAGTTGAGGAACCTGGCAGGGAACTGCCAGAAGATTCTGATGATTCTGATGGAGGAATGGATGATGATGCAATGTTCCGGATGGACACTTATCTAGCCCAGATTTTCAAAGAGAGGAAGAATCAGACTAGCAGTGAAACTGCCCATTCCCAGCTTGTTCTGTTCAAACTTCGTGTCCTTTCATTGCTGGAGATTTACTTGCATGAAAATCCAGGCAAGTATGCTGTTTATATGAAGATCAGCTGGATGGGCTTGTCAACATTTTGGTTTCTGAATATAAAATGAATTTTTTGTAATGCCCTTGCTTGCAAAATCTTGGTGTTGAAATGGAAACAACCATAAGAAATGATTTAGCATATAAAAGGTTTATCTATTCTGATAGGAGTTGGGTTTGAAAGTATTTTCTGGCATTGTTAATTTAGCCCCACTCTAAATTGCCATAAATTGTTTGTTAACTCATTGCATTGTGTTTCAGCAAGCCTTTTCCTCTTTTAGAAGGATCATTACTTTTCCATCCTGGATATTTTGTAATAACTATTTTTTCACATCTGCATTCGACAGGTAAGCCCCAGGTTCTGACGGTGTACTCAAATTTGGCTCAGACATTTGTTAACCTGCACACTACAGAAGTCAGTGAACAGCTTGGAGAGCGTATATGGGGAATTCTGCAAAAGAAAATATTCAAGGCAAAAGATTTTCCAAAGGGTGAAGCTGTGCAGCTATCTACCCTTGAACTCTTGTTGGAAAGAAGCCTAAAGCTGGCATCAAAACCTTTCAAAAGAAAGAAATCTGTGAATAACCTATCAAAGAAAAAGCAGTCAGCCTCCTCAAAGCGACAGAGAATGATCACTTCCTTTGCTCAGAACTCAGCATTTTGGGTTCTGAAAATCATTGATGCCAGAAACTTTTCAGAGACTGAGCTGCAAAGAGTCTTTAATATTTTCAAAATTTTCTTGGTGGGATATTTTGACAGTAAAAAGTCTCAGATAAAACCTGAATTTTTGAAAGAAATATTTCGAAGAAGGCCATGGATTGGGTACCATCATCTTGACTTCCTTCTAGAAAAATGCAGTGGTGCGAAGTCGGAGTTCCGTCGGGTTGAAGCACTTGATATAGTGTTGGAAATGTTGAAGTCAGCAGTTTCTTCTGCCACTGGTGCTAGTAGCAGCAATGTATCCAAGAAAAACTTGAAAGACCATCTACAGTGGCTTGGTCATCTGGTAAAGGAGCTGGTGACGAATATGCCAGAAAAGCAGTCAAGGAGAGCTGCAGTTCGAAAATTTTGTTGCAAAGTCTTCCAGATCATATCAACCCATGATCTAAACAAGCCTTTTCTTAAACAATTGGCCCCAGATGTCCAAGCTGCCTGTGAATCTCAACTTGGTGAACCATTTCTGAATTTGAAGAAGGTTGAACAATGATCATATGGAGATGAATGAAGTCCTTGTGGATGAATTATGCAAGGGAAACTAATATTGGGTCTCTGGTGAGCAATCTATTCGACACAAGTTGAAGAAGTTACTTTGCAAGGATAGCCAAGTATTCAATGGCTTGGTTGGGATTCAGGTCCATGTGTTTGGGACGCTGTCAGTCTAATCCCATTTTGCTATCGGCTTCTGAGATACAAAAGGAAATCGGCATGTTTTCGTAAATGGGCAGTTGGAGCACTGAAAAGAGGTCGAACGATCTTTATTTGATTTTAAGCTGCCTTGTTTTTTAGGTCAATAAACGATCTTTGCCATTTATGTTGAACTCAGGTCTTTTCTATCCATTTTGTAACGTAGTTTTTTGTTTCTGTTGTTTGGAACTCGGAATCTTTAGCCAAACTGTCTGGCTAGCTGTGTCTTTGTTTTCCTTCTAGTTAGCGAACTAGACTTTTTGTAAACATGATTGTCCTTCGTGTCTGAAGTAGTAATCGGATGAGAAGGATTTTTGGACGGTACCTTTGAGTTGAGAGCAATTTGTCTTGTAGCTTGTTAGCCTTCGAAGGGATCATTCTTGGGGGCCATGTTGTGTTGACCATGGGGGTTAGGGGCAACTGCAGTTTAGACGCATCATGAGTTGAATCCTCTACCTAGGTGCAAACAATTTATTCTGTGAATCTTGGCTCTCGTTCGTTTACTAGGTGAACACAGGATGGTTTGTTCTGTATTTTATTTTTTTTTGATTTGGCTTGTCTCTGTCACCCATGAAAAGATCGACGACGAATTGCAGATGATATATTAGAGGATAAATTAAGCTACCAAAGGAACTTCTTCAACGACCATGATATCGACTCGCTTGCATAATATTCAAGGAATAACCTTTGTTAATATCACAACCAACCACATGACTCGGCGTAGGCTTACTAACATTAATTAATCAGTCAGATCAGACCTGGTTTGGTTTTCGACTCCTGTTTCAAATGATTTGGCTTATATCTGGTGGAGAGTCGCAGCCATCCCTGTCCTGTCCCCATCTATTTAAAAGATTCCAGACACTCGCTGCTTTGCCATTTGCTAACAATCTAGAAATTCGATTTTTTTATTTTTAGTTCCCTTGTACTTTAGCTTTTCCGTGTATTTTTATCACTGCATTTTCCATCCCACCCGCATTGTTGTGTCCTTTCCTAGCAAGTGGGCATTTAGGCAAAGCAACTCCCCTTTTTTAAAGCGAAATGGCCGCTGCGGGTGCTGCCTGCTTAATGTGGCGTGGGCAATCAATATTTGCCTCGCGCCATTTCCTTTCGGGGCTTAGAAATCTTATTGACACAATTAAAAGTACATTAGCGGACGAAACCTTTTCCGATTAGGCGGCATGACCAAGGTAATTTGCTAAGCCTTTCCGTTCTCTATCCAAATCAGGCTGGCAGATCCCAATTTTCACATGCTTCTTCTACAGTTCATTGGGGCCGAAGAAGGATAAAATACTCGTTAAAATGTGCCCAGAGTCTTTCCAGCTAAGAAAGGAAGATGTGCTTGCTCACCGTTTGGGATCCATTTGTAAATTGTTTGATATTGGACCAAAGCAGCTTCTCATATGCCCAAGAAATTAAATCTAATCATTACTTAAGGGTGCGCAAGTAAGAGCAGAATCCAATAAGGCGAAAAATATGTATTAAGTGTAGTAATGTGCACAGAATAATTCAACCACCTAACTTCTATCATCTAGCCATCAACCATATATCAACCATTTCATTTATACTCCTAAACTCTCTAAACTAGGCTCCTTTCTTCTCTCGGGCATTTTCACACAAATACAAGACGACTTCCTGCAGACCCCCAATCCCCAATTCGGGATCCAATACTCCCTTTTGGCAAAAGCAACCAACAGAACAACACAATTGAGAACCCTCCCTGTACAAAAAAGATTGAAAACAGTTCAATTACAGTAATTCTGATCAAGCTATTGCTGGAATCCAAATCCTAAATCCCAAAGCCAACACAAAGACTATTATCATACCTCATACAAGACCAGATCCATACCAATGCAATAGAAGGCCCTCATCACTCTATTGGCTTAAAAGAGTTCCTCAATCCATCAATTCCAAATCCTATGAATGTGCATCCTCAGAATCACTCCCTGAAGAACTCCCTGAATCAGAATCTGGCAGTTGAAGAAGTAATTAGGATCTTTGCAAGCAAAATTGCAATGTTGCAGTCAAGATTAAGATAGAAATTGTTGATACCACTAGATGAAGAAGAATCATCGCTTGAACTACTAGAACTGCTAGAACTGCTACTGGGCTGGCCCGTGTCCTTCTCAATCTCAACTGGTGGGAAACTGCTCATAGGCATGTCATCGCCAATGTCGACATCCTCATCACCAGTTTCCCCTTTCTTTGGCTTCTTTGCCTCCGTCCCAGCATCCATCCTCTCATTCCCAGGTACATCCTATAATGCACAAAGTATCCCTTAGCTAAAATGCCCATCAAAAGAACTAACACGTTAAACGAAAAGGAACAATGCCAGTCAAAAGTATAGATATCCATATACCTTGTTGCCTTCATTTACAGCACTAGCCGTAATGTTGTAGGTTCCCATTAATGCTTGACGCTTCAACTTGCTAACCATTTTCTTGTAATTAGTCACAAATCGATCAAGCTCCCAAAGTGTCTCCGTGTCAAGAGCTTCAATATCAAGCTCAATCTCATCCCCCTCCTGCCTGATATCTCTATTCCTCTTCTTAATAATCTGCACAACCTGGTCCATTTTCTCAGATGGCAAACTCTGCAACCCCACTCCTAATTTATGCTTCTCCTCAAGGCTCATCTCCCTCTTATTCGGATCCTTGGCCTTAGGCTTTGGCTGCTTCAATGGCTTCACTGGTGGGGCTCTGACCGCTGGAGATGGGGTCCGCACGGGCAACTGAGCGGTTGACTGAGGGTTAGGGTTTTGATTCACAGCAGCAGCGCTTAGCAGGGCTTGCTCAGATTTTTCCACTCCAGCTTGCAAAGAATTCTCATTATTCTTTTTCTTATTGTGATAATCCCAAGAACTCGCTTGCACTTCTTGTACCTGAAGTTGATCCTCCATCTCATCCTCCTCATCATGTCCCAATTTCTCCTCAATTGGCCGGTACAATTCCTCGAATCTTGAAAGTAACAGCTCGGCAAGAACATAAACTTCGTGGCCCTTAGGATTGTACTTCATGGCATTGTTGAAAGTCAATCTCACATCCGCAGCAAAATCCCCAGGAGAAACGTACAAACGTTTCCCCAATTTCGCTTTCACAGAACCTAAATCCATCGGTTTCTTGATTACATCATAATAATCGTGTAACTGCAAGCCAACGACATCTACAGGCGTATTGAAGATGTATCCGCGCTTGTTTTTCATCAATTTCGTCAATATCTGACCACATTTCTTCAGTAATTGCTCATTCTCTGGATTATCCCGTCTTTCCTTGGCGGCCGCCACAAAGCTTGTTGCTTGGAACGGCCTCTTGTTGCCAAGCACTTTGTTGTTGTTGCTGCTGCTGTTGTTAGCTGTTGCCGTGATTGGTTTCTTCTTGGAACCGGATCGGATCTGGAATTCAGACGAGAATTCGATGCGATTCTTCAATTGCCGGATCTGCTCCAGATCCGCAACCAACCGGCTCTTGAGCTCCAACAGCTCCTTCTTGGAATAGGCCGCGATGTTAAAAGTTACGTACCCTCCGGTGCTGAATTCGTGGGCCCTCCGGTGGTTTATAGACGACGCATCGTCGGATGCGGCAGATTGCGTGATGGTCGGAGATTCGTCGACGTCGGGCAGTAGCTGCGCTTGGAATTGCCTCTTTTTTGACAGCTTAGGGTTAGGGTTAGGGTTAGAGAAAGGGACCTTGCCCATGAAATTAGCGCCGCCCCTCGGCTGTGCCTGCGTCCAGTTCGGCTCGTTCCGATTGGCTAAGACCACGGACGCCATTGGTCGGGCGCTACTCCGGTCAATCTCCGGCCAGCATGAGACGCATCAAACATGAATCAAAGAAGGAGGACGTGCAACCCACGCGCCAAACCAATGGAGCCACGTGCCGCCAAAAAACCAACCAACCAACCGGAAATGAATAATCACAAGAGAGGACTGAAGAAATTGGGGGTTGGGAATTACCCCGATCGAGAGCGCGGAATGGACGAGGGGCGAGAGCCTGCACTTAAAGGCCGAGAGATCTGCCCGTGGAACACCCGGGCAGGATCTGGGCCGTAGATTTCAATTCAATTCTTGATCCGCTGCCCTAGAGGTTGACGCGGTGACCTGGCGTGGACGGTCATGATGTCGGAGTGGAAAAAAGTGCTGTGATTTTAAACCGTCGATGGGTGAGAGGGCGGGATCGTGGCCACGTGGGGTTTGGAATTGGAGTTCAAATTTGGGGTGAATTTGTCGTGAATTTAGAGTTTATGTGGAGGGTGGTGGAGGAGGGGGCCGTCCGCGTGATGACGTGGACAAAAGCCAGCAGGATTGTGGTCCGACGTCGTCTGCAAGAAGCTACGCGCCTACGCGCTGGCACTAGCGAAAGAGTGCGCGGCGAGAAAGATTTTTATTGATTGGAGATCGAAGAGATTGAAGAGGGGAGTGTTTGGTAATTTTATTCATCCAAAGAAGATTTTTGTTGATCGGAGCCAAATTACAGTGTCGCCCTTTCCATTTAATAATTTTTTATTTCATTATTACTTGAGAAAATTCGTACTAAATTTAGAGAACTGACAAAATATCTCAAAAAAAATACGGGGAAAAAAGGGCAACATCTCCAAACCCTAAAATTTCATTGCAGCGACATCATTAGAATAGAATGGATAAAGCACAGCCCCCCTCCCCCCTTTATAATTTGTAATTTGAGGGAATGTGCCAATGGTTTTAGTCAAGAAAACCAGGGTCAAAACCTCATTAAAATTAAACTTCGAAAACATTAACCCCCTCTGGTTTTTTTCTTACTTGCCGTTCATTCAATGTCGAATTGAATGACCAAAGTGGTTCAATTAACACCAAGGGGTCCAAAACTTGATAAAAGTGGGCAAATCGGAAATCATCATCAGCTGTGTATCTCTGCATCTACTTTCCATATATTGTTTCCAGTTATCTCTCCCTTGGGCAGATTTTTCTACGTCAACCGTAGTAAAATACTGGCCTCTAACTTGACTGGTCAGTGATCACCTTCAAGGATTAATAAATTAATCGTCAACATAGTATAGTTTATTTTACTTAACATTCCCAATCCACCGTCAGCATGCAACCCCATATAGCCCGTTAACCACCTCCCCCATATAATCGCTCCAGTCCCATGACTCTGGATTTCTCTCTTCGAGTACTTAATCTGAGAACAATCTATTATTTAAAGACATGTTTCGAAGTCTAAGAATAAGGTTAATATTTGTACAAGTCGACCTTCTTGTATTTCAACTTCATAAGTCCACCCTGTTCAAGAACGTGTGCAAGCTACTGTATGACGTGCCTATGTTATTTTGCTCCACTTTATTTTTTATTTTTTATTTTTTTTTCGAATGATATCGAGTTTCTAGAAGGTAATGAGAAAATGGGTATTTAATGTCGCCTAATATACAGTTTTTAGAACCTTCTTGAGCCCGAGATTGAATAAGTTGACCAAAATCGTGTATGAAAAGGCACATCGGCACATACTCGCGTGTAGGCCCTTTTTCAGTACTGTTTCTTGAATTGGAAGAGTCGCTTGGGAAGTGATGCAATTGATGATTCTATTGTTTTATCAGTGGGCCCATTTGTGGGACTGAGAGAAGAAATTGCCGGATTATTGTGGTCAAAGGTTTCTTTCTGCCCTTAGATGAACGTGTCAAAGGTTTCGTGTTCCCAACTTCTTCTTTGTTGAGTTCTCCCCCCACCCCCAACCCTCTCTCTCTCTCTCTCTCTATATATATATATATAGATATATATATGGTTGGCTCCCAAGGGTGTTGAGGATCATGGATCTTGGGGGGCTTCATGTAATGGTGGTGATTGGCTTTGGTTCCACATCAAGGAAGTGGCCATTCACATGTTGTGGCGGCTATCTTTATTATTTTCTTGAGGACTTTATCCGTCATGGATTTCACTGGGTAGACGCTAACTAAAACTGAAGTTACTTAAGACAGTGCTGTTCTAGTTGGGTTCATGTTCTGCTGTCTCCATCAAAACCAATCTTACATCTACTTGGACTCCATTTTCCAATGCATTTGGGTTTTTTTTTTTTTTTATAAATAACTTTTACTTGCTTCAAATGTTATCTAAAAGATTGTACCTTCCGCTATCAAAAAATAAAGAGAAGAATATAGCTCCCGGAAATGGTCCTCTCCTTTGTTGTTTTGATCGAGTTGCTTTGACCCACTATTGTATGGTACTAATTTGGGTTCAGGTTACAAGTGGGGTTGAGGTGCTCAATGGAATCCCATAATTGGAGTCCATTGTATTTGTTCATGCCACTATTTGCTTGACATCGATATTGAGACTTGTGGCATCGTTTGCTTCTGCTCGCTTCAGATACCAGAATTGAAGTTTGATTCTGAAAGTGACCTTCTTTCTTGTCCCTGTACTCCTCTCTTGTGCACAATGCACACACAGACCATCTAAAAAATTACTCAGCAATTTGTTGTTTGATTTTACTTTTAGAATTTTGGGAGTGCCCTATAAATAGTCTAATATACAATACAAGTATGTTAGCTTTAACTCAAAAAGGGCTGTTCACGCAATCTTATTGCTTGTTGCTTGTGCCAAGCCAAATGTAAAAATAGTGAATTAAGACGCGCAAGTATAACAAAGTTATGAGTTAAATTCTGTATGATGTATCACGGAAAACAACAATCGTCCCCCTGTTCTCAGCAAGATATCTTGATTGGAATTTTCTATTGAGCGGCCCAGGGAAGGATACATTGGACTAGGATTATTATTGAGCAATGGTAAAACATGACCAACCAGTAAACTATAAGCCCCCTGAAAATCTACTACAATAAACAGTAACATTCATTCTGATCTGCAGTCTCAAGGTTCCTTTCAGATGTTGTTGCCATTCTTGGATTGGAAATCTTGTAGCTGAGCAAGATCACTCTCTAAAATCTGACAAATGGGCATGGTCATATAACGCGTTCCTTTGATAAGAGTAATTGATGAAGATCAAGGCTTAAAATTTTCTCGATGTTAAGCAAAAGCTCATTCAGAGTAATGTCATGAGTCTAACAAGAGAGGTCTAACAAAAGACTTACCCCTTTTCCATTCATGATACCGTTGGCTTTGTTTATGTATGATATCAGCCTGTGGCTTCTTCCTTTGGTGGTGGGAGTATATTCATATTGCTTGAATTGCACTCTACTCTTTTCCCGTGCTAATTTTTTTTTTTTTATTTAATGTGCAAAACGAATTGCTTTACCAGCCTGCCAACTTACCTGCAAAAAGTACAGCTTAGAATAGCGGCACCTAGATTCTTTCTTTCTTAAGCCTATCATGGCAAAAAGTACACCTCAAAGTAGCGACTTCATCGTGCCACTCTTTTTGGGAGCCGGCATGTTGAACATCCGTGCTCTAGCCTTCCGCCAACTCCATCATCCCGAAACATACAGGGAATTTGCAAAGACAACCCGAAAAAGGAGCACTGGAATTTGTTGAAAAGATAAGACTATAGGGGTTTGGGGAATATACAAATGGATAAGGCTATTTACAGGATGAAAATGGCTCTACATGCGTATTATTTTCTTTTTTTTTTTGGTCTTCTTCTTGTATTCTATTTGCGCATATAAAGTCATTCTTGGGTGTAAAACATGTGGTCCAAGAATTCAGAACGTGTTTGTCTGGAAATAAAAAGGAAAGTCCAGGTTGGAATATGTCCTGTCCATTACGTTTGTCCTCGGTTTGAGCGCCCAAGAGTCAGAGTGGGAGGCAATGGTATTAGTTTAGAATTAAAGAGTCGAAGTTTCCTCCATATCCAGACTTGAAACATCTAACCACGTCGGCTAACCTGTGACTATGAAACAAAAAAAAAAAAAAGACTTGAAACTTCCATCTAAAAACGGTCTGTTCCTGTCTGTGTGTTCGGTGTGGCGGATAAATGGGTGCTAATTATATGTTCCTTGTGCAAAGTAGAAGGCCCCCCCTCTCTTGTTGGCTAGTTTGGTGCATAATGACAAATGCAAAGATAATTTGCACCTCCGAATTCATCGGCAGCCGTGTTTTATTCCGAGACAAAACCAAAGAACAAAAGTGACGACATGAAATGAAAAGAATAGTTAAACACGTGAGAAACAAAAAGTTATACTTCCCCTACTGTTAGGGTGATTTTTAGAGTTAAAAAGTCTTGAAGTTTGAGTTTTAGTCAAGTAAATTGAAAAAAAAAAAAGAATTTATTTTTTTAGAAGAGGAAATAATTTTGGATACGTATGTATATGTGTGTGAATGGAATATACTCTGCACTAAAAAGTACTCTAAATACAAATTTTCCCTCATTTTTTCCATCTTTTGCCTTTTTTCCCTTTCCGACCTTCTTGGTTTCATATTCCGTCAAACCATTTTTATTCTTCTTAATGCAATTCAACCGGAATAGAAAAAAAAACAGTTTCTAAAAGAAATCACTGGGATATATAGTTTTAGTTGATGACAAGTTTCCCAGGCTTAAAGACCTCATTTTCTTCCCTTCCACCCTTTTCTTTGTTGGATAAATAATTCATCATTCTCAGAGCATCTCACCAGTCGATGGAATCACGTTTTTATTCAATTGAAGTCCCGCCAAATATCATTCCATGTAATATTAGTAATTCACTATTTATTTATTTATTTATTTATTTTTAAATATAAAATAAAATTTTACTTTTAAAGTCAACATGAGAGAAATTTATTTAAATTTAATAGCATTTAAATAAAAATATCCTAATTATAATCAATATATATATATATAATAATCGACATTTAACCAACAAGTATGATAGACATAATCACAAAACATTTTTAATTATATATAAAATAAAAAAAAAGAGTCCTGCCTGGCAATAATTTAACGTGGCTCTCTGAGTGTCACAAATTGTGTCGTGGTTTGAACCCAAATGATTCTTTTAGTCGTGTTCCCATCACCTGGCAAGTAATTCCAACCCCCGCTTTATCCTCGTTTCCCTGAAATTCCTCTCTGTTGATACCCAAATCACCATCACTTTATGGTTCCTTTATTTTTTTTTTTCAATCCCTTAGACTTGTATCCAATACATGCTCCCTATGGTAGTTCGTCCAATAATCTCTCTCTCTCTCTCTCTCTCTCTCTCTCTCTCTCTCTCTTCCTTTTTTCTTTTTTTTTTTGGGGGGGGGGTAAAGCTCATTTGTCCACTGGAGTTCTAAATTTTCCTTTTTGTTCTATGCACCAAAACTTGCTAAAGAGTCTCAGATAAAGACATTCAATTATTGCTGCTCTCACTTTAAATTGTCATGCTTTCCCATTTGTACCCGTGTGTAGAAAATCAGAACTTTGAGCGAGTGAAGCTACATCTGGTTCTGAAAGAGTCTTTCCCATTCCGAGAAACTCGTGATTCTTATTTTGGAGGTCTCAAACTTAAACCCGGGATAATACACATGGGCAATGAATTATGACTCCCCTCGCCTTTGCCTCTGGCCATTTCATGGCTTTGATTAGAGTTGTATAACGGTTTAACAAAGACCAGAGAGAAAGAAAGATTGCTACCAGTTAAAACTAGAATTTTCACAGCCAACATTTGAGGGAACGCCCAACAGATAGAACTCGCTAGCCCTACAAGTATTGACTCGCTGCTTTTTAGTGGCAAAGTTGTGTTAGACTCTCGATCCAATTTTAAGATTTAGTAAACAAATCTGTTCTAAAATTATAAAAGAAAACAAACCATTGCTACACAGTAATTAACAGTCCTAATAATGAAGGTCTGGTTTGTAGTCAATTCAAACACAAGCAACTAAATTTTAGCGCTATTCACAGAGTTCCTTGGAAATGAGGATTGGGATAAATGAAGAGGCATAATTCCATCTACTACAATGGATATAACAATCACACAATTAAACATGAAAACGCATCAACCTTGAATTAGAAACATATTTACGCATAGCCTATGCTCATAATTCCATTTACTGCCACGGACATAATAATCACAATGAACCTTGCGAGACCTTTCGTGATTCTCTTGCCCTCCTGTCCCAAAGGCCCAATACCACCCGCGACGGGTCTCATTTCGCCGCTAACTGCCACACCGGCAGCCCCTTGATATGGAGGAGGTGGCTGGATTACCCACCTCCCCCCGCAGTATACAGCACCTGCCACCCAGCGCTATCATAACCAACCTGCGTGTAACCTGCATCTGTCATACCAACCCCAGGCCCACTGGGTCTCACCATCCCCATTGGTCCCGGCGCTGACACCTGTGGTGGCGGTGGCGGTTGTTGCGGTGGCGAGACAACATTGTACACTGCTGCCTCCTGGTCAACTTCAGGACCCCCCATCCTCTGCACGTAATACCCTTGACCGGCATGGCCGGTAACTGGCCGCATTGCCGGGTTATCGTAAACAGCGGCGGGAGCTGGAGCCCGGATCATGTACACCTTTTGCTCCGGTTGAACAGGTGTGACCGTTGTAGTAACTGTAGCAGGGTATCCTCCGCTCGCAATCTGCTTCTCTGGCCGAGAAATCGCCGGAGCAGTGACAGCCAGCGGCACGCTTAATGGCATGGTCGCTGGAGAAACTTTTTCTGGTAACTTCTGAAGGAAGCAATCTCGCGCGGTAAAGGCTCCGTCCAAATTCTCGTCACTCTTATTCTTGTACATAGCTTGCTGCTCCAAGTCTCTAATCTGCGGGGCCCGTAAAGTAATCTGATCCGACCCAATAACCCGATCATCACGGGCTGACCCCGCAGGCACATCGGGCAAATCAGGCACCTTGACCAGCGGATGACGCGATGGAGGTCCCTTCTCCAGCCCATTCAAACTTAACAGAATGTCAGCCCCTCCAGCGACCTGAGTCGGGCCTGAATTCAACTCCTCAATGAACCGGTCCCGGTCGGACTTCCCACCATCGGAGCCAAAGCTTACCGGAGAAGGATTAACAGGAAACAAAAGCAGACGTACGCGGGCGGGCGGGCTTACCGGAGGCCCGATAGAGCCGGTCGCACTCGTGCATCATGTGCTCAAGATCGTCATCATTAGTGACGGAAATCAAAGCGTCGAGACCTTCGCCCGGCAGCTGGTACTTAAAGGAAACATCTGAGTCGCCGCAGAGGAAACATCATTAGTGATGGTTATTTACTAATGCTGCTTACTTCATGGATTATTTTCTTTTTATGTAACTCGCACTCTGAGGTAAATTCCGGCCGCCCGCCCCCCCCCCAAAAAAAAAAAAAAAGAAGGTGCTTCGCAGCACCCCACCAGTCATAAATAGGAGATTTCTCCTCTTGGGTGGGATGATCCGCTTGGTAAGCAAGCTTTTTGTGAAGTAAAGACCATGCTTCACTTCCAAACCCTGTCCGTTAACCAGTCTTCGTTAGTGCTAGTTTTGAGGTGTAAGTAGGCAGCAGCGGAGAAGCTCTCGCTATATCTTTAGATTCTAGGACAGATCGATGAACGGTAAAAACTAGGCTACGAAGTTAGTCAGTCCATAGCTTGAAAAATGACAGTTCCTGGAAAGTATTACTTTGCCAATCCTTTGCTTACGCGAGAGACAGGAGCGAGTGACCAGTTTTGATGCGAGGGATTAGGAATTTGATCCTGTCTCAGGAAGAGACGCTAGCCATGTATGCTTAACACATTCTGCAAGCTAGGCAAAAATAGAGGAAATAATCATGGTGAGCTTATATAGAGTTAAACTAGTGTTAAAAGATTGAGGCAACTTAGTTATGTATTGATCACTACACTTATTAATTAAAATTACAAGTCGTTATTATAATATTTTTATTTAACTTCATAAAATAAAAATAATTTGTCATTCAAGTATTAGTGGGTGAATAAAATATTTTTTTATACTCAACTTATATGTTAACAAATTCAAAATTTGATATCATGTGCTCAATATAAATTTTCTTTTGTTAGAAAATAGAAAATACCCAATAGACTTGAACTCAACTTGTGTGTTAACAAATTTGAAATCCAACACCATGTACTCAATATATATTTTTATTTTTTGAGAAACAAAAAAAAACACTAAAAAAAATTCGAACCCAAACTAATTTAAAAGGAAGTGCTCAGGGTACTTGGCTTGGTCCATTTCTATGATTGTTCCTGAGGGTCAATTTTGTGCACATATTATGTGTTGAAGCTGTGTTTTATACTCAATCAATTTGATGGCAATAAGGCCCCCTAATAGTAACATGACTTGTGTAATAGCACAGCTCAAGTTCTCCGAGAAACCTTGAACTTTATAATACATTTGTAAGGGATTTTAGCCATATTAATTTGCCATTTTTGGTGCTTCGGTATCTCAAAGTAACTGCTGACTCCTGCAAAGTGATCACAGCTTGCAATGTTACTTTACCACCTCTGAGGGAAATCCATCTGATGTACAAAAGGAAAAATTGGAGTACCTTCATTTTAACAATTAGGATCACAAGCACAAGAGAGCAAATCTAACGTGTCTCCATCATTATTTATTAATTTTCACACTTTAGGGAGGTTTTAAAATAGGGTTTGTCAAGTGATGATATAGATTAATAGTGGAGGAATGTGAATATCAGTAAGCACAGCTGTGCTATTAAGTGGAACTGGCAGGGAGACAACTAGATTGCCAGCTTCTGGTAACATGCACCTGTACTTTTTGAACTGCCTTTTGCGGTGATCCCTTAAACATTAAGAAAAAATGGTCCACGATTGTCTGGGAAAGAGTAATTAAAAATGTAAAAAGAATTTTGGCTTTTTAACGTTTTATTGCCATGCACCGCGTCAATTAATAAACCATGTTCCATTCGATTTGATGCAGATCATGAACTGCATTAAAGGGCCTACAGATCGCGCATGTAAAACAACGGAACAAAAAGAAGACAAATAGTCAATTCAATATTTTAATTGCACTATTTTTTAATTAATTAAATCGGAAATAAAATTCGAATTGATTATAAATAAAATTTAAAATTTAAATTTCATATCTCATCTCGTGATCTATGCATTTTTTTTATATGCTATTACATGCAATTTTGTTGGGATTCAATGTGCATACTGTGATTATTAGTTAGCATATATCACATGAGTGTCATTTTCTCAATTATTAGGATGCATGAATCGTTTATTGTGCGACTATGCATGGTACATTTGGCAATGCCCTCTCATTATTTATTTATTTTGGGGGCAACTTCAGCAATACTCTTTCCTTTCCGCAGAGGTCCTGGAAATGATGTTAAATAAGAGAAAAAAAAAATGTATATTTGTAAGATCGTTTTTATGCAGTGTTGTTACATTTGATTATCTCCTCTCTTGTCCATTTGTTAATCACAGAAATAAACAGAATGGAATTGCCTCGACAGAAGCCTCAATTTCCACTGATAATAATTGAAGATACATGGAACCCCAGACACTCTTTCGCAATGGACTTTGATTTCTCGGACGAAAAAAGTCATTTAATTTAAACGTATAAATAAATTAAAATTTTTTAATTAATTTATAATTAGATTAAAGACAGCATAATATCATGTCAAAAAATTATTTATTTTAAAAATTTAAATTATTAAATAAATTTTAAAATATAAATTATATATTATCATCTAACACTCTTTACCTAATATATTGAAAGTTTATCAATAAATATGAACTAGCGAGTTCATTTATACAAATTGTGAAAAAAATTTTCTATATCCCTTTGGAACAAATAGTAATCTTTGGATCAAAATAAAAAAACTAGTAATTTATATTCTAGTTTTAATGTCATAAAGTTGAGATAATTTTGGGACATTTTCATTTTTCACCGGGGTCAATTAGGACTCCACTCACCTAATTAGTTGGTCGTGTGAATAAATTATCCTACTTTTAGTCTTGGGGGAGCATCTCAAACTGCTGTCAACTTGTCAATGTTGGAGTTTTTCTAATTGTATAAATATAAGTTGTATAAATACAAAAATATATATATATATATATATATATATAACATGCAAAATCTTAAATAGGATTATTTTTTAATTAAGTAAAAAATACAAAAAAAATTACATAAAATGATTTATGTATGACTCCTAATTTATAGTTTTAACCAATTTACGTCCTCACAATTATACTACTAATTTTACATAGTAAATTTTATTTTATTTAATTAAAATGTTGATTAATTAATTATATATTTTTTTTAATTGAAAGACAAATGAAACTATGGTAATGTCGAAGATAGAGTTAGTTCTGCAACAAGCACCATCTCGGCAGTAATATCTACCAGAAAACATGCTCAGTCAATTTGTGTCCATGTTCGCTAATTCTTCAATCTTACTGGCATATGACATTACTGTTAGTAGCCACGAGTTTTAGTGTTGTAGTCACCCAAATTCTTACTTTTAGCTTTAAGGTTGAATCCATAGTTCTTACAATTATATACAAAAAAAAATGCAGGTGACATTACCGATTGCCACAAGGTATGAAAAGAGAGAGTCGTGAGGAAATGGGCTATAATGGATTTCAACTGCAGCTCAATTTTAAAAACTTGGATTGAGTTCAACTGACTGTAGGGGCTTTCAAACCCAAAATCTTTGGACTGGGGCTAGTGTGAAGCCACACGACTTTGCAAAATTGGGTTAAAAGAAAGCCCAGATTTTTCCTACCTTTCCCATGCATGAGCCATTACTATTGACACGTCGTTTTTCTAATCCTTTACTTGCCACAAGAAAGCCAAGAAGGTAAAGCTAAGAAGGTAAACGAGAGCAACCTTGAAAAGAAAACCATCTCTGGTTGGCCGACGAGTTCCAGCTGCTAACGGATACACAACCACCCCTCAAAACATTGAATGTGCTGAGGCAGTCATAGAATAACCATTTGGGTAGCATAAGAGGTGTATAACTATAACGAAAATAATAGAGGGAGGGGGATTGGTGGACAGGATGAATGAATAAAGTACAATTTAGACTATTAGTTACAGTTGATGATCGTGTTCCTCTAATTGAACTCAAATTATAATTCAATTTTTGTTTGTTGAGTATAAATTATAAACCAAAAATGATGCTGTTGGACTTATGGGAGGATAACATACAAATGCAACGCACTAAAATTCAAAGCACCCAACTATGTCATTCCGAAAGAGAGAGGGAAAGGAGAAAAAGGAAAATGAAGAAAAAAAGGGGGGGGGGGGGGAACTCACCTTAATAGAAAAAGAAAAAATAATATCTACTTTCCAGGAAAACTCGTTTAAAAGGTTTAGGATCTATCAATAATGGAGCTACGACATCTAGATTATTGGAGGCAAGAGTTTACGTGATGTAAACCATTCTACCCTCTATGTAGAAATCACTTCTACCATTTTTTAAATACTGTGACATTTTAGGACAAGTTTGGAGAAATTTTAAATTCAGGGATTGATACAAATGGAAGAGAATGAGGCCCATATATATCATGGCATAAAGGAATTCGACGAGTTCATCTAATAAACCTATTGTGGTGATGACTGAGACGTCGGGCAAGAGAAATCATTTCATTCATGGGTTATTTTTAACTTTAAGAATGAAAAGAAATTGTGATTAAAACAAGTGGAAGTCAACAAGATTCAATTTTTATGGTCATCTTCTTGACTCATTCTCTTTCTTTCCACTTCAGAAATATTGGTGAATCTTCAGGCGAGCGAAATCTCTCATTCTTTTTAACTTCAATAATGAGAAAAAAAAAAAAGAAGCTCGTGAAACCAAGAAACAATAAAAAGATATAATCTTTGACCAGATTATTGGTCATTTGTTTTGGTTTGTTCCAATAGAATCCGAACCCAGTTGTGTTCTTGTTTCCTAATGGAAGTGTTTGATCTATTGTTTGTTTATTTGTCGTTAAAATTCCTTGGTGTTTTAATTTGCCTATGTTCTAGCAACAGGGTTTTGTTGTCTTCCTATTTTTCCAGGCTTTTCTTTATTTTCTTTGAAATTAAAGAATTATGGGTTAGATGTGAATGAAGTAATCAAGGGAGACTGTTAATTGGTAATTTGGTACCAAAACTGAATTATAAAATATTGATTAAAGGATACTCTAGTAGAGGTAATCAAATAAATGAAAATTTAAAACTAAAAGAAAGAGGCCTCACTCTTTTTACTTCACTTTTCTTTTTAACAGGAAACCTAAAAAAAAGAAAAAAAGTTGGGGCGTGGGGGACATTGGGGTGGGGATAGGATAAAAGAGAAGAAAACCTCTTTTGTAACACAAAAACCAAATCCAGAATAGAAAATAAGAATTAAACTGGGAAAGGACAGAGAAAAAGAAGAACTTACAATTGAAATATCATACCTCTGTATCTCTGAGTATAGATGGTGGATCCAGAATGCCACCAAAGATTCCTTCAGCACTGCCTTACCTGATCCTTCTCTCTGTCCTCTTCCTATACCTGTACTCTACCAGTTTCCTCACTCAATCCTCCACACGCATCCCCACAACAACTTCCACAATTTCTGTACCTTGCAATCTCTTCAAAGGCCACTGGGTCTTAGACCCCAAGTCCCCAAGGCCCTTCTACGATGAGACCTGCCCGTTCCACAGAAACGCCTGGAACTGCCTCAGGAACAAGAGAGACAACATGGGTGTCATCAATTCCTGGAGATGGGTGCCCAAAGGTTGCAGCTTTTTGCCTCGGATTGATCCGGATAGGTTTCTGGGGATGATGAGGAATAGGAATATCGGGTTCGTTGGGGACTCTTTGAATGAGAACTTTTTGGTGTCGTTTTTGTGTATTCTTAGAGTGGCTGATACTAATGCCAAGAAATGGAAAAAGAAAGGGGCTTGGAGAGGCGCTTATTTCCCTAAATTCAATGTCACTGTGGCCTATCATCGTGCCGTTTTGCTTGCCAAATATGAGTGAGTTCTATTCTTTCCTTTCTTTTTATTTTTGGATTAAATGGATTCCTAAAAGAGGTTTGATCGTCTACATTTAGTGTCTTTTTGGTTTATTTCAATATGCCATTAGGGAACTGATTATATTGCTTGTTTTAACCAAAGTAGGCAGGGCTACTGATAGCCAAATTCTACGAAGTGAACGGATATGCAGAGATACATAAAGAATGGATGCGTTTGGGTGAGGATTTTAGATCATGTATGCCACAATAGAACGAGATCCATAATCAGTATGGTTCTTACAAATGACCCTTACTTGCCCCTGTGGATTCAAAGGAAATATCTTCTCTAGGCATTCATGATCTTGTCCTATGGAAGCTTATGCACTTCTACCGGTTGAGGATCTTTTTGCCAATTTCAAACTATGCTGCAAATATTCTATGATGACCCGTCTGATATAGCTTATATTCATAATTAGTGCTGATGTAAATCTTTGTGTGCATGCATTGTTGCTGATACAATTCTTTTTTTTAACTTGGATTTCATGAATGCATATGCTGGCTTCATGGGCTTGGAACTGTGGTTTGATGGATTGTTGAAATACGGTGATTCATGTTCAATCTTCAGGAAACATTGTAAACATGGAGCTTATAGAAATGTTGCGATTGTGTCGCCTTGTGGTAGACATGTTCTGGCTTCATGTTCTTGATCCTTACACTACAGGATACATTTTGACACCAAGGAAGTTGGGGATATGCTAAAATGCTCTAAACTTCCAACATAACCTAAAATGAGCCCATTAAATACCTTTTCTTTGTTGCAGTTTTCTTGTTGTATGGCTCATTATGTTCCTTTTTTCCCCCCTCTTTTCCACTTTCCAGTCCTTGTGTAGTTCTCTGTGTCTTGAATGCAGTGTAGCTACAATTTAACATGTCAATCCTTAATGCTCTTTGCACAATTTTTTAGCTTTGAGTTTTGAAGATGACAACTCCGCTCACTCATAACCGATTAATTAAAGGTGGCAGCCAAAACAGTCTGCGGTCACTAATGATGGACTAAAGGGAATTTATCGCGTTGATGTGGATATACCTGCAAATGATTGGGCCACTGTCACTGACTTCTATGATGTGCTTGTTTTTAACACTGGCCATTGGTAAGTTCCTTTTCTATTTTCAGGTCAAATCATGTATTGGTCAGTGAACCAATATTTCATCTCTTATTGCTTTGACATCTCATCTCTACCAATGGAGACTTAAAGAAGCTTGCTTTTGACATAAAGTTCCAATTTGCTGATGCACCTAAACACTTTTTAGCTTTTACCTTTTTGTGAGGGAAAGGGGGGTTGGGGTTGTTGCAGCTACCAATCTTTGTGGTTCCACATTCTCCCATCGACATAAGGAAAATAGATGAAGGACTCAGTGTTCTATATGGTGTACCTAATAACTTTAGATTTTTACCGTGTGAGTAATAAATCATTTTTAGGCCAAGCAGTAAGTGGCTGCAATGGTGAACAACTGATGTTCAAATAGCGCACTTTTATCACCTTTTATGACTTTTGTTCATCAAAAGTACAATTTTAATTCATTGCATTTCACTTATGTCATTGATGTCATTGCTATCCATATTGTACATCTAATATTTGAGTTATTTGAATAACTATCATACTGTAGTACACATAGTATTGTAATTACACTGGTTTAGAGTAGAAAAATTTTAAAGAAAGTGTAATTGGTCTACTTTTCTTGCTGCTACAACCATAGGAAATCGGAAAGGCTTTTTTTATACTAAGGCATGAATAGCTTAAGTAGTCTCATTGCATTCCATCTCATTTTGTAGCACCTAATTACAGAATGAGCTTATAGTAGCTTCATACATATCTAGTGATTCAAAGCCTCTTCATCATCATGCATTCACCATCTTGCATTCCTTTTGTCATTGTTAGGTGGGGTTTTGACAAATTCCCAAAAGAAACACCTCTTGTTTTTCATCGTGATGGACAACCAATGCTTCCTCCCCTTGGGATGTACGATGGACTTAAGGTTGTTCTTGAAACCATGGTCTCATTCATAGAAAAAGAAGTTCCTAGAAAGACACTCAAATTTTGGCGGCTGCAGTCACCACGGCATTTTTATGGTGGTGAGTGGAATCAGAATGGTAGTTGCTTGTTCAATGAGCCCCTCGGGGAAGACAAGGTATTCTCTCTATTAGTGGATACACAAATCAAGCCCTGGACCCGTTAATATTCTTTCAAGTTCATTGGCATGAAATGAAAAGTTGCATTGGCAATTGATTTTTCTTACCCCTTTTATCTTGAAGCAAAATAAACCTTTGACATTTCCACCTTTAGCGTGGCAATATTCTTATTTTTGCCTTCTGCAGTATTTGTCTGTTTGTTGTTTAATAGATCTAGATATTGATACCTGGATAGCTTGATATTTGGTTTGATCCCAGCAACAATGGAGTGAACAAAGAAGCAAGAATGCTTAACCGTGTGATTGAAGCAGCATTACATGGTACAGATATACGAGTGCTGGATCTTACTGGATTGAGTGAATTCAGAGCAGATGCCCACCCAGCTGTTTGGTTAGGAAAGAAAGATGCTGTGGAAATTTGGGGTCAGGACTGCATGCATTGGTGCCTACCTGGTTTGCCTGACACGTGGGTTGATATATTGTCAGAGTTGATCACAGATAGCTTGGAGACAAGACGCTGAACATGCAAGAAAACAGCATAACAATGTATCTGGATTCCCCTCTGTGGATGCCTGTGCCTTAAAGAGCAAAACGCTGCGCCTGTCTAGCTACTGCACTTTCGTGGAGCAGAGCAACCCATTTTAGAGGTCGCCTTCCACAAGACAAATCAGTGCAAGGACATGTCCCAGGGTTTTCGAGACCCAATGGGATCAGATGGACAAAGCTCATTGTTTTATTGTTTAGGTTGTAATGTTTGAAGAGAAAAGATAAAAGCACAAGATAAAGGTGAAATAGGGGATCCTTTGTGAAGTGGAGAAGGTGGTCGGAACGAAAACTGAATTGGCTGTGTTATGTTTCACCTGCCGTAGTCTTGAATTTTTGAAGCGTCTCTTGTATGCAATTCATCCGTTTCCCTTTAATTGAATTCTTTTTCACACTAATTTTGATCGATGCATCCTCATCTCTTCAAGACCTCATCTTCTACTTATAACTGCAAGGATCCTGAATGGCTACCTTGGTATTCAGTACCAAAGTTTTCGTCTCTGAGTGATTGCCTCGGCAAGTGTAGTCTTTTTTCTCCTTCTCTTCAATGGTGGGGTGTGCACGGGTTACTTGGGGCCAAACTGGTCGTTTTGTTGAGGACACGCAATCCTCAAAGGCCAGGGGATACAAATACTATAACTCGATAAAAATTTCATCCCGTGGAAGGCAACCTCTTTCTGAAACTCAGTCAAAGCAAAACAAGATTCTGGCTCATTATTGGCAAACCACGAGTTCTGGAGAAAGAACACAATGGGGGAACTGGTACAAGACTAATGCCTAGTTATCATCTATTGATATGCCCAATAAATACGACCTATGAAGGAAAAAAAAAACCTTAATTCAAAAGAACATACATATATATATAAATATATACACAAACACACACACACACCCCCACGTACACAATTCCCCGCCATAAACATGAAACCTATATGCCACTATCAACCGAACATTTGGCCATAATAGTGTTTGGTTATGAGGCAAAGAGTCTTGTTAGAAATATAGCTGGCTGCACTGTGTAACTGATGCTTCTGCCGGACAATAAGGGCACTTGAATGTTCGTGAGCTACCCTTAGACAGCTTCATGATTGACTGCTTGCAGAGAACGTGTAAACATGGCATCAGCATTGGTGGATTTTCTTCACTTCCTTGATCTCTACTCACGGGGCATACAAAAATGGAATGAAATTGAAATTCCTTTCCCAATTCCACTGGCACGGGCAGCTGTTTCATTGCCTGCCACTCTTCCTTCTTTGCAGCCATAACATTAGCCAGCTTTAAGAGAGTAGGCAGCCCTTCAATTCCAGCTGCTATTGACAATGCCAAGGGGCTACCATAGGGCTGGCCCAAGAGTTTGGAAAAATCTCGAGATAACTCTTCAGCCAATTTCTCCCAATTGCTGGGAGCCAATAACTCAGAGTGAGGGCATTTTTCAAGTTTGCCGATCCACGCAATGCAAACTATTACCTTCAGGATCTCTTCTGTGTCAAGTGAAGCAAAAGGAGCTAGGTGAGTTCTAGCATAGTCAAGGGCATCTGCTTTATTTCCTCTCTTTAGAATTTCTGCAAATTGGAGGCTGTAAAGTTTCTGTTCAAGATTTGAACCACTCTGCTTGAGCATTTCTCGGTTATTAGAGACCCAAGTCAATGCAGGCTCTAGGTTTTTATCCCTCATAGCCTCTAGTATTTGATGCATTTCCAAGAAGTGAGACCTCATGGGATCTGCCTCCCATTCTCCACCCTCATTTATTAGGCAATCTCCAAGATCAAAAAGGCCAAGCCGATAGAAATGACTTGCTATTATCTCATTCACTATATGGAAGTCAAAGTCAACATTTCTGTATGCCCTAGAAATGTCAGGATTAAAAGATTTTTCAAGGAGCTTTGGAAACTTGCTGAGACTTTGGTTTAGCTCCTTCTGTGAAACTTCTAATTGGGTGAGTGGACAAACCGCATTCAGTTTATGTCTTAGCTCTGCGAGGATGGATTTCTGATCAACTGGGGAGATGGGATCATCAACTGACTCGATTTTTGCCAAGGCCTGCTCAATTTCATGGCTCACTTGGTCAATCACTTCTTGGGATTTAGACAATGATAATTTTTGCTTCTTAAAAACACGTTCAAATGCATCTTTTACAGTAGCCAGCTCCATCCCTGCAAAATTGGAAAGGCTGATATCTTATTTATCTCAGATATGACATGGAATGAAAATGGGGATAGATTTTTCAAAGCAGGAAGGTAATGAAGATCAAAAAACATAGCCACTATCTTCAAAGTATAGTTTCTAATCCTGGGAAGGAGGTGTGAGATTTATTGGAATGGAGAGAACTACCCCATAATAACATTCAGTTAAATGGGTCTTCTAATAGACCAACTTATATATATATATATATATATATATAAACATATTGATTATATCATTGAAATCAAAAGGCGCCATGGACTCACACCATTATATCTATGGTAAAAATTTAATAAAATGAAAAGCTGACATAGTGTCAAACTTATGACAAATTTATGTTTATTGAGGGAAAACCTCACATTCTAAGTGAAAAGGCAAAAGTTTAAGGCTGAACCAAGAGAGGCAACTAGGCTGAGATTTGCATCACTCAGTCTCAGTGACCTCAAGCTTTTTGTGGTTTATGTCAGTTCCAGCTTACAACTCCAATTATGGTCAAGATGAATGTAAAACAAAATTCTTTATAAAAGAATACACAGTATCATGTAGCTCTGTTTTTTTTTTTTTCTTTTAATCAAGATCAGCAGAAAGAAAAGATTTTGAAGGCTTGTCTCATAAGTGAAACTGTAAATAATTGACACCAACTTGGCATATTGAATTAAACCAAGGAAGTAACCTACTAATGTGTTTCTTTTGGTCAATAAAATACTCATCATTTCATTGTTCTTCTCATTTTCACTTTGTTTATCTGGTTGACTGATATGCGTCTTACAGAGCCAAGGATGGCAACAATGCAGATTAAAGGATGGTGAGGCCCCATGACATTGGCAATGAACAAAAGCAAAAGGCAGCTAAAAAGGGGAGCATCAGCATGTGAATGGTTCAAAGAAGTATGACCTAATAAGTCTCTATCTTATAAAGTAAAGGCAACTCAAATACATAAGAGTGAATTTCACTCTCAATGTGCTACAAGAGGATATATCCCAGAAAAATTCTCCTTCGACAGCTCAGATACAATATAGCCAATTACTTTGAAAAACTGTCAATAGCCCAACCAATTATCAAAAATGATAAAGAACAAGTTATAGGAATTATATGGCATGATTGCAACAAACTGTTGAAGATAACATTTACAACTTTGGCAAACTTGATCTACAATTTTCACGTCAGAATGCATTGTTCCATCAAAATAAAAGCATATGTAATCTACTCTGTGTAAAAAAAAAAGAAAAATTTGAAAAAAAAAAAAAACAACTTCAAGACCACCGCAGCACCCTAGAAAACTCAAAGTCTCCATAATTAAAATTCATTGGAAGAAAGGGACCAAAAATCACCTTCTCTCTATACTAAGCGTGCTGCTGCCTACCAGCCGCCGCTTCCTGCAATAGAAAAACAACAGCAACTTTCATTTTACAAGGTGTACATCCTGAATCTTCATCAATTAAATTAAATTTAAAAAATCCACTCTTTCAATTGAGTTGCTTTCAAACCTAATCTCCACCAAAACAACACGAAACAAACGCAAAACTTATAGCCCAGATTCCAGAAAGTAACCAAATGCCGTAACAGCATAGCCCAATTAAGCAATCAAGAAAAAAAAAATCCACCGCTCAAGTTCCTTCCTTTCGATATTCGACAGAAGAAAATTAATGAAATTAGGAAATTAGAGAGAGAGAGAGAGAGTGTGTGTGTGTTTGTTGTAATTACCTGAAACTGAGAGCGCTTAGTGGCCGAAGCGACGCAAAGAGAGAGAGAGAGAGAGAGAGAGAGAGAGGAGAGAGATATCAGAATCCGACATGCGTGTGTCGCTCGAATTGGGAATAGGAGGACCAAAAAATCCTGGCACACGTGTTCAAATTTTCCCTTTTTGTTTTTATTTTTTTTCCAATTACTTAGTCCTTCTCTGTCATAAAAATATTGGTGATTTTTCTTACAGGATGAAGCTTAAACTATTTGTTATTTTTTTAATTAAAAAATATCACACTTAATTTAATTTCATTTCTTAAAAATACTCATCGCTTAATTGATAATTATGAGTGTACTTTTTTTTTCATATTTGGTTATGACTGCTTTAATATACGTCAAATTATCCTAAATCTTCATATTTGGGTGTAATTTTTTTATTCTTTTTTTGTGATATTTTTATTAATATTTTTTTCTTAATTTAATTTATATTTTTATTTATGATCATAAATCGAATAAAATTAGCTTATAACAACTAAAAACGACTTTGATTATCCTATAGCTAATAAACTATACTCTGGAAAATTTGGACCTAAATTTTATAATTTAATGTTTAAAGTATAAGAATTCCGCAATGCCAAAATTTTTGTAATATTATATACCAAATTACTGATTTTAGGAAAATTTTATCATTTTATAATTTATGTTTAAATCACAAAAGATAAAATAATTCTACTAATGTTATATTACAACCATATAAATATAAATTATATATATATATATATATACACATATTTATATACTTACAATTGGTTCATTGAAAAAAAAAATTAAATGTATAATCTTTGGCACAACAAAAAATGATATTTTTACTGTTATGCAACAACATTACATGTTATCATATAATTTTCTTATTAAGTATAAAATGAAAAGATCAACTCTTTCTTTCTGTTTTTTTTTTTATTAATTGACTTTTATTAAAACTCAAATTTTTTCTTTTTAATTTTAAAAATTATTTTAATACCAATAAATTATAAATCGTTAGTTCTTTATTATTATTATTATTATATGATTATTTTTGAAGCGTGGGCCGCATAGATGTTTACGAATGAATTATTAATTGATAAATAATGACGTCAGGCTCCTCTCCCTTGTTCTTCCAATTTAATTAATTTAATTAAATAATAAAGAAAATAAAATTAGATGTCACTGGTCTGCTAGAAGAAATCCTCCACTGACGGGGGAACAAGCAGGGAAGCAGGACAAACTTGAACTTTGTGGTTTTGGAATAATAAAATCAACTAACTTAAAATAATAATAATAATAATATATTTATTAGTGTTCTCCCAAAAAAAATATTTTTTTTCTTTTTGGACAATAAATAACAATATTTTAACTAGTCAAATATTTATATCCAAACAATAACAATTATTGTTGTCTCTCTCCATCTCCAATGGGATTTAATGTCCTCAAGGCCTCACCTTTCTCCGTCTGCACAGCCAAAGCTGTTACCTTTTCCACCACAACCAAACCCACCTTTTCAAAACTGCTCTTTTCACTCCACTCCTTTCCCAATTGTTTCGTCAAAGCCAACTTCACAGTTCGATCATCAGTACCTGTTTCCCACTCCATTTCTGCTTCTGGGTTTGGAGATTCTCTGCGTCAGAGTAAGCGTAGCTTCCGTCGTGGTGGGGTTATAGCCATGGCTGCTTCTGGGTCGGTCCAGAAGTCTGAGGAGGAGTGGCGTGCCATTTTGTCTCCTGAACAGTTCCGGATTCTTCGCCAAAAGGGCACCGAGTTGGAATGCTCTTTCTTTTTCTTTGTTTTGTGGTTTATTGGGTTTGAATTTAAAATCTTGATTGAATTTGAGGGAATTCTGGGTTTCTTTTCTGGGTTTGCTTTGTTTTTGTTTTTAAAGGTTTGTACTTTGATGGATTCTTGATTGTCTTGAGCAAAAGTAGAATGAGTTTGATTCAACTGGATTGGATTGGATTGGCTTTGGTTCCTTTAATCACTCCTTGGTGTCTTTTGCTTTGGAATTTAATAATTGTTTGTTTCTGTGGCCTTTTGTTCTTGGAACATTACCAAGAAAAGATTTCAGAAGGTTGAAGGGAAAAATGTACGTGATTCTGTGATTTTAGAGGAATAGACTGCGGGTTATAGTATCTGTCTTTCTTTAGTAGCTAGGACATAAAGCTGATGAGTTCTGCATGAAATTTGAGAACCACTGAATTTAAAAATAGGTTCTTCTCAAGAAAACTCTTGTGTTCATTCTGCAAGTTGGTGTGGGTTTAACAAATATCATTGCACAGTTCTCTTTTTTGGACAATAACATTTAGTTAACTTTATTTTTTGTTTTGTTTTGTCTATTTGCAGCAGTTTGATAGATTCAGTGGTCTTGATCTAGTTCATGACAAAGTTAATTTAAATCTGCATTGCAACTAGATAAAAGCTTTTAGGGCATCATTGGTTTAAATGATTTGCATTGAAGCATGTTCACCCATTTCAGTGTTGCTAACTTGGCTGAGTGTCTTATTGACTGCAATGGGCTGGGACATGAAGGAAGGGTCGGGGATGTAGGAGGGTGACAAAAAAAATGGGAATGGGTTTGTAGTGAAAACTTTGAAACCAATTATAAGGAGAATCATGGGCTTCTGTGTGTGTGTGTGTGTTTTTTTTTTTTCTTTTTCCTTTTCTAATGGATGGCTTACAGTTTTTGATGTTGAGTTGATATTTTTGTAATTTATGTTTCTAAAAGCAGGCATTGGTGGCCTAATAAAATATGTACTTGAAAGCAAGTGTGCAAAGTTCTGTAGTTTTAAGTTCATGTCAACGTAGGGTGATCCTCTTTTGCTTATAGACAGACCTGGACTCGGCACTCATCAAATTAATGCTTATCATTAGTTTCACTCAAAATTATGTTGGAATTCTCATAATTTGTAACAGTGTTGGAGTTTCTTCAATTGGCTTCAAGAAGATTTTTAGTTCTGTTTCTTCTGCCTTTGATTTCTTAAATATTCAATGGATAAGTGGGGACATATGTCTGATACTTTTATGTGAAATCCATCCAATATAGCATGAAATTTCCATTTCTTTTTGATGCAGCATGCATAAATTTCATGAATAGAATCTGTGGATATTACCGAAGGAAACCTAAATGAGGCTTTTTTGCCATGCAATGATAGATAATAATTTGCAATATTTGCGTGCTGGTGCAGGTATCCAGGCACAGGGGAATACGACAAGTTCTATGAAGAGGGTGTCTACAACTGTGCAGGATGTGGGACTCCTCTCTACAGGTCCACAACCAAATTTAATTCTGGCTGTGGTTGGCCAGCTTTCTACGAGGGTCTTCCTGGAGCCATAAACTGCAATGTGAGCCATTGTCCTCTTTTTCTATGCTTAGTTACTCTGCCCTATTTATTTGTGAACATCTTGCTGCAAATTCTTTGTAATGGCTTAGTAATAAGATTGACGTTTTTTGTCAGCCGGACCCAGATGGCAGGAGGACTGAAATCACATGCGCTGCTTGTGGTGGACATCTGGGCCATGTATTTAAAGGTGAAGGGTTTCCGACACCGACTGATGCACGCCATTGTGTGAACAGTATCTCACTTAAATTCATTCCTTCCAAGTCTTTCATGTGAATGCCCTGCTCTAGTTCGTGTTCAAGTTTGTGCAGGACGTGGGATTCTACGTCAGGCGAACTAATAACACTAGTGTCCTACCCAAATAAAATCTGTTGCTCGAGTGTTCAGTTGCCATTTCCTTGATGTACAAACAAGGTGCTTTAACTGCTTCGTTGTACTATGAATACTTTGGAGTAAAACAGGTGTTAGGCCAGCATGTTATCAGAAGCTGGTAAAAATTTGCAATTTCTTCTGTGCAAATGAACGTCGTAGCTATATCCCCATCAGTTGCTCCTAAGAAAACTGTAAGTTGATCTTGATTTGATACATATATAGAGTCCCTTTTGCTTTTCAATGAGGTCACATCATAAAACTGTGATATATTATAATGTTTCCTCACATTCCTAACTTTATAATGTTCGCATCGTACCTTGAACCTGGGCCTAAAACAGTGCGGTTTGGTTTTAGTTTGCTTTTGAGAATGACCCCAGCTAGTTTGAGATGGTTGTTTTCGTGCATGGCTTGGGGAACAACTTTGTGATCGTCGTTCCATTCCAATGGCAATTCATGCAAAGAAGGTGTCTAATATGGGAGCCTACTGGTTAGGGCTCATCTCGTGATGCATGAACCCAAATCCAAATCCAAATCTTCATTGGTCCGAATCTACGGGGTTCCAACAAATCTTCTCATTTTCCCAAAAAAAAAAAAAAAAAAACCTATTAAGACGCCAAATTCATCCAAATCATGGATGAAATAGATAAAATGTAAATTGAATCGTTAATTGTCGTTAATTATTATATAATTTTTGTGTTTTTTTAATTGTTTTGAAAGAGAAAATAAAAATGAAAAAGGTGTTTGATTTAGATAGAGCGATTTTTCACATAGAAAATCACAGTCAGCATCTCTAATCCACAACGTCGACATCGCATCATCTCTCCTCTGTGCCTGAAAATAATCCACCTCACCAGACCATTTAGGACCATTTCTTAAGATAAAATTAAAAAAAAAAAAAGAAGAAGAAAGAAATCCAACCGGCGGACAAAATTGTGTTGGAAGCCAACGTTGGTCATCTGGTGTCCATCCAATGAAAACGTTTCCATTTCTGTGTCCACAGAACGAGGTCCCTCCCTGCCACCTTTCAAAACATCCACAATCTCTCACTCTCTCTCAGGGGTCTGGTCTTTTACTTTAAAGGGTCAATCAGTACACCTAAGCAAATGCATTTGAGCACCTCCAACTCGCTCATTTCTCGTCAGTTATTGATTCATCCATAAGTGGTTATTCCCATGTTGGAGGCAATCGCCTGTTGTTATAGTCCCAAGGTACCTTCTTAATTTTTAGCTTTCTGTTCAATCCCAGTCTTTCAATATCTTAGAGTTCCAAGTCAAAGAAATGGAGTCAAAAGCTGTTGTTCTGGGGATCCGGTTTCTGTCTAGTCTGGGCCTAACTCTGTTTCTATCCTAAGTTGCCCGTTGGGTAGCAATGGCAAGTTTGAAAACCGCGCTTATATTTGAAAAAGCTCCTTCCTTTCGAGAAAATTGAAGTGTTCTCTTTGCTCTTTGCCGTGGAATAGATGTTATGTGGCGACTTATAAAATTGTTCTTGGTTTCTCTAATTCATTGTCTTTAATTGATACATAACGCTAATCTGTTGATCTGTTTGCTGCCTTTTAGGGACATGCTTGTATCAAACAAACAAGCTCAATCAGGGCGTGCTCTTATTCTGTATCATGTCTCTATGGGCATTTGTTTCGTACTTCATCTCCCCTAAGGCAGCCCGTGCCTATGCCATCATGTGGCTTAATTTGCGGGACAAGTCATCATTTCATTATTTCGGGAAATGCCGCTGAAGACTCGTCTGTTTGGAGAGGATTCCATCTATTCAAACGTAGACTTGGCCATGAGGAAAGATCTCGGATACATGCGACGGTGGATGTTGCTAGTGCGATGGACGTCATCAATGACCTAGGGATGGATACTTTGACGTTCTTAGTTGTGACTGTTGTGGTTGTTCCTGTGTTCAAGATCATTAGAGCTAGCCCTGTAAGAAAATGCTTAATGTAACGAGAATGTTGCTTCTTTTTTCATACATGGTTTTGCATATCATTTCCAACATGCTTGAAGTTATCTGTTACCATGCATAAACTTCTCTGTAATTGATGCTTCTGGCAAATTAGGTTCTTCATAATAATTCATAGACCGTTTGCCCCATCTCAAATGAGCTATTCCCTTTGTTTTGTCTTCACAACTAATAAGTAGCGTACACATAATTTCTTATTTGTATAGTTTGATTGAATTGAAATGTTGTGCTTCCATGTCTGTAGGCCTTACTTATTTGTTTTCTTGTACTTTAAGTGACAGTTTAATTATGCTGATTGTTTCAGATACTCGGTTTCTTCTTTGCTGGGATTGTGCTCAATCAATTTGGCATCATCAGAAATCTTACGGATGTTAAAGTTTTGTCTGAGTGGGGGGTCCTTTTCTTGGTAACAACCATAGCACCAAAGCATAACTTTTTCTCCTGATGTAATTCTTGTTGGCCTTGTGAATAATCTGCATCACCATCTGTTTCACATTGCTTAATCCCCATCCTTGCTGGTGCTGCTGCTGTTCTCATAAGAGTTGATATTAATTAGTGCAAAATAATACCGCAGGGAAACAGATCAATTTAGCCAGCAATACATAAGACAAATTTTATTGCTTCCTGATGTTATGAATGAGCATATTGGCAGAGTCTAAAATCTAATAGTCTGTTACCTCTCCTTTTTAATTCTTTGAACTCATGTTTAGCCTGTTCCTTGCTTCTATTAGGAGTTGAGGGTGACTAACTTGGTGCTTACATGAAAACAAGCTTTCGGTTAAATGTTTATTGTAGCCTTTTGGATGAATATAATACAAGGATCTTAGGCAAATGCTTTGAATTTATTTTTTTTTTCATGTAAAAGATAAATGTGGCTATCACTTGTCTAGAAAACCAAAAGAGAGGGAGAGAACCAAAGGATTTGGTCATGAAACTCTAGATGGCCCCTTGTTTTCTGAGTAATCTTGTGATGGAAACTATGGGCATTGTATGGCACAGGAATAATTTACACATTAAATTTTGACTGGTTTACATCCCTTTTCAGTTGTTTGAGATGGGTTTGGAGCTTTCACTTGCACGCTTAAAAGCTCTTGCAAAATTTGCCTTTGGTATGGGACTTATTCAGGTAAAAGGAATGCAAACTCTGATGCAATTTGTCAGTTAGGATTTCAAAGTTATGTTTTAGATACATTTACAGATAATTGAGCATGATTGTGACTTAACCTCTTTAGCTGGGTTAAGGATATATTAAGTTGTGGAGATATATGTAACTGTTGGAAATTTGTTTTTCATAAGGTTTTCTGAGTAAAATCAGCATGCAAAGCTTTGAAAAATAATATTATTTTAGGAATTTCTCTTTAGTTACTACAGCCATTGGGAAATGACAAGCATATTTATTTCTTGCTTTCATGGACATGTCTTGCCAAACTAGGAGTGGGATAATTCTGCTTTATAACTGTTCATATTGGCGAAAGACTATAATAGTTATTTTATAAATGCTGGTTGAATCTCCTAATTTATTGCTTTGTACTTTTCCTCTGTTTTCTGTGCTTTGAAGGTTGTGTTATCCACTCTTGCATTCACAGCATTTGAACTTCCACCCAATGGGGCTATTGGAACAAAAATTTTGCAATTCCTTTTTCACTCCAGGTCTGATTTGGTAAGCACTCTGTTCATTTGACTGTTAATTTTTTGGCCTGGCCATTAGCCTAAAGCAAGAATTAGCAATTTTTTGGCATTGAATCAGTTGGATTTTGCTGCCTTAGTGTTGAAGATTGCAAATAAGATTACTTTTATATCTCCTGTACAAATTCCAGCATACTCTTAGAATCCCCTTTAAACGTATTTCAGGTCAACATCAGAAGTGTCGATGAGGCAATTGTCATTGGTGCTGCTCTGTCTTTGTCTTCTTCAGCTTTTGTTCTGCAGGTACTCTGACTGTAGATATCTAAGTTGTGCCACTGATTATGTCACAAATCTGTTTCCATTTGTGTTATGGGCACATTGGATTAGATTGCATTTTGACTGATTGAAACTTCATAAGTCCAAAGTAAACTGATGGCTACCTTATGTTTCTGTTGCTAATTAAGCATTGACAAAATCTGAGCCTACGGCTGTAGAGAAGTGGAGTTAAGGAATTTAGGGAGGTATTTTGGAGAAAAATGGAACATGTATAGAGCAAATCAATGAGGAACCTAGTAAGGGAGAGCAAGAGAAAATGGTAAAAAACTTGATCTTTGGTGCAAGAAAATGGAATACTGGATTGGAAGCATTTTGAGATGCCTGGCTGGGAAGGAGCATTTGGGTGGCTATCAGGGGATTTGAGAAATTAAATTTGTGGTGAACAAAAAACACAGACGCAAGAACAAACTTTATGTAGTAGATCCCTTGTGTTTGAACTTTTCCTTTGTCACCTTTCTAAAATATTGCCTGATGGAGCAAAACCTTTGGTGGCAGCCATTTCCAAAGAGATGATATGTTCTTTTGGCCATGTTATATTTATTAATTATTATCTTCTCCATCTTTTCAGGTTTAGCATTGTTTCTAGGTTCTTTAGCTGTTAAATTTATGCTTGCCTGTATGGTTGTTTATTCTAGTTTTGCATCTACTGTAATGCGTTGTAGAGCTTACCATGCATAATTTTCATAGCTTCTTGCAGAGAAGGGTGAGCTCCCTACAAAATTTGGCTCAGCAACTTTGGGGATACTTCTCTTGCAGGTTTTAAATTTCTCATACTTGTCTCATTTCTATTATTAACATGAATGCACGGTGAAATGCATTATTATTTCTGGTTTTTTAATCAAACACATTATTGGAAATCTTTGCAGGACATAGCAGTTGTCCCTCTCTTGGTTATACTTCCAGTGCTAGAGAGCCAGGTAAACAAAGAATGACTTCTTATTCTTTTCAAAAGTAGGTAAACTTTTGTTTTTAATTTTAATAAAATGAAATCTTTCGTGTGCTCAAAAAAAAAAAAAAAAAATCTTTCAGAACCTTGTTGAAGGGAGTATCTGGCCCATGCTTGTCAAAGAAAGTTTGAAGGCTTTAGGTGGGCTGGGATTGCTTTCCCTTGGGGGAAAATATCTTCTAAGGCGAGTTTTTGAGGTGTGGATCTCATTCAGCTGAATCATGGATTCATTTTTCAGAATATTTCCAGACACAAAGATTATACACATAATGTTATTACAGACTAATAAAGTTATTCAGGTTGTCGCAGAAACAAGGAGCTCAGAGGCTTTTGTTGCCCTGTGCCTGCTGACTGTTGCTGGAACTTCACTTCTCACCCAGACGTTGGGTTTTAGTGACACGGTTTCAAACCCTCTTCTTGATAGGATATATTTTGTATTGATGGCTCTCAGGTAAGTAACTGTTGAGTTTGGTGTCATCATGCAGCTTGGAGCATTTTTAGCTGGGGCATTGTTGGCAGAGACAAATTTTCGGACACAGATAGAAGCTGACATAAGGCCCTTTAGAGGCCTGCTTCTTGGCTTATTTTTTGTAACTACAGGGAGTTCAGTTGACATGCAGGTATATCATATACTTTTTAACCTTTTAAATGCATCATAGTTCTGTTATCTGGAGAAAGTTTAAGATTTGATAGATTTACCTTTTTTCTCATTGCAGAATTAATATATAAATGTACCTTGTGAGGGCTGCAAGCTACCTGTAAATCTAGCCTGCATTTTGTTTACTGAATTCCTTTTTCCGTCCCATGCAGCTTCTTTTCCGAGAGTGGCCAAATGTCCTTTCACTCTTAGCAGGTTTAATAGCCATCAAGACATTGATTATAACAGCAATAGGTCCCCGTGTTGGACTCACTATTCAGCAAAGTGTCAGAATAGGTTTCCTACTATCACAAGGAGGTGAATTTGCATTTGTAGTTTTTTCTGTAGCTAACAGGTCAGTCACATGTTTTGTCAATGTTCAAGGGTTTATATTTTACCATCATAGGTTAATTTCTGCTAGACTAATACTACTGGCAGCAGGCTGGGAGTGCTACCACTTGAGCTAAACAAGCTGCTTATAATTGTTGTCGTGTTGTCAATGGCATTGACCCCTTTGCTCAATGAAGCTGGAAGACGAACTGCTAATTTAATTGATGATGATTTTGACAAAGAAAATGTAAGTTTTGCTCCAAATTCTTAAGTAAATGTCTTATGTTGGCCTAAAAGAGTAGTTGAATTACATTAATATGTGATAGCTGTCTCTAAAACCTCGAACGACAATGTTGGTCCTGCTCTGTAACTTTAATTGCTTTATCTGGTTGGTACTGGCAGCAGCAAACCCAAGATTTAGTTGGATCCAAAAAAGGCAGATTTTTTTTTTTTGCCTTGACCATGTGTCACATTTATCTGGAAGTTGCAAGTTAGACTGGTTCTATTTGATGTGAATTTGTTGTGACCTACGTTACACTTAATGCTTGAATATTTATGTGGAATGTTCCAGAAATCTACTGAGATGGTGAACTTCAATGGGAGTGATCCTATTGTCATCCTTGGATTTGACCAAATGGGTCAGGTACAACATTCTTCACTGAAGAGAGCTATCAGTTTCACCGTACTCTAGCTTGATTATCCAAATGCTTTAATCTCCCTACTTGCAGGTCTTGGCCAATTTCTTGTCTGCCCCATTGGCTTCTGGAGCAGATGGCAATGTTGTGGGATGGCCTTATGTAGCTTTTGATTTGAACCCTTCTGTGGTGAAGGTCAGGAAGATTTTTCTTTGATTCAGTGGATTTACTTATATGGCCTGAATAATCTTCTTATGTATTCATCAGAAAAATGGTCCAAATCAGTTTTTCTTGTTTCAAGTATAGTTATGATCTAAGTTAAAAAAACAACTTGAACTTTAGGCATTGTAGTAAGCGAGGTACCTAATTCATGTTTGTTGCATTTTGCCACAACCTATCCAGAGAAATGCTTGTTTTCGTATTAATGAAGATCCACAGATGAGTGGGATTTTTCTTAAATAGAACATTGGGAAACCTTCATTTATGAAACAATGTTGGTTTGAAATTTTGTTCCATATTATTGTCCAAGGATGAAATTTCCTGCAAAATTCTAAAGTATGTCTCCCAAATCTGATGATAATGGAACATCATGACCACCCATCAGCATTTATTGGAGTTTTGTATCTGGTAAAAATGAAGATACTTAACACGAGCAGAAATTTTTTTAGTAGCTTCTGGAAGCTAGCCTGCTGTCCTATCCTTTTAAAACGTGGTTTACTGTCACATCTGATTTGTATTTATACACTCTTTGCCTACTTATTGGCACAAGAAAGGGTACATGCTAGTTTATGTATTTATCATGCCAAACTTCTTCAGTACTCCTGTAATTGTAAATATTAATAGCATTTGGAATGTACTTCCCATGGAAAAGATCTTGTGTCACGATTAGAACTTTTACCAACATTTCCACAGGCGTCGAGAAAACTGGGTTTTCCAATCTTTTATGGGGATGGATCACGCCCAGCAGTCTTGCAATCTGCTGGTATCTCTTCACCAAGGGCTGTCTTGATCATGTATACTGGAACACAGAGGACAATTGAGGCTGTTCAAAGGCTGAGGCATGCCTTCCCTGCGGTAATACTCTTGCTGTGTGTGGAGTGGCTGGATGTGTGTTTGTGAAGAATAAAAATGGGAATCTTGTGCCTTTTCAACAGCAGCAGAATTGCAAATATAAGACACGGGCAAACTCTATTTGAAGAAACTTATGGATCCCGGGGCCAGTGAAATCACCCTGCTTTTTTTTTTTCCCCTGTCAATTGCCACTTTGACCCTACTATCCAAAATTAAGCTGAGAAGCCCCTTCTTAATTATTATATATTTATTTTTCATTATTAACTTTGTTTCTTGTTTGAACAGATCCCAATTTATGCCAGAGCTAAAGATCTTATGCATCTTTTGGATCTGAAGAAAGCAGGTGCAACAGATGCTATTCTGGAAAATGCAGAGGTCGAAGAAAATTTAAATTTAACCTACTATTTTTATTGTTGTTCATATTTTTTAAGGAAGAGCTCCAAGAACTTGGTTAGCTCACCCCCAAATGAACTACTATTCCTGCAGACAAGTTTACAGCTTGGCTCAAAGCTTCTTAAGGGTTTTGGTGTCATGTCTGATGATGTGGACTTTTTGAGTCAGCTTGTTCGAGACTCCATGGAACTGCAAGCCCAAGAAGCACTCAGCAGCAATAATGATCAAGAGCTTGAAACTGTGAAACCATTGCAGGTATATGAAAATTATCTTATAACTTATTACAGATGTTATTATGTAATTAAAATAATAAACTCTTCCTGGCCAAATTAACTTTCACTGAGAGCTGATTATGATTGAATTGGATTTTTCTGCTCTTTTTGAATATGGATATGCATATCATTGCCTTTCCCTCCTGGAGGATAATGGACACAATAACTGAAAAGGATTGCTATTCTCTAACGTAAGGTAAGAGTTGCTGACTCAATTGGCCTCCTAGCTTCCAGTCCATCAACATCGCCTGAAAGCAAATCACCAAGAACAAACCAGGCAGGTGGAGCTCCAATCTTGGGGTTTTATGAGGAAGCAGATCATGCAGTAGATGACAATAAACAAAATCAATCCGATGATCTGAATGGCAAGGGTGTTATATACTGTGACCTTGTGGAGAATGGTTCTCTTGCTGAAAATGATGATGCTACCTTGGGGAAGAACTTAATGGACCCTTCAGCACCTTAGAGGACAATTACTGAAGAACCTTAGAATTGTTTGAGCTTGGAGTCGAATTGATTTTCCAGGAACTTCTCCTTCTGTGGCAGAATTTTGTGCAGAGTCTCGACTTTAGAGACAGGATGAGAGCGGAAATTTGTTACAGGATGGTTGAATCTGTTACTTCAATTGAACTCAGGTGCTATGCAGTACTGCAGTACCTCAAAACACACCATGTATAGCATTGGCATTGATTAATTGACTAGTGACGATAGGATTGGTCGCTAGCCATAGCAGCTTACACGTTTTAAAATTGTTGCTGATGTTTGCTGTTTTGTATGTTAGACTCAAAAGTAGTAAACATTTGAGATGACCATTATTACTGCCTACTTGGCTCAGCCGCTCATCAAATTGGAAGAACCGTTCATTCAATTTGAGCCCCAATTAATCTGTTCAGCAAGATTAATCTCTCCACACAATCGGCCACATAAAAGGGGAAAGCCAGGTATGCAAAAGAAGAAAGGCTGTGTCCCAATATCACATGAAGCCGAGTAATCTTAATTACGTGACAGCAGGAGAGTTTTTACCATTGTTTTAACACTGCTATGCATTTATGTGTCAAAGTACCACAGTTGCAATTAAAATTTGAACTAAAATTTAGCATTATTTCCAATTTTTATGGCGATGGATGACACCCAGAGGCATGGCAATCTAGTCCATCAAACCAGGCACATGGATCTCCTTCTTAAGGCTTCAGGGTGGAAGCAGGCCATGCAGGAGATGACTGTAAACTCATTCAATCATAGGATATGGATTGGCAAGGTTGTTCTGTTTCTGACCTTATGGAAAATGATTTTTCTAGTTGAAAATGGTGGTGCTGCGGTGGGGAATAATTCAATGGACCCTCGAACGCATTACAGGACAATTTCTGAAGAATCTTATAGATGTTCCAGCTAGGACTAACATTGTTCTGGGCCCGTTTGCTTCCGATGGAAGAGCACAAGTGAAGAAATTTTGTGCAAAGCCAAAAACTTTGCTGAAAGAATGTGCTGAACCTGGTAATGGGGTAGTTGAATTAGTTACTTCCGTGGAAGTCAGGTTCCATGCAGCATTTTAGCTCTTGAAAGTACACATGCAGCTTATGCGTTGAGAGTGATATAAAAGAGACAGAAAATAGCAGCAAGAGCACCTTAATTTTTAAAATGATTTGTGGTGTTTAACATACTTCATAACTGTATCAGATTTAAAAAGAGAAAAACTTGGATACTTTGCACCAAAAAAAAAAACAACGAGAAAAATTTGGATACCGTATACTCGTGTTCCCTAGCATGTCTGTAAAAGCCCTTCTTGGGAGATAACTAAATTTCTTCTTGGCTTAGAAGCTCAATGAATATTGAATTGCATGAACTTTTCGTACAACTCCAGCTGAGTTAATCTGTCCAGCAAAGTTAAACTCTCTATATAGTCAGCCATGTAAAAGGGGGTCACCTCAGAAGAACTATACAACAATAATAATGGAGAAAGCCCTGGTGTTTCCAGATCGTATAAAGCCACCCGACAATGATATTGCAACGGTAGAGTCTTACCATCATTTTTGCAACCCAATATTCTTGCATTTTCCCTTTAGGTCTAGATTGAGTCCGTATTGTTTAGTCCAGGATTCCTGCATACCATAGTCTTTCATCATCCAAAGTTCATAGTGACCATACCTGGAATCATTCCAACATAGTAAAGAAAGCATGCCATCGATTACAGTCAGCGATGGCGAGCAAAATCTCAGTTGTCTATCACTAATTGGATCAGCTGGCAAGTCCAAGTACCTGAAGGTCTCATCACCTACATCAAACGCAACCACAAATCTCCATCCAACCTGGGGAAAATGGATAGCCTCATTTAAGACAATGGGGGGCTCTCGACCTATCACAGCAAAAGGAGCCCCGTTAATTGGCCGCCAGGCGTTCCTGCTGAGCTCATAAATCTCTAACTCTGGCGGAATGCTATATGGGAGTTTGTGGATATGGTACACAATTCTGATCAGCTTGTAATCATTGGTTTTTGCATGGAACCAGAATCCTGAAACGACTCTGACTGTTCTTATGCAGGCAGCAATGCTGGGAGTAGAAGGATAACTTGTTTTCTTATTGAAGGGCTCCATAGAACAAAATTCTGAACAGAGCTATTTCCAGGGAGAGGAACCTGGAAGCATACCAAGCTCCTAGATGCACCAACAAGACTATCCCGTCTTTCCAGGAGACCAATTTCTTGGCTTTTAAGCAAAACCCTGTTGTTTTTCTTATGGTACAATGTGTATGTACTTCTCACAATTTCATTCGAAGTCCGACAACAAATCAGGGTCAATGTCTCGCTTGTGTCCTGCTCCTTCTCCTTGTGCTTGATATTGAAGGCACGATCGGTGTGATTAACGAAACTAGGACTGGAGATTGAAGAAAACCATGATCGGTTTGACTGCACGATTACTTTGTTTCGACATCTTTGTTTTGACGAGATGGTCTTCCTGCGTCTTCAGACTCAGAGACTTCACCTTACTAAGAAGAAACACTATTGCTGTGCTATAAATAACCAGTATCCAATTAAGCGCATAATGCGGTTTGTAAACTTGCTTCTAAGTCGAATACAAAAAAGATGATTTTAACAATATCTAAATTTTGCTATTAGCAGCCCAGCAGAGTTCAAACTTTAATTAAAGAGTTGCAATATTTTGTGAAATTTACTATTTAATGTGTTGAACGAAACAAGAATATATATTTTTTTTAAAAGTACACATTTTGAACTACCAGAAGAATGTATATGCATACAAGAAAATCAATTACAATTTAACAAGAATATTTACTGAAAGATGAATAAGCACAAAAAGAATAAAAATAGCAGACAAGATTACTCACTAAAAGAGGTAATGTTGATTCGTGCTTCTCCAATGAACTTTTTCACATGTCAATCCTACACATATTTATTAAACATTATTGGCCATAAAACGATCACTGCAACTCTGAACAGCAAAATCATGAAGTACAAAAGCTTAGATATTTACCTGTGCCATTACACATAACTGTTTGTAAGCATTACCATCAACTGCACATACTTGCCCTAACTCCATCTTCAATTCTTGAAAAGCGAATGAAAAGATAGGCCACATAATGAGAAATAAAGTGTGACCAATTTAGTGTCTAGACAAAGAAAACAGCTGAAGAAAACATCAAATTTGATTCAACTCTTTACTTTCTCGAAGACATTCTGGGCTTCACCAAAAATGAGAATGTCTTCTTTAACATCTACCTCGATGGCTCTTCTGATGACAGAATGAATCATATAATTTGTGGACAGAAGACTGACTCTGCTTAATCTGACATGGAGCTTGCTGAATATTTTGGACATCTAGGAACTTTTGAGACTAGAACGATATTATGGACATCACACGGGAACTTTCGAGATTAGAGAGAGAATCTTAAGAAATAAGGGAGAAGGGAACCATTCAGAAAACTCATTTTACAAAGAAAAAACCTGCCTGCAATGCGTGTTGAAGAACTCGGAGTGTCTCTCTTGTCTGCTTTCTCTTCATTGATATCTCATCAGGTTCCTGCAACATCTCTACAAACAGATTTCTCTGTTTTGGAAAGACAGATAGCAAAATGCAGAATCAACACAGCAATGTACCATAAACCTACAGTTAGAGTATAAAATCATTAATTTAATCGATACCATCTTATGTAACCTGTAAAGTCTTTTAATGAAGACATCGAGAAGTTCATGCTTTGCATGGTTGACCCACATACATTTTATATCAAGTGATTCAGTAACAATGTAATGTTCAATTCATGACAGTTACCCCCTAAATTGCACAAGACAAGATGTCAAAAAGACACAGGAAACTTTACACTAAACCAGTTAAAGAGGAAATGCATTTGCAAGAAGAAAAAATATACAAGCACAGAGCAGATGAATACGCACTAATCTTGCTTTTCACTGCCTGGAAGAACAAGAAATAATTGTCCAAATGAAAGATAAGTCACTTCACATGGACAAACCTCCTGGAGCTACATTAAGGTGAATAGCGCAGATTCTTGCAAAGTGATATCAATATCTCTGGAATCACACCGAGTAATCTAAAGATGCCAACAATCTATATGCAATTACAGCAGAAACCAGCTCAGCATTAACAGCATATGATTTTAAAATGTTGTTTTAAGTAAAATATCACATGCCCATTGATGTCTCCCCAACAAAACAGTTTCACATTCACATTTCCGAAGTCATCCACTGCTCTTTCATAACTTTGGCAGCTATGAAGCAGAAAACTTAGAAGACAATACTCTGTCCTCAGTGAATGTCCAAGTCCAACTTTCCATTCTCAACATCTCAAACGCAAAGTCCACTTTGATTCCATAAAGCATTAGCATTCTATTAGTAAACTTAAAAGAAAAGCTCGTTCAAAGTTTTTCTTTCCCCATTAATGTTGTAAAAATACAAAAGGGCTTTTTGAAAGTCAACCATGACGCAATAAAGAAGAAAAAGCGGAAGAAGATATTGAGATTGTAAGGCACTATTACTCATCAAAGTTTCCTTCTTCGTCTACATTTGCATTTGTACAGTGATGTTTCCATGAAGCCGAAAAAGACACAACAAGAAGTGATTAATCCTGAATTTCTACAAATTTTTAGTACAAATCATCATTTTTGTTAAATGATAGCAACTATAAAGAAATTATAAAGTATAATATGAAAGAAAGAAAGAACAAGAAAAAAGTGCGCAATACAAAAAAAAAAAAACAAAGAAAGATTAGAAAACAGAAAAGGAGATTAACCTCATGTCTCTATAATGGATGGACCTGCAAATCAATACAGAATTAGGATTCTTTACGTCCGAAAAAGAAAACTATACCTGAACGGCTGGCTCTGGAATAAAAATTTTTAAAAATAAAAAAGGAAGAAAAGAAAATATAAAAGCAAAGATTGATCTCATGTCTAACATTTACCGGAACAACGGAGGATCCAGCCATGCAAAAGCAAGAACAAAGCGTACAAACAAATCTTGAAAGCCGCTTCTTCACAGGAGCCAGTGGGAGGTCCGGGTCCGGTTCTTGGCCCACCATATGGTACTGATTCCACAGAGAAACTCTCAAGGAGTGAAAACAAAAAAAAAAGAATAAAAATGACTTATCTACAAAAAAAAAGAAAGAATAAAGATCGCCAGAACCACGAAATTTTCTGCAAATACGAAGCGCAAATGTTTAACATCCACTGGGATACATATGTTCAATACCAGAAATCAAAAAGACGGACTTTCAAATCAAAACAAGATTCTAGTCAATTTGCGTTCAAAACAGAAAATCGTGTAAGAAAGTTGAAATAGGCATCGGTCTTTACCGGATGAGCGTGTGAGTCTCTCTCTCCGGAACAAGTCCACTGCCAGAGCCGAAGAAAGAAGTGCATGAGACCGATTCTCGGTATCCCCGCAGCAGAGGAGACGGTCCATGGCGGTTTTGGGATTAGGGTTTTGCGGAGACGAAATGAAAGTTGTCTTGCAGTTAAGAGAAAATAAGGGAAGATTAATGGTTTCTTTGAAAAAAAAAAAAAAAAAAGGAAACAAGGAGAAGATTTCTACAGTGCAGTATTTATGAGCGGGAATTTTAAGTCGGTGGCTCCCATTTGGCGATACGACCGTTGGGAGGGAGAAGTAAATTTACCTAAATACCCTCACTCAGCGCCAGCTACTACGTGTTGTTGAGGCGGAAGTAAATTTACCAGAATACCCTCCTTGTCTCGCAACATTACATCACAGCAAAAGCCTAACGGCTCTTTCATTGCTTTTCTTTTTTTTTTTTTAAATGAAAACTAATGCCGACGCTGGAATAAATGTGAACTAATCCAGCAAGATTGTAACAGGTCTTATTTATCTATCTAACTATAAAATCAAATTGTCTAAATTAATCTGAGTAAAAAAAAAATTATTTAGTTTATTATTTCATTTAATTAATTAATTAAAATAAATCATATTCATTATTATTTCATAAATTTAATAATTCTATAATTGAATCTGATGTAATTATAAAAATTATGTTATAAATTATCTACTATAGAAAATTAGTACAAAAGCACATTGAAATTGCAAAATTCTTTGTCCTCGAACCACTAACACGTGTGTGTCGTAAATGACAAATAAATAGACGTAAATTTTTCTAATAATTGGATAGCTTTCACATAGAAGTTATTATTGCATGGCCAAGTGACATTTAGCACTAATTTAAATAAGACGACACAATTCAAATTAATATATATATATATATATATATATATATATAAAGTATTGGTCCTGTGGAAATTCCAAAGGGGAAGGCCGGCTGAGATGCCAAAGTCATAACCTTAAGGATTTAGTCAACCTTACCTTCTTCGTAGAAAACGGAAATTTAAGCTTAACTTGTGCCAAAAAAAAAAAAAAAGAAAAATTTAAGATATAAAATAAAAGGCATATAAATCAGCTGAAGAAAATGCCAGGGGCGGAAATGTATAGGTGGATAAGCCCGGCCGATGCCAGCATTGCAAGCCAATATGGAGGCTTTTTGTCCATTACTTCGATTCTTTCACACATTTTTTTTTTCTATAAATATTAAGGGTTTAAGGGAAATTCTCCCCACACCACCAGGAAACAAAAGCTCAAGCTCAAGCAAGCTATTGAGAGAAGCTATCTAATGGCAAAGATTAACAACATTAAAATAGCCATTTGGATGCTCTTCCTTTTCCTTCTTCTCGCTGAAAGCCGTCAGTTTCGCCAGGGTAAGTTTTGGGTCTGATTTCTTTTCTTTTGTTTTGTTTTGTTTTTTTTGGGCGGCATAACGTGATAGTTAAATTCTTCCATTCCAATGAAATGGGATGGAATTCCTTTGTAATTCTTGTAATGAAATTGGAATAATTATGTGTGTACTGTTGCATTTGGCACTGTATTATACTAAAACAGTTTTTTTTTTTTTATCCCATTAAAAGATTTATTGTATCTTGAAATATCACCCCTTTTTTTTTTTCTCAATATTGTTTAAAAGATAAAAATTTAAATTGTTGATTATCACGTGTGCACTGTTTGATTACTATTATTTACGTGCATTGAAAATTTACATGTCATTATTAATGAAAATGTTTGACGTGACAGAATCAGATGCTCCCAACTGCGCCTTATTTTATTCAGTTCAAGCAGGAGATACGTGCTTTGACATTGCAAAAGCGAGCAGCTTGGCTAATGAACAGTTTCTCGCACTCAATCCAAATCTGGATTGTGACAAGCTCTTTGTTAAACAGTGGCTTTGTGTCGCTGGTTCACCTTAGGCTGTGGAGTCTTTATTTAAATGTCATTATTAATGTGGCTGACGAAAGGGCATGTATAAGGGAGATAGCTAAAGTGAAATCTCAGAGTTAGGTTTCCCGGCTGTCTACAGTGCTTTGCGCCAGTTGACATTAAAGCAATTATCTTTTGTTATTCGAACTTTTTCAATATCCTCTCCCTATGTCGCTGGTTTTTGTTGTTTCGTCCCATCTAGAGATATCCAGATTGAGATATCAGAATTTGTAGTGTCATTTGGGAGATTAATAAAAATCTTCGTTTTCCCTTATGTTCCATTCTTCTTTCCTTCCTGTTCCATTCACTGCAGAACTTTGAAGCATAAAATGTAAAAACATCATCAAATGTAAAATATCTCTGTAGCTGGTTTTAGCGTCAGAAGGCAGCAATCTTTCATTTATATTACATGATTTACAGAGAACTGATCACCAATTTGCCGCTTCAAAATTCATCATAAGTTGCATACAAACAAAAGATCCATACACACACACAAACATAAGATCCCCACGCTGTCTTTCCCTTCCCCTCTCGAAAAGTGGAACATACTGATTTCATTGCAACTATGATGGTACATACTCCAGAGACTGGCGGAATCTGCCTCCGCAAATTCTCTCGAATGTGGAACATAATGCATGATGAACTAAAACGGTTCTTCAATTCCGCTCCAGCTTCTCCTTCTGCTTCTGCTTCTTTGCCTTTCTTGTTAACCTGTATGCTGTGTCTTCTTTCTGGATGCGTTGAAGCTCTGTTGCATCCTCCATCCTCCCAATTCGCGCACTGCCAGTAGAAGAAAGAGATCGGATAACAAGGCCACATCATGCATAATTAATCATTTCCTGCAGCAAATTTGAACCATACTTTTCTTACCTTCTCTTCTCTTCTCTTCTTTTTCCAATTCATCCAAAGTGGCCACCGCGCATTCACTGTCAGAATAATCACTCTGTGTATACCCCTCAGAATTCCTCTCTTTCCTAGTAGTGGAAGACAATAAAGTGAGCCGAAGCCATTAACCAAAGCCGAAATGCATACTTTACTTCAAAAAACGCTAATCTTGAGTCTTGAAAGTGCACACCTCTGTGAAATAATAAGGGATTAAAATGCACCCCATCAATTGAACAATTGTCTCATATAGGGAACGTACCTCACCTAACTAACCCTTGGATAATTGCAGATAAATGGGCACTGAACTTTTGGTCAACATCCCCGTAATCATTTTCTTCATCGGATAGCACACTTGCCTAGGGCGTTTAATCTGCGCACGGGAATTTAGGTAACGTTTTAGGAGGGTTTTTCCTCATATTTCTCTAAATGAAATGAAAGAAAGGAATTTAGCGGACACAATTTTACCTATGCCTTTATTGGCTTCTGACATCTCATTTCATGCTCCATTGCCTCCTTTGTTCCAAGGCGAGACCTGGACAAGAGAGCTCTATGAGCTTGATTCGGTCCGCGGCCAACTGGAGCTCTGGAAGAAGTCCCACAGCCAGGGCAGAAGAAAGAGGCGTGTGAGACCGAATTTCCAGTACCACGGGCAGCAGCGTGTAACGGTCCGTGGAGGTTTTGGGATTAGGATTTTCGCGGAGACAGAATGGAAGTTGTCTCGCGCGTAGGAGAAAAGAAGAGAAGATTAATGGTTGCTTTGAAAAATAAAAGAAGACATCTACAATGCAGTATTTATAAACGGGAAATTTAAGTCAGTGGCCCTCATTTGCCGGTATGATCGTTGGCAGGGAGAAGTAAATTTACCTCAATACCGTCCCTAATCACCTTCGAGTCCTTTTTGTGGAAGAAGGTTAAACTTTTTATTCTTTCCTCCTTTCTTTATGATAAAGGTGTTCTTTTTCCCTTAATGAATATATATATATATATATATATATATATATATATATATATATATATATCTGTATAATTCGAATTTGAAGTGATATGTGGGATACGATTTCCAAGAAATATACAAATTATGAACCACTAATTTGAATTTTAAACTTGCTAATTCACCTTATAATTTTTGTTCTTTCCCAAATTGTTTTTCGGTTACTTCTAATGCAAGTTGCTCGGTGTGTACATATATATATATATATACATACATACCTGTGAGCAGGGTAGAACACCTGCACATATTACTATTCACAATTCCAGGCTTTCGTGAGTTGGAAGATTCTTTCGTGCTGTAAGTAGTCACTTTTCTCAACCTGGGTTTTCGAGTCTTTTTCTCTTTTCCTTTTTTTTTTTTTGGCTGTTCTTTGTGATTGTGTAAAGAAAAAATCTTTCTTGTTAATTTACTTGTTCGTAGACGTGGGTATTCGAGTTTCTGTTGATTCTTCGGCTGTCTTTGCTTGTGCGTATATTTCTTTTTCCAACTTGTCATACTTGCCAATCAGATAAAGATTATCGCCATTTGACTGTTTTTACTTTACAGTTTCTATGGTGTTGCTTTTATCTTCCATAGGATCAGATTACAAAATTCTTATTGATTGAATCTTATATGTTATTTTCCTTCTCAGAGGTTAATCTACTGTGAATCGCAAGTTTAAACAAGTTTGCTTACAGTGAACAGCAAAATGGGAGTTCTGGTTGGAGATGTAAGCAGTTCAATTTATATGTTATTATCATCTTCTATCTTGACCTGCACCCGTTATGTAATGTTACTTAATTCTTCTTGTATTGTACTGGTTTAGGGTTTGTATCAAAGAACTATGGATACAGACTGTGGCCAGACAGGACCAGAGAAACTGTGTACAGAGGAGGAACAAGAGCTCCTGAGATTGAGGGAGCAACTGAAAGCAGCCAAGAGAGAAAAGAGGAGGAAGATAAGCGGGTCTCTTCCTGGCTGTCCCTTGAGAGAGAATAAATCTGCAGATGACGGGTAAGTTGTGCACATAATTTCCGTTTACTACGAGCTTTCATATTTGTTCCCCTACATCATGTCTGACGCGCCCTGGTGTTATTGTCTCTGCAGCTTTGGTTCATTCTTTGGACCCTCCAGACCTGCAATTGCACAAAGGGTGATTCAAGATAGCAAGGACAGCATGGAGTTGCTGAATGTTCAGAATTTAACAAAAAAGGCTTCCAATTCCCACGGCAGAGTATGTATCATAATTATTTAGCCTTTCACTATACTAATCTCAGCAGCTTATGCATTGAGTTAAGAGTATTTTTTTCAGACTTGAGCAGTAATTATAATGTCTTTTTACAACCATTGTTTCGGGGTTATGCAGAAATTTTAGAGTAGTGGCATTTGATGATGTGACCGTCTACTAACTGAAATCTTAAATTGCAATGCAGGTAAAGAAGACTCGTTTGACAGAATCAAATATGAAAGCTCGGAAGATCAGGAAATCCCGTGATTACTCCTTTTTATTTTCAGAAGATGCAGAGGTTCCAATTTATCCTGAAAACGGACAATCAGCAGGTAAAGTTTCTGTCTAAATCACAACTCCTTGCGTCCTTTATTCTTTTACACGAAACTTACAAAGATCTCTGTTTATTATTCAGCTGGCCAATCAAATCAACCTACTGCGAGTGGCAAACAATCGACCAACTCCATTACTGTTGCTTGCAGACCTCAGCACAGTTCCCAGCTTGTTGAGGGTCTCTCCGCAAAAAGGCCCAGTCTGGCTTCTACAAATTCCAGAGAGCAGTTAGAGGCAATGAGCAAAAGTGGAATTGCTGAGAGGCATGTGGTACAAGGAGGCTTTGATGCAAAGAGGCCAACTCCTACAGTGGAAAAGACTTGTGGAAAGAATTATACTCCTGCTAACCACAGAGTTGCTCTGCTGAAAGCAAACACCTTGATGAAGCAACAACTAGAAGAGAAAAAGCAAGATGATCATGCTGGGAAAAAAATAAAGAATCTGACACAGAACCAAATTGTGTGTTCTCTGAAGCATAATGTTCCGGACAAGAGAAGGGTTGCCATGTCTAAGTCACTGGCTGCCACAAAAAATTTTCTGGAGCAGAGAAAGGACTACCACAGCAAACTTAAAGCTTCCTCTTCAAAGTCATATGTAACGATACAGCTCCCTGGACAGGAAAAGATACTGATAGATAATGCATCGTTGATTCAAAAAGAGCAGCATCAGGCTTCTGAAGCACATAAGACCAGCCTGATCAGATAACAGTCTGAAGCAAAGGAACAGCTGATACAGGAAAAGAAATTGCTTGGACCTGGTACATGGAAAATGAAAGCAAATCGAATCCAGTCTTCTTCACTGAATCAAGCTCCGGTCAGTCATAGAGCTCCCTTGTTCAAGTCTCACCTTGCAACAAAGCAACCAAAGGAGCATGAAATAAGTGGCCAGAAGCCAGTCAAGGCAAAGGTAAGTTCCTGCCTGCCAATGTCCATTCTTTCATTTCATTTAGAGTAATATTACAAAAACCCTACATGAAATGTTATTTAAATTTCCATGTGCAGATTAAACGCCCTAGGCAAGTGTCATCAGATGAAGAAAATGATTATGAGGATGTCAACCAAAGGATTACAGCCCGTGTTTCTGCAATTATCCAGGGTTTATTTAGGTGAGGTACTTTCCCTTTATGAGACAATTGTTTAATTGCTGGGGTGCATTTTATTCAAATATTGCACAGAGGCGTGCACTTTCAAGACTAAAGTTAAATGGTCTTTACGCGAAGTATGAATTTTGGCTTTGGTTAATCGCATCTTCTGACTTTATTGTCCATGTCTTCTAGGAGAAGGAGAAATTCTGAGTATACACTGTGTGATTATTCCGATGGGGAATGCATGGTGGCCACTTTCGATGAATTGGAGAAAGAAGAAAAGAAAAGAAAAGGTAAGAAAAATGCGGCTCAAGTTTATTGTAGGATCTGATTAATTATGCATTGTAATGTCTTTTATCTAATCATTTTCTTCTCTTGGCAGTGCGAGAATTGGGAGGAAGGAGGATGCAATAGAGCATAAACGCATCCAGAAAGAGGAGAGAGAAGACAGGTGAAGAAGAAACGCAAAGAAGCAAAAACAGGAGCAGAATTGAACAACCATTTAGTTCATCATGCATGCTGTTTCATATTTGAGAGGATTTGCATACAGATTCTTTTAGCCTTTGGAGTATGTACAATCATGGTTGTGATGAAATCAATTTGTTCCATTTCGTAATGAAATCATAGATTCTTTTGTCCAAATTAAGGTCGATAAGGTCAGGATTGGCCTACCAGAAAACAAACCAGTGTTTAATCACAGTCATGTCCCTTCTGCAAAATTAGAAACCAAAAGTGGCTCCAACAACAGCAATGCTTTTACTTTCCAGCAACATGAAATCTACTAATCCACCTTTCGTTCCTTCAACACCCTCTACAGCTTCCTCTTTTGGGGAACAAGCTTTCTGCAGCAAAATGGGTCTCAGATGGTAATTCCATCTTCAAAGAAAGATCTCTAGGCAAAGAGTTAATCATGGCTGACCCTTATCAAGCTGCAGATGACAGATTCTGCTATGAAGAAGTGGTTTCAAGAGCTTTTGAATACAGCCGCCGTTGCTAAGAATGGCTAAAGTGTTTTCATTTGTGTTCTTCGTTTTCTTCTGTCTGTAGCCGCTTTCTTCAGGGAAGGGTAGAGAGAAGAGAAACCAATCTTGCAATCACTTGCAGTCGTGGTTCGGATGGGAATGACCCAATATGTGAAGGTCTTGTTGAAGATCATGTAGTTACAATTACTCGTATATAATAAACTTGAAGCGGACATCGGATCACACATGAAATCATGACAAAACGCAAGAAGCAAACATAGCATGGCTTGGACACGGCGTGGTCACGAAAATATTTAAAAGTTCAATAAATGGCCATGCAATACAAATAAACCTTGTAGGGGTAAATGATTTATTCAAACTCAACAATGGGGAGAAAAATGTTTTACATCAACAATGTATTGTTAACCAGGCCTTGATTGCCAGAAGGCAAAACTCTGGCAAGATTGTCCGACACCAGCAAACAAAGCATTGCTTGGACACAGTTTGGTCATGAATCTGTAAAAAAGTTAAATAAATGGCTGCAGAGTACAAATAAACCTTGTAGGGGTAAATAGTTTCTTCCAACTCAACAATGGGGAGAAAAATGTTTTACATCAACAATGTACTGTTAAAAGGGCCTTGCTGGCCAGAAGGCAAAACTCTGGCAAGATTGTAGGACACAAGCATACGCCAATTCCAGCTCCAACTCTACTGGTGCCATCTATACGAGTGAAAGCTCTCCAGCAGGAATGGATCTTTTGACAAGTTTAGCCCAGGATTCGTTGGTCTTGTTGATGATCTTAAGAGCATAATCCTGTTCATCACCCGGAACCCATTGAACAGAAAGGACAATAATTACAATTAGAATAAAATACACGACAGTAGACAACTGATTCTGTACAGGGGAAGGGACACTGCTAAAGTCCACATTCCCCCTTGTGTGATCATATATCCCATTGGAACAGACATTATTACCAAAGTAGTGACCTTGCAACTCATAAACAAATAGCTAAACAACACAAGGAGTAAGCAATCAATGTCTAAATGAAATCTTTTTACTACCCATAGGGTCAGTCATACATGTACTAACAACTCAGACCATGGTTCTGCCAACAGAATACAACCATCAAATTTTCAAGAGAAAATAACAAGGAAGATAACCTTGTTTGTAGGCACCAAATTAATAAGAACAAAGAATAACCTTGTTTGTTGGCCTGTTGCCAAGTCCAAACTTGTTGGCAGGTTTACCGTCAGGAATCTTGTAGTCCCTGAACCAGTCCCTGATTGCAGTGAGCGTGCCCTGCAAATGACAAAGGGATTATTCCTTGTAATATGATTTACTGGGTACAGTCGACAATTTTATACAAATTTTTCCAATGAATGAATTCTTCCTTTTTCTCGTGATATCCCCATATCAACATCCTAAACCCAAGTGGCCATCAATAATATACTGTCAACAAATCACACTCTAGTTAATAATCTACACCTTATATGAATAACACAAACCAGGATTCTTAACACTCTAGCTTTGGTTTTCTGCATGCCCATGTCCTGTCCAGTTCTTGCCAGAACTTGCTACCTAACATCATTCAAACTAATACAGAAAAGGAAAGAAGGGATAGATATGTCACAAGTGTGGTCTGATCATTCTATATCAAATATATACCAAACCACGGTTGCAATTAAGAAACGTATGCAGCCACAGCTTGGTTAAATTGCTCAAAAGTTGTTTTTACACAAATGACTAACATATTGAGACTCCAGCTTAAAATCTCAGGGCTTGTAAGCCTTTTGATACTTTCATTGGGTGAGAGTCAATAAAAAGCTAAATGGGAGGCAATACTGGACTTACAGGGAAATGTTTCTCCACATCATCAACATCATGTACAAGAGAAGCTCGTGGATCATCCAATGAGATTGCAACAATTTTCCAGTCAAGCTCCGCTTCATCAATCATGGCTAAAGCAGCCAAGGGCTTGACCTTGAGAAGCTCACCAATCTTTCTCCTCTTTTCACCAATTTCAACAACATCAACTGCAATTTGACAAAACAATGACGTGAAAAAAAAAAAAAAGACAATGGCACTTGTTTGCAACGACTGTGAATTGCATTGGAAAAACAGCCATTTTTAAACAAAATAAGGTGCTGTACCAGGATCATTGTCACCAAATGCTCCTTCAACTTCAGAGTTTGCAGAAGACGGGTCTTCCCATGTTTGTGGAAGCAATCCATAGTTCCAGTTTATGTTGTAGCTGTAGAACAAGAGAGGTTTAGCAAAATTGTTCTTAAAATGGCAAAATGAGCAAACTACACTGCATAAGCAAGGAGATGCATAGTAATGCCATGAGAAAGATGCAACTGAAATTCCAATTGTAATATGCTTTAAACAAAGATACAGCTGGCTACACTAGGAAAGAAAGCTATAGAGGGATAAGTGAAGTTGAACTACACATGTATTGACCCCACCAAGAAGGCGTGTTATGGAACCATTAACAATTATGTTTGAAGGCAAAGCTAATCTGGCTACACTAGGAAAGATAGCTATGAAGGATAATTGAAGTTGAACTACACATGCATTGGTACCACCAAGAAGGCGCATTATGGAACCATTAACAATAATGTTTGAAGGCAAAGCTAATCAAAGCAGGCCTAAATGAAAACTCTCACAAAGAACCTGCCCTTTTCAATTCCTGTGTCTGTCCTATAAATTTGCAAACTAATGAAAATGCCTAAAGGTGTATAAATTTGCAATTGCATTTTATAAAGAGATTGTGTGAATATGCATCCCATGTTTGTCAATATTGTTCAGCTAAATGTTTTCCATTTCGACCAAAAGATGGAAAGTGCCAGTGATGGTCTACTATACCATAAATTTGATCATTTTCTCCTTCTAATCAACTGAAGACAAGATTTCGTTACTAGAATGCAGGTGTAGCAAACAAATTTAACGAAAATTTCCACAGCAGATGAATTAGTTATGAAGAAAGAAGGTAGCACATCTTACGGATAGTATCTGAGTTTTCCCTTTTTAGTATCCTGCTTGATGGGAGTGAATTGCTCATCAGTAGCAACCTCCATCTTTGCACTTGATTCTTTGGGTATCTCTACAACAAAGTTGAATGCTCCATCACCCAAGTGCAACGGTATATCGTGCCAAGGTGAGACCTGCATGGCCAACAAGATCTTAGTTTCATTAAACAAAAAAGAAAGGAGTAAAAATGAACCCAAATCATCACTGGACCTCCAATAACCACATATAGAACTAGTCTTAACGCAAACTCTTAGTGCTGGATGGACAAATTCAAGCAAGTCCTTCAAATATGAATAAAAAAGATTTGATGATTCAATTCACCAGGCCAACAAATTCTATATTCACTCTCATTTTTTCTCCACAATTCTGGTTAGCCAAACACAACCACTGGGAATTAATTCAAATCAAGAAAGTAAATGTCAAGTATTTATTTTTTTTCTTCTTTATTCAATGCAGTTACAAAGAAAATGGGATGCTCCAATCAAGAGCCTTTTTCTAGGCATCCAAAATTCAAACCCCCCCTTCAAAATTTACCCACATTTTCTCGCCAACCAAACAGTCGAAACAATTATAAGAAAGCACTCAAAAAAGAAATGGAACTAGAGAAGTAAGACTGACCCTTTTCCCAGAATTGTCGAGAAAGAAGACCCTGTAATCGAGGGTCTCGGGCTGGCCTTCCTCTTTGACCTGCAAATCACCTGGATTATATATAGCATTGCAAGAAAACAATCTTCTTGACCTCAAAAGCACTTGTCTTTTGCTGCCATTGTTCCCAAAGCAAAGTTCATTGAGGTGAGATTGTTGGCTCAAAGTGGTTGGTCTTTTGAGGAGGAGGCAGGATGCCGTGGCGTTGGTAGCAGCCGACATCACTCTGGCGCTGGCCATCACGGCGGCAACGCTGGTGGAGTTGAGAGTTCTTTTGCGACTTTTGGGCTGAGAGTCCTATAGATTAGCGTTTTCCTTTCTCTCTCTCAAAGGGCTGAGCCGCAAAACACGAAGAAACTGGTCAGTCCGGATGAGTTTGTCTCGTCCCTTTGTTTTTTTCTTCTCTTTGTATTTAATACGGCGCCGCCACCTGAACTTGAATTTGGTCGGGTCAGTCTTTACTTTTACATGGGTCACCATCTGACCCGAATCCCCGGCAATGTGCAATGCTTTTAGGCCCCAAAAGAAATTTTTAAAAATTTTTTTTCGCATAAAAATGGGACGTAGAGATTGATTTTAACGTACTAATTCACTCTCTAATTAAAATAATAGTACAATTTTTGAAAAACTGAATCAAATCTTAACTTAAACAAAAGTATAATTCGATAAATTATCAATTTAACTGTTAATTAATAATTAATTAAATTGATGAGTCAATTTTTAAAAGAAAATAATGAATGTTTCGATATTATATCAAATTGATGGGCCACTTGCAATTTCACTGTGGTGTGCAAAATTTATCCATAAAATTATGAAATTCCCCTTTGAGAAGCAACAAATGATCTGTACGAAATATTATCCTTAATTTTTTTTTTCATTTGATTAAAATTTGTAAATTAGACCTGGGAAAAGATGAGGAATGCACATACAAAAAAATGGAAAACCAAAAAAAAAAACAAAAAACAAAACCATAAAAGGGATCGAAATCACAATCTTTTTAGCAGCAAAAAAAAAAAAAAAACAATTATTATATTGAAAGTTTTGGATTTTTAGGGGACAACTTGTTTAAGAGATCATTAAAATTTGTAAGTTAAAAATTACTTCAGAAATTAAATGACAAAATAAAATAACGGCTCTTATTTTTAATTTTTATTATTTTTATTTTTACCGACATTCTAGCGCCGCCCTTGCAACGGGGAATGATCAAATGACAAAAATACCCCCAACCGGGCTTTAATAAATGGAAGTTGGAAACCATAGCCCACCGGTCAAGGAAAGAAAAACCCCAGAGATCGAATCATCTTTGTTTTATTTGAATCCGTTGCATTCGCGTCCGTTGATCGATCTCGATGGCGCACTCAGAGATCGAGGTGGTTTCGTCGTCAGAGACCAAGGCCCAGCAGCCGCCGGCGGCGGAGGAGCGGAGCCAAAACTGCGTCGTTGTGAACGTGGTCGACGTTTTCTCGGCTTCTGCTTACGGAGATTTCGAGAAATTGAGGAAATTTGTAGAAGAAGATGGAGCTTCCCTCTCTAAGCCCGATGCCAATGGCTATTACGCTCTCCACTGGGCCTCTCTCAACAACTTCCCCTATATTGCCCAGTATATCATTGAGGTATCGTTGCTTTACTTTCTTTGATGTTTGATTCTTGATGACATCTATATGGGTTTGCTCAGATTTACTTTTATATCGGTTTCTATCTTTCTTGAAGTGTACTTGTGTCTTTTTTTTTTTTTTTAATCGATGATGTTCACCTGGTTTGCTTAAATTTACTTTTGTGTGTGTGTGTGTGTGAGAGAGAGAGAGAGAGAGTGAGAGTAGTGTGTTTAGTTGTTGATTGGGACTGATTTGAATTAATTTGGTATTGTGGATGGTGGTGGTGGTGGTGTTGATGAAGCGCGGGGGTGATGCTAATGCGACTGACAATATGCGACAGACAGCATTGCATTGGGCAGCAGTGAGAGGCTCAATTGCCGTGGCAGATGTTCTCTTGCAGAATGGAGCTTGGGTTGAGGCAGCTGATATAAATGGTTATCGTGCAGTTCACATTGCTGCTCAATATGGACAAACGACTTTCTTAAATCATATTGCTGTGAAGTATCATGCTGATTTTGATGCACCAGATAATGATGGGAGAAGCCCTCTTCATTGGTATGTCAGTGGACTGAATTTTATGCAGTTTGTGATGGTGCATATTGGACTTGATATCAATTGCTTGTGTAACAAGTTTCATGCTTCAAAGTTAAAGCTGTTATTTTTGGCTATCAGCCTACCGTTGTGCATTATCCCGCTTTCTTATTGGCAACACATGCATGAGTGTGATCACAGACATACACAGATGCAAAACCATACAGCCCTAGAATATTTGCAAACATTTGTGAGTTTTCTTTTATAATTATGTGTTATTTGTAGCATTATCAGTTTTACCCTGGATAAGAAACTAATGACTGTTATTGAAGCATATAATCTATGATCCCTAAATAGGTTAGTAACATTGGTCTTGATAAAAGCACAACAGAGATAAAAATTTAGAAAATATGAGGATGAGGGTATGTTGAATTGTGGTAGCTAAGGATATCTGGAAGGGATGCAGTTGCAGTAGGTTGACTGTTGAACTCTCCATGTTTTCCAAGCTCTAGCTATTTTGTACTTGAATGTCATGCTAGCCTTTGATCTATGGTGTGCACTTAATTTATTTCAATCTATGTTAAGACTCTACTCTTTTTTCCATGGTTCTCCTTGTATGTATTTCTATTCTAAATATTTGGAATTGCCTTAGTTGGGCTTTTTCCCTTGTACTCCTTGCAGAAGATTTCTATAATTGATGCCTTCTATGTTTCACCACATACGAGATGCTCAAATTTTGATGGAAGTTTTCTCTGGAAATTAAGTTTTCTTTTCCCAGATTTTTTTTACCAATATGTAAATGCTTGTGAAAAGCATATTCTCATAAAGTTATTAACCAGGGCTGCTTACAAGGGTTATGCTGACACCATTCGATTGCTTCTCTTTCGAGATGCATGCCTAGGGAGACAAGATAAAGAAGGTAGATTGGGAAACCATTAAGCACCTTTGACACCATTAGTTTATTTGACCTGTTGAGATATGTTGATTCGAATCTTTAGTGCTGTCAGGTTGTTCTCCTTTACATTGGGCTGCTCTAAGAGGAAATGTAGAGGTATGCACTGTGCTGGTACAGGCTGGCACAAAGCAGGATCTGGCAGTGAAAGATAAAGTAGGACTTACTGCTGTTCAGCTTGCATATGATAAAGGTCATCGCCATGTTGCCCTTATCCTTGTACGTAACTTTATGTTTAATATGATCTTAGTTCAACAGCTTTGATGCTGACAAAATTTACTTGGATCTGCCCATTGAAGCTCTCTAGAGTTGGCATGTGTTCATCTAAAACAATTTTTTTGCGGTGAAAACTTTCTTATAGTTGGCATGTACTTGGATGTGATTACCTATACCCCTTTGTATGTCAAAATACACTTTTTGCCAAGCAATATATACCGGTATTTTGTAAAAGTTCTCACAGAGTTAATTTTTGCATCTCAGAGCTCATGATAGAGCTGTTATTTCATCCTCACACTTTTTCCTTTGACATTGTCTGCAAATTTTGCATATTACTTTGTCAGAAAGGGTAAATAAATTTGGAAGTTCCTTTATTATTGGTCAGATCAGCATATTGAAGGGATGTTATCTTTGCTTTTTTGTGTTTTGCTTGGGTGATTCCATGTGAACTTTCAGATGTTGAAAATTGAAGAATCAACAGTCAATAATGTTCTGAGTCATGAGAAGTTCATATGTTGCATTAGGTATACCAGAGAAATGTTGTATTGTTATAAACGTTTCTTCAACTGTTATCCATATCTAATTTTTAGTGCCCCATTCTTGGTTTACCGCAGCTGGTGGACTGGTCCAGTGATTAATTCAATCTACTTTGGGCTTAGTTTGAAAACAAGAATTTGTTAGACATACCATATTTTAAATTCAATACAAGTTTTAAGAGTTGCTAGATCAGTATTCACAAACTTGGTTTCCTTCATCTCAGTCTAATGCACAACGAGCACATAACAACAATTGGAGGGACAAAATTTGTCGAGGGAAGATAAGAGATACTGGTTATGCTCCGATTTTGTTGACTGTTATACTCATTTGCATCTTCCTCTTCATCAACTCTGTTATTGCGGGTGGGCAGCAGATTCCATTCCATTTTACTGTTAATAGCAGTGTGGTTATGCTTTCTTGTTAACCTTGAATGTTTCCTTAATTTCATGGAAGCTCCTGATTTTCCTAAGGTGACTACTGTTGTTGGACTTTGGGCTTGGACTGCTCTTTCTCTAGCTGTCCTTTCATTGATTATGTTCTACAGGTGTTGTAGGTAATTGCTTGCTCAGTTTGATGTTTGTGTTTTCATTTGGATATGCTTCAGAGTTTCTTTTAGCTAAGAAAATCTCATTGTTTGTTTAACCTGTCAATTTTTGCTGCATCTGTTGTTTTCCACTTCTTGTTGTTACCTTTCTAATTTCTTTTTATTTTTTAGCTTGATTTTTGTGCTCCTCTTTTGATAAAAGGTATTGAATCTGGACATTCACGTGATTCTTTGTTCTGAATTTTATCTCTGTTAGTCACATGATTAGTTCACCATCGGCCACACATGTTGTCTTGTTTTAGGGCTGGGGCTGCCATGCACCATATTATTTGCAAGATTCAGCTAAATGTGTCAGCATGCGAGAGTCTTTTCAGTGTTAATATGAAGTTCTTGATGCATTTCTTATATCAGCTCCTCTTCCTGCATGCACATCTTTATGATGTACTTTGTAATGTTGTGAGATGTAAATTGAGTTTATGCAATGTGCCTTCTGATTTGTTCTGCATTTCAATAGTTGCTTTACTCATCTTTTGTCCCGGCCACTTGCAGCAAAGACCCTGGTTATATCAAAAGGCTTGGAGATTTGGGGAAAGATACTGATACAGAGGTGCATATGTTTGGGTTTTAGTTGTTTCTTTGACCCTTTGTTATGACAAAACGTCTATTCTTTTGAGATTTGTGACTTTTTATGCATTTCAGGTGGAGATTGGAGATTTCTTTTTACTTTTCCTATTCTGGTTGTGTAATTTTACTTTTTTTGTCTTTAAGGGATGTGGAAAGGGCATTTGTGCTGTTTCATTAGAAAGGAAAGTGAGGAGGAGGAAAGTAAATGTTGTTGAGGGAAAGAGCAGAAGGAGTTGGTTTAAGGAGGATGGAATTCAGATTACAAAATTTCTGTCACTAACAATTCAACTATTTGCAGGATCCCTTATTGAATATTGATTTGAATAACTCCCTGTATGGATGGGAAACTGGTCTCAACCATGTCCCTTATTGAATTATGATGATAAAATTTCTGCTGCTAACAATTTGGCTCTTGGCAGGATCCCTTATTGAACATTGATTTGAATAAGTCCTCTGTATGGATGGGAAACTGGTCTCAACTGTGTCCAACCTGCAAGGTCTGCCCAAATGAACTTTTACTTCACAAAAGTGGTATCTCAAATAGTAGCAAGAATTTGTCAGTCTTGATCTGGTATATTCTGAATAATTTCTATTATCTGCTCAGATAATTCGACCTGTTCGCTCTAAGCATTGCCCTTCATGTAACCGTTGTGTTGAGCAATTGGATCATCATTGCCCCTGGATATCTAATTGTGTTGGGAAGGTGAGATATCGGACTAGCTAAATACCTCATATAAGAAATGGGACATTTTTGTTTTGATCTTTTTGCTTAGGTGTTAATGCCTGAATTTCTTTGAATTTTGTAAGAGATGACATCAGTTGTGGACATAATCCAACCACTGCTGTTAAAGTGAAATTAATGATTTTATATATTTAGTGTGCAATAAATGGCTTTTCTTCTTGTTGTTGTTACTGAACTTCTTAAATTTGTCCTCTTTAAATTTTAGTGTTCTTTTCCCTGTTCTCTCATTGTTTTTGTATTGTCATGACCACTTATCTTACAGAGGAACAAACGGGACTTCTTCATTTTTGTATGTTTAGGAACGTTGACCTCATCCGTTGCTGCTGCTGTTGCAGTTCAAAGTGCGTGAATTAGTTAAATCTTAATTTGTTTTCTCTGTTTTGCCTTCACTCTCCACAACATTATCAAATTTTCACCCACATTTGTTGTGTACTCTTCATTGTAGCATGTGACAATTGTTTCTGGCCATGACAGGGGTATGGGCAGCTGTTGGAATTTCACGTATGAAAGAAGGATGGATTCATTTTATGGTTACTCAACATCCTGGAGTTATCACATTTTTTGCTTTGGACATTGTTGTATTGATTGCTGCCACAGTTTTGACCACGACACAGGCATCACAGGTAATTGACTAGAAGTGTTGAACCAATTTATCTCATTTAAATTTCCTGCCATCATTTGTTTAATTTATTTCGATGTTGGCCAGATGAGAGGAAGGTTACTTGTTTGTATCAAAATTCGTGCAAATTATTCGTATCAGAATGAAATAACATTTTGGCTTTTCTCTTTTCCTTGTCAACCTGCATGGTGTTGCATTTCATTGAGCATTGCTTGTATTGCATACATAAACAATAGATAAACATTGCTTCACATTGTGTTGTGATCAAGCGTAAGCCCATGGTTTAATTGGGTTTTTTTTGTTTTGGGGAGGGGGGCTTGCTAGAAAAGCCTAATCATTTGCTTCTAGGGATGAGGTTGCTTTATCTTGTCAGCAAGAACATCTGTTTTTACCAGGAAAGACATGAATGTTTGGGGCAGTGGTGTCGGGGCACCCCCACCTGGGGGGTGTGAGGATGTTCTAGAGGTGCAATCAAGTGCCATGTTTCATTGACCTATGAGTATTTGATGAAGTCTATTTGTTCTCTGAGAAGGGCTTCCTTCCCTGTGTTTTCTCATTCCATGTACTTTGGCTGTGAACAGTTTTGGTTCTATAGCTTGTGTGGTAGCTTGAGATTTGACCTTTGCTCTGTGTTGCTGGTTTTCTGTATTCTTTAAGCTACCTACCATGCATGCATTGGAGACAATATTTTAGGAATTGGCTAATTATTGAATTGAAAAGTGTAGACGTTTAAGGCTTAATTGATTCAATTGGTATAATCAAATTAAACCAATAAAATTGATATTTAATATTAAATAAATAAAAATATTTTTTTATGATTGAAATTTAGAATTTAAAAGATTTAGAATAAAAAAAATTTATAAACTAAATTGGTAAATCTGTAAAAATTGAATTTAGTTCACTAGTTTCCAATTGAATCGGTTAGTTTATCAATTTTCATTTTAACTGGTTATAAGAAAAAATCGAACTAAATTATAAATTGATTTTTGGTTTTACTGGTCTGACCAATTGGTTCGATCCGGTTCTTTCGCCTTGATTGGAGAACATGGTTCTGCTCCTAGAATGGAGGGGGGTGGTGATTGTTACTGGGGTTGCCCAAATATTTGAAACTCAAAAGGTTATGGACTAAATTTCTGCTACACGTACCTTTTGCAGATAGCTCGTAATATCACAACTAATGAACTTGCAAATCATGTTCGATACGGCTATCTTCGTGGCCCTGACGGACGGTTTCATAACCCATACAACCATGGCTGTCGAAAGAATTGTGCAGACTTCCTCACTCGGGGCTACACGGATGATGATGAAATTTCTTGGACACCATTACAGCGGATTGCTAGCTAGCCACTGCAAGGCCGTGCTGCTTTACAACTGAGCAGGGGTATGGTTCTCTTGGTTGTGTATGATGAAGGATGGAGATTATCCTGTACACTCATTACCTCTCACATGGGGAGACAGCTTTTGGTTCACACTTCTAGTTGAGGAAGACATTCATGCTCCAGATTTTATACTTGTAAAAAACTGCCTGTGCAGCCATGTGACATAAAGACATGCGGTCGTCTAAAATCCTATATTTCAATGGGGAATTTGTCATCCACATTAAGCCGAATGTTGAGAGCAAACATTTAGAGCTGCACGTCATTATCCTGACGCAAGTGAAGATGTCATACCAGAACATGCATGTCCACGGTAGCCATAATTGAGTAGAGCCATGGACAAAACACTTACTCAGTGTGGATAAGAACTAAACACGTCATACAACTTATTGAATATATGAACCCATCGGCATAACATGATTTGCATAATTGTTTGGCCTGGATAAAATGATGATTTATTGAGCTCCCAGATTGAAATTACTAGGCGGGTGAGCCACTCGCATGCTTTAAATCATGCAGAATAGTGTGCATTTCAAGCTTGTGCCAAACAGCAGTAACAACGTCAACTCTGCTGTATTCCACTAGGCCAAGTCTGATTCTTCACAGGACTCAAAATTGCTTCAACCTTGGTTAATGTTTGCCGATCCTGCCCAAATGTAGCGATTTCTGTTGCAGCAGCAACGTTCTCCTCCACCTGTTAAGCAACAAGCCGTGTTACTAAAATGCATGCTCAACTGCCACCATTCAATATACTTTGTCCCCATTTTTGAATTAGCTAACTTCTTCATAGGGTGCAAATGCACAACAATACAGGAGACCATATCCAGGTATATAAGCCACATACAGCAGAGGACCAAATTTAAGCATGAAAGAAGTGTTACCAATGCAGGAACCATGCCTGTATGCATTACAAAATTGCCCACCTTTGCAGTAGCCAGCTTCAAACTTAGATTTATGGGGAAATGTCGTTGCAAGCAATGGATCATGCTCTTACTTGAATGCAGCCACATGCATATATTTATACTAATAATGCTACCACACCTCAATAACAATGATAATGTGTGTCACCACCTCATAAATTGAGTGACCATAATCTCAGTTTGATCAGCATCACAACTGATTCTAGTGAAAGAAATCAAAGTAATAAAATGTACGCACATAAACAGTGAAAATGATTGCCACAATGCATCCATTGTCCAAGAACTTTGCCTTAGGAATGCACAATAAATGTGTGTGTGTGTGTGTGTGTGTGTATTGGTATACATGCCCATTATTAGGGTCAATGTACAACCAAAGCCCGCTACAAATTAGTACCTGTCTAACAGAGCTCATGCCAACCAACACTGTTGAAATATCCTTGTTTGACAAACTGTATTGCATTGCTAACTTTGAGATATTCTTCCCCTTCTCCTTACAATATGCAGCCGCAGCTTGGCAAGCAGACTGAGGAGCAAAAAATCTGATAATGGCTAATGGAATTCCATAAAATCATGAAATTTATCTTCAAAAGTAATGAAATCCTTTTTTCATATATGGAGATTACTTATGTTGTGTAGCAATACATATGGCCTTCAGCATAGTTGGTTGGTTGCAGGGATAGGTTCAAAACCAGCCAGAAGAGTCCTTGGCAGTTCATTGCACATTATATTATCCTTTCTTTCCCTTTCAGCAAGATAATGTTGATGTTCTCATGTTTATTTCCAGAGAGAAGGCTGGGCAATGTATGGTTTGGTGCTGTATGTATCTTGTGTTATCATAATGGAGAGACTCAGGGTCATTATTTCTTACAAAACCAGGTTTTGTGGACGATATGAAATTGACACTGGCATTTTTGGTGAATAGTGGATTTGCTGCAATACTTTGAAGAATTTCCATAAAATATTCTACTTGTCTTAGGAGTAAGAAAGAGGAAAAGGTGGATGTTCTGTTCTTGCAGTCATTTGATATTTTCAGACAGAAAAGAATGCTAAAACCTTGAACAATCTCTATTAACTCAGTTGCTTTAGGAAATTGCATTTATCTGGCATCTTTCAAGGTGTATCACATGCAGTGATTTCAAAGGAATTTCCTTACCTTGCAGGATAGAAAGTACCATTATTTGTTTATCAGATACATTGGTTTCCAAAGGTGTTTATTTGACTAATATCCCCAGCTAGAAAGCACTCTTATCTGTAAAGAAGGATGCTTTTGATTGTTTGTTTCTCTATTGATGGCTGTTTATTCTGCTACCATTCATTCTCTACTTTTACTATAGGAAAATTGCTTATTTTGTTACCAAAACATAACAGAAATGTGATAAGAAATAAGATGTAGTGAAACATACATATGGCTCCCAATTATCTTGCTCAAGCCATCAGATCTGGATCTCTTAATTATGTGCCACTAATACAATGGAACAATATTATATTCCTGCTGAATATTCACACAAACCTCGACACTTTAATAAGTAACACTTGTGCACTACCATGAATGCATCTATCCCTAATGCCTAATGCATCTCTTGTTAAGATGAAAACAAACAGCTCTTCTCTTAAATTGTCTAAATAATGACCATGAAAAGGGAAGAAGAAGAAGAAACAAACAATGGTAAGCAAGCATCATAAACTAGTTCTTATATATATATATATATATATATATATATATATATAAAGCTCACCTTTAGCTCAGGTGAAGCCGGGTGCCACTCTGGAGGGCCATTCTCAGTAAGCAGACCCATTGCAAGTGGAGAAGCAGTAATGATCCCCACCCCTTTACTCTTCAAGTAAGGCAGTAAATCCAACAAAGTCGAATCATTAATGCTGTAGTGGCAATATGACAGAATTACATCCACGATGCCAGATGGCACTCTATCAAGCACATATGTAAAAATTCCTAATGGAAGGCCAGTTATGCCAATAAAATGGGCCTTCCCTGCTTCCTTTAGTTTCTGTAGTGCAGGAATTGTCTCATTCACAATCTGTCACAAAGTTCAAAATGAGCCAACTCATGCTCTGTCATGATAGAGTACAAGAGAAGAAAAAAGCCACATTACACGAGAATAGTCTCTAAATAAAGTAGATCGATCAAAGTAATTATGAAACAAAGTAGGAACCTTTGTTTATGACCTGATCAAGAGACCCAAACTCTATATCATGGCAGTGCAGTATATCAACATAATCCAACTGCAACCTTTCCAAGCTCTCATCAATGCTCTTGGTTACTCTTTCAGCACTAAAATCAAAGCCCTCCTTGTAACGTCCACACTTTGTCGACACTATGTATTCATTTCTGGGAATTCCTAGAGCTTTAAGTGCCTTACCAAGCATCTTCTCTGACAATGTCCCTCCATAGAACCTAAAAAATACAAATGATAATGGTTAAAAACGCCATGCCTGAGTAAACCATCAATAAGGTCAATCTAATACAGACAAACACCAAAAACGGTGGAAGTTAGGTTGAACTGGATCAAAAATTATGAACACGGAAAAAAAATGCCAATTAAACACACAATATTAGGCACTAAAGTGATAATTAATGGAAAGAAAGAAAACCAACAACTGCAGTTCAGACCTTCACCTTTCTCCACTAAACCATATTTTCTTATGTTATGTGGGTTTCTTTCTTTTCTTTTCTTTTTTTTTCAAATAATTATATATATATATATATATATTAAAAGACACTTCATCAAAGCCAACATAAGCACCACTTGAACTCACTTCTTAGATCCCAAAATCCAAACAAGGCAGATTAAAGCACAACTATTTCAAAGAAAGATCCAAACTTTACTTCAGCATCCCAAATTTTACCAACAGGAAAAGAGAATGTTAAAAAGAAAACATTACGGAGAGGTATCGAAGAAATTGATGCCGAGGCGAAAGGCCTCGCGGACCGAGGCAATGGCGTCGTGTTCGGAGACGGGGCCGAAGACGCTGCCGAGAGGAGAAGCCCCGAAACCCACGCAGCTCAGCTTCAGTCCCGTGTTTCCCAGTGGTCGGAGCTCCAGGTTCGGCCGTGGAGTTGCTGCCATCGTCCCCGCTCTCTCGTTTTTGCGGTGGAGAAAGCAAACAAACTGTTTAGGGACCAAGAGACAGCGAAAGAATTTCACTTTTCTGAGAAAGTGTGTATTTATTTTTTCTGTAGCTGTATGTACAAAGTATTTATCTTTGTATCTTTATTTCATAAATTAAAGTCCGATCCAAAAAAAAAAATCATTTTTTAAATTACCATACAAATATGAAATATCCAATATATTGGGAATAAAATTGGAGGCTTGCCGCCGCTATAGCCTCTGAAGAAAGCCTCCCCACTGCGGCGGCAGACAAAAGACCCTACAAAGAATGGAACTAGAAGATGAAGGAGAAGAGACGAGGAAATTGGCTTGCAGTAGGTGCGGCCACGTCGGCCTCGACGAATCCGACGGCTTCTTTTATTGCCAGGAGTGTGGAGCTCAGGCCGACGACATAATCTTGACTGGCGTCGCCGACGAGGACTTCGTTGATAAAGGCGGCGATGGTGGCGGCCCCATCTACAGCTCCCGATTCACCCGCCGCTCCCAGTCCACTGCTGGGGCCACCCCCGGCCTTGCCTCTCAAACCTTGTTTAGCCAAATGCAAGAAGAGGCAGATAACCTAAACATCGACGGTGGCAAAAACATCAAGAAAGAGGAGCACGATTCTTATTACTACGATTACGTGGATGGAGTGGGGCCCACGGAGCCCGAGGATTTCGGGTCGGGTGGGGCCGGGAAGTTGAGTTACGAGGATTATTATAACGAGGTGAGGATCAGGTATGTGATGGGTATGCAGTGGATGATTCAGTTGCAGTGTGAGGCTCTGGTGGAGAAGTTCAAGGCGAGACCTTTGATTTGTGGGGTGGCTGCTACTGTGTGGTTAAGGTTCCTGGCTAGGACAAGGGTTTTCAAGGATAGCTGGGCCGATGATGTGTTGCTGGATTCTGAAGCTCAAAAGCCAGGTAGACTCACTTATTAAGGTTTTTGTATTGATTACTTGATCTTCTGTTTGGAATTTTATGATAAATTGTGTTTTGTGATGGCAATGGCATAGCTAGGGGGTGGCCTGCATGAATCAACGATTTGAACTTTTTTGACAGTTTTGATCAGACCCATGTTTAGTATATAGCCTGTTCTTGAAGTTCATCTCATACCTGTGTGTGTTGCATGTGAGTTTTTTTCAAGAATAGTAATGTGTTTCTCTCCTTGATTTCAGGAGAACCTGACGAGCAATTAGCTCGTTGTAGACACAAGGATGAACCCCACAATGCACATGGTCAGCGTGCAGTTATGGTATGGTTCAGGGAATTGAGGAAGATGATTCCATTATCTTTTTCTTTAGCTATCTCCTTTTTGGCCTGCCACGTTGTTAGGGAAGCAATCTTGCCAACTGAGATAGTTAGGTGGTCGCTGGAAGGGAAACTTCCGTATTTTGCTGCCCATGTTGAAATTGAAAAAAGGTTTGAACAGCCTTCCCCTGCCTGCCCCTTAAGTCCAAGTCTAATGTTTAGGCCATCTTGCCCAGTTCCTGTACAGAAGTTGGAGTCAATGGCAGCTAGCATTGCTGAGTCCATAGGCCTGCATTTACCCCCTGTGAATTTCTATCTAATAGCTTATCGATATCTCAAGAAGTTGTCTCTTCCTATTGAAAAGATTCTTCCACATTCATGCCGCATATATGAATGGTCCATGCCCCCTGAATTGTGGCTATCGATGAATGAATTGAGACTTCCTACTCGTGTTGGTGTGATGTCTATATTGATTGTAGCTATAAGGATTCTCTATAATATTAATGGTTTTGGGGAATGGGAAAGGAGTTTATCTGACAAAACAGGCATTCCATCAAGTTCTTATGATAATAGTAGATTAGACTCCACAACTAGCTATGGCATGAAGTGTGATACTGAAAAATGTTCTCCTTCTCCTCCCCATGAGGTGGATGATTCAGACAGAAAGTTTGTAGGGAGTGCATCAGGTGTTCAGAAAACAGAACTTGGTACTGCTGAGTTGTTGCACAAGTTAGAAGCAAGATATCATGAGATTGTTGATACTTATGGTAACTCTCTTAACTAATTTTAAGTTAGTTAATGGGAGTTTAATACCATTTCGAGGTCCAATTCTCTAGAGGCATTGTCTCTCTCAGCCCTTGAATTTTTCTTGTTGCATTTGCAGATTTTGCAGAGGACTTGCCATCATATCTCCTGTACTGTAAAGATGTGGTTTTTGCTGGAGCAGGACCATCAAACATGGATCATCGAGTGGAAGAAGTGCTAATAGAAAAGTTATGGGATTTGTATGAAAATGCAAAGGTATTTCTAAATAGTGAATGTTGCGGCAATTATATGCTTTCAGATGTATGGTAATGTTAGATTGTATGCTATAGAGTGACTGAAGACTTGCTTGGTTTGTTGCAATTGCTGGTATGACAGTATGTGGTGTCTCTTATGATGAACCAACTGGATCTTAGATCCTTGCATATGCACCCTATTTGCTTCTAGTTCTTCTTTTGAGTACCAATATTTCCTAAATGTTTTATCCTCAGGAGAAAAAGATAGTGAATATGTGATTAAGTCACTGTATCCCATATTAAAATCAATAAAATTGGTACCTTTGCTTATCAAGTATTTTTTCTTGATATTAGGATCCTGAGCCAGAAGAAGAGCATGGATTGAGGGGTATTTTATTTCATCAAAAGAGATCAAGGAATGACGATGAATGCATAACAAACGTGGGGGAAAAGAAGAAAACTAGAGAAGGGTTCCCTCGAGGTCCATCTGTCGATGTTGGCAATTACAATGAAGATGATAGTCCGGAAAAAAGTCCAGAAGACAGCTGTATTTCTCATGACTCGTTAGGAGATCAAAATTCAGAACACAATGGCAAAGTTTCGACTGAGACTCTGAAAAACAAAGCCATGAGACGGTTGAAATTAGACATGGAGGAGAATAGATTCTGTTATATTCCACCAAGGGTCAAGATCAGGAGGCTGGATTATCTTCACTATGTGAGGAAGAAGGACAAAGGTTCCTTGACTTACGCTGCCCATGCGGATTATTATATCTTGCTTCGTGTATGTGCAAGGGTTGCTCAGGTGGACAGCCGGATTATGCACATTGGGGTACTGAGTTTCGAAAGGAGACTGGCCTGGCTGGAGAAAAGAATTGACCACTGCTTGCATTTGACCCCTCCTACTATTACTTGTGAGTACTGTAGACATGAGCCAGATCATCTTGGGGATGATCCTGTTGGACTTTCAAACTTGAATTTGTGAAATGAGTTGGTGCTTCCCATTTGGGATGGACTGCCTAACTAATCATTTTATTAACTTATCATTGATCAGAAATCACTTATTAATCCTCAAATTTGAGGCCAACTTGTCTTTTATCTATTGGATTGCACCCTGTCAAAGGATCATCGTTTACCTGGAAGGCAAATTGCTTTAATAAAATAGGAAAGGTCCAATATCCAAATCAAGTTTCTGCTGGTCGAGGAGTTCTGATTTCAGGGGGTTAAAAGAAATAATAATAAAAGAAGGAAGCCATTTTATTACTCTCTACTTGTACACTAATAAATTGGGAACGTGATGTGGGTATTTCACGTCAAAATATATGCTTTCGTGTGGGAAGTTATATGATCTTCCCTTTTTTTATAGCAATTTGCTTAAAAAGCGCTGGTTTGTCGAGGCATAGGAACCTGTAAGATGTTTTCCGTATTCTACCCCACAGGGCGGCAAGCGAAAATTGAGAATGGGTTGCAAGACCCAAGACCCACAACACCTAATGGCCTCTGCTGCTTGGCAAAGCTTTTTAAGACTTGGGACTCAACCATTGGTCCATCGGGTCGGGTTGGATTTGGACCGGCATGTTTCCGAAAACTATAAGGTAGGTTTTAATTACTTGGCCTTGGAAACTTAGGGAGAGTACGGCATTGAATTCTCTCTGAGTAAAGAATCTGCTAAAAGGGTTTCCTTTTGGTCAAAAATTGTTCACTGCTTCTCAGTGGGACCATGGGATGAAATCATAAGCCAATCTCGTTATGGGTGGCCTCGATAGGGCCGCACCGAACCCACGACGCAAACTTTGAAAGAGATGCAATATTGTCTACGTCTCCCAACAAGGTGGCCTCAGGCCATTGGCTCAAAGATGGGAAAAGTCAAAGAATTATTTCTAATAAATGGCAAATTTGTTTACCATTCAGCAAATATGGCACAATACGCACCGCGAAAAAAGTCCAGCAATTTCTTTTGTAGTTAACAATAGGTTTATCGGGTTCGCTTGTTTGATTAAGCGACACCATGGCCCGCATTTAATTTTGTGGCGCCGATTGCTCATTAGCAAACTTTGAGAGAAATTTCAACTACGAGTTGGTGAACAATGTCATGTAGGTCTGCAAAAATGACAAAAAAAAAATGGTGAATTCTTATTTTTACTTGTTTGTCAACAAAACCGACCCGCCTGGATATTGTTAATCAACTTTACAACACATAATGATCATCGGAATTCCATTTGCCTGGTCAAATGAGTGACCCTTAAGAGGGAGGTAGACTATTGTGTTGTATCTTATTATATGTCAATACTTAAGGAGCTTTACTATTATAAAAGTTGAGGAAGGAGAGCGGCCTCTCCTGTTTTCGTGGAGGTGGCAGAAAAATATTTTTCGGATATTATTGAAAGGGTGAGAGTTCTTTTGCTGCCGTGCCATTTTGGAATTTCCTTTCTTTTATTAATTTTCGGTTGGCTGATGGGGTTTTTGAATTCAGCTTGAAATCAATTTCTCTCTGGTTAGCTGCAAATTCTGCAGTTGAGGCTCTATTTTGTGATGTGTTTAACTAGTTCTCTTCTGTTTTTGCTTGTCTTGCTTGTTTTCACTTCCTTTTCCCTCTATGCAAGCTATTATTACCATGTTATTTGAAGTTGGTTTGCATCACATTTTCCATGGGTTTCATCCATTCATTGACCTGTTTGAATAGTCTTTCCACCAGGAATCTTCAACAGAGGGTCACAATCAAAAAAAGGAGCTTCTTTCATGGAGATCTCATCCATCGGGGAGCTTGGTGAACTGGTAATCAAGAGCATCTCTTGTTAGCTGTCGACATAGTAACATAGACAATAACATCTATTCACATGTTATACACCAATGATTTTAATCTCCCTGTAAAAGAAAACAACGAGAATGGTATAGCTGCACTGTGACCATGCTCAAAAGCGTAGCTATTAAATCACAGGGAATGGAGGATCCCAGCTTCATCAACCAGTGGCACATGGACTCCCTTGATGATCTCAGCTTACCAGCAGCCTTTGGAGAGAACACACAACAGGACTTTTTCTCTCACCCAACTTTCAACCTCAAAGCCTCCATGGATATTTCTAATGCTAATGCAAGGCCCACCAAGCAACTGAAAATGAATGGCTTCAATGCATGCAAATCTGATCCTATGTCAAACCCAAAAGCTGTTTTTTCTCCTACTGTGCTTTCTTTTGCTGAATCGAGCCACTCGAATCAAACGAGATTAGTGAGACATAAAGAGGAGGTAGTGAGTTCTAAAAGCATCAACACCCCCCCTCCTGGTTCATGGATTTCTCAATGTTCCTTTGGGAACCAAGATTATACTTTGAAGGGCTATCAAGGATGTAAGAGGACAAGCACAAGAACCAGACTTTCTGAAAGTCAAGAACACGTTATGGCTGAGAGGAAGCGCAGAGAGAAGCTCAGTCAGCGATTTATTGCACTGTCTACTATAGTTCCTGGCCTGAAAAAGGTGATAAACTTATTCATGTTTCTCATTGTTTAGATTACTAAGGAATTTAGAGTACATTTGACTGAGTGAGCATCTTCTCTTTAGATGGACAAGGTTTCTGTTCTTGGAGATGCTATCAAATACTTGAACCAACTGCAGGAAAGAGTCAACACACTTGAGGAGCAAACAAGAAAGAAGACCATGGAATCAGTGGTCATTGTGAAGAAATATCAACTCTCATCAGAGTGCGACAACTCTTCTTCTGACGAGAGTTCCACCAAAGAGCCCTTTGATGAGCCTCTGCCTGAAATCGAAGCAAGATTCTGTGACAAACATGTTCTCATAAGAATTCACTGTGAGAAAAAGAAAGGAGTTTTTGAGAAGGCGGTGGCTGAAATCGAGAAACTCCACCTAACAGTCACCAACAGCAGTGTCCTCACATTTGGGAGTTCTGCTCTTGATATTTCTATTATAGCTCAGGTGAGACACAAGATGCCATCTTTCTCCCATCTGAAATTAGAAAATTTTAGACCTTCTAGGGAAGTTGAGGAAATTATTATATACTAATCTCATTAAATGATTCGATTGTTAAAATGGGTATTGGGTACATAACATTGCAGATGGATGCTGAATTCAGCCTGACAGTGAAGGATCTTGTGAAGAATCTGCGTTCAACATTCAACTTGCTCATGTGAAGGCATCCTTTTCTAATGATGTGCTGTTTTTGAAATTTTTTTTTTTAGGCATCTTTGCAAAACTACTGTAGGCAGGGCCTTCACCACTTCAGAACATCACCTTTAGGCTTGTTTGCTGTGAGGATCATTTTGCAGGAGGGGAATTTTTTTATCAATTTTCGCATGGTTTAAGTGTTGACCATGTTCAATTCCCACCCGTTCTTAACAGTGATCTCACAGCTTTTTTAGGCCTTTTTCATGGGAGGTTGATAATTCAACTGTACATGTTATATGCGCCTTTCTTCACAGAAGTGGTTGATTGTGGGGGAGTGGTTTTTTTGGCTGTGTACGCAGGCAACCCCTTGTTGCAGTACTTTGTTTAATCGATATTTTAGAGGCATGTTAGTCCTCTTTTTCCTTTTGTAATAGCCAATGGATTGTTACCGCTTGTTTGACATCAATGGAATAATTTATGCCCTAATGAAGCATACTTTTCCTCCGAAAAGTCTTTTGAAGTTCTTTCACGCTGTTGCGATACGTTTCCTTTTTGGTTCAAGTAGTTCCAAAGAACTTGTTAGATGATTTGTGGGGTTGATGCCATAGATTCTGTTTTTCTAAGAGTGCAAACACTTTTGATAATTGGTCATGGAACCATTGACAACAGCAACTTCTATAAACAACCCTTTCGGCTTGCTGAATGTGATATAGATGATGCATGATGAAAAAGAGGGCCCAATAATAACTTTAATAGGTAATTACTTCACCCCAGATCTGTTGTGGTGCAAATACCAGAATAAAAAATAGCGGGATGATAATATTTTATGGCCATAGGATCGCTAGAAGTGCTGCTGCCAAGCCGATGCCTACTAGAAAAAGACAGCTGCGCATATAGGTTAAGCAGAAATAAATAGAACTCAGTAGGTTCTTGATGATGACTTTCAGGAATTTGATTGTCCAGAAAAGAATCTTTGCATTATGGTAAGTGTATTAAAATTGCTATAATTGTCTTCCAGGTCATAGGTTGCATTTATGTCTAATTCTCTATTGGGATGGGTTAAATTAGTGCATTAAATTTGGTATAATTGTCTTCCAGGTCATATCTTGCATCTATTTATGATTCTCTATTGGGATGGCTTGAATTATTAAGAGGATACTTAGTCTCTACAAAAGATTGTGATCTCGCTATGACTTTTCAGTTTTCATTTATTACTCTTGCATTAAATATCATAGGGACTATTCCTAGTAAAATATGAAAAGAAGATGAAAAAATCCAACTACATACCCGAAGACATTTTCTTCTTTTCTTTTTTCCTTTTCTTTGGGAGGAGCACTTGCGACTCCTCAATAAATTTGGAAGACTGCAACCTTTGTTCCAGCACCACTTGTGGACAACAGGTGAGTCGTATAAAGACCTCTGCCATTAAGCCAACCCATGGCTAATTGGCCTACATACTAGTTTCCATCAGTGGTAAACCAGTGATAAGAGATCAGTTTGAAATCTTTGAACAATGGCTAGTACCTTAGATGACTATTGCAGGAGACAAAGAAAAGTCCACTTCTTGTTTTATCAACAGCAATAAGAAACAAATCATGGCAAGAGAATAGCCAATGCAATGTAATTTTTTCGTCACTTAAAGTCTTTAGTAATTTTTAATTAAGCAACAAAGAAGTTGCATACCTCTAATACGATAGAACATGATGGAACTACCATAAAGGACAAAGTAATCCTTTAGTCTATATTGTACCAAAATTCAAAAGCTAAGTGAAGCATACAACATGTTGTTTCTAGGTTTATTATCCTTTTTGGCTCAATCAAGACTCTAAATGATGATCCGATTGACTAAATATGTCTTACTAAACACAATTTTGTGTGTGTGTATTATAAAAGTGGATGTGCTTACCATCCTATAAACTAGGGTTCAATGTGAACACAGACCACAATGTCAACTGACAAAATTCTTTGCTTCATGGCAAGAAAGGACCCGGGTCCTAATTTGTTGGAGACAGTGATGAATATCTACAAATCCTCCCAAGAAAAGCAAATATGGACAAAATATATGGTTGAATCTTTATTAAGTAGCAGGTGGAGATATTCGCACCGACTGCTGTAGGTGGCATTCCATTTTGTAGAAACATTGACTCGACAGGATAACAGTTACACGTGAAACTCTTAATATCCTTTTCATAATGATCCTGCTGGTCCAATAGAAGAAGTGTTTGACAAATAAAATTAACTCCAAAAACCATAGTAAAGTAAACTGTACCTTCTCGACTGCTCCAAAGTTAGCAACAGTGAAGCATTTGGAAGAGAGCTTATGCTTGGCCTGGATCATTACTCAAAGGGTGTAACAGGTAATCAAAATTGCAGTATTTCATGTTCTCATGAAGATCCAAATAGAAAGAAAAATGTTACCTCTAAGCATGCAAACAGTATTGTCAATATCACAGCAGATAACATTTTCTTCAAGACATTTCTAAGATTGGGCTTCTCGGCTCTTCAGAATAAATTGGATACTGCCTCGTAGATATCAAGCACTGAGGCCACATCCGGCTGTTTGGGTCTACAGCCCTTGGATATGTAATCACTTCAGGAATGGAAAAATATACGTAACGAGTATTGCATATGCTCACAGTTATTCCGCTGTATCCAGCAAATGCAACACGGACCTTTCAAAATCTGTGATTCCAATATAAGAAAATGTTATTGGACAATAAATATAATTCAACTGACGTTAACAAAAACAGAGACCCATTTCTTATTCCATAAAAATTGTTCTTCGAGTAAAGTTGATTAACAATTCACTGAAATACCTTCGTGAAGAGACGAGGGAAACAGAGAGGCTTACTGCATTCTGTCCAAGAAAAGTGTGCATAAAATCCCATCTGATGCATGCGAATGGCATGCACAGATCATGTATGTTGGATCAATACATGTTTTACATCTGCATGAATGCCGATGTCCTTGAAATAAATTTTTGTCTGGACAGAAAAAAAATAGGTAAAAGTAATACCAGTGTCAAGACAGACATGGATCTAAGTAAGTGAAAAAAGACCCAGAAAGCAGACTTAGAAAATAAAGTTTTTCGTCAATAACTTGAGATGCAACTATTGATAAAAAAAGAGCATCCTAGTGGACAAGTTTCCATTAAATTAATAAATTGAGATAGTTCTAATGGAAGGAAAGTTTGGTCTAGCCTAGAGGTGAGAATAGCCTCATTACTTGGGGACAGAAAACACATTTGGAAAGAAAATTTTAGATCAAAGTAACAATGTATGTCATGTGTCACATAAACACCATTGGTCAGAACATAACAAGTCAGGTACTTGACAGAAACAAAAATCAATGAACAGGGACAACTGCATTGATGCTTGAAAGATTGAAAAATTCTCATGGTCAAACTGATGCAACTGTAGGCCAAAACAAACTCATCATAGTAACAGAAAAACAAGAAGCCAGCTTTTTTATATGTAGCAATTATTACAAGTGATATTCACGGGAACAGAGGAGAATATCCAACAACTCCTGTTACCCCAAGTACAATATTTTCAGATGCATCAGTAGCATTATTTTTTTCAAGAAAATTATGCATCAAAACACAAAATCATAATCCTCCAGTGAAATAACATCAAATCTTCATTTCACTTAAAACATTAATTGGCTTTTGAATACCTAAAATAAAACGTTTCAGTCAATGACATTATAATGAGAAATGTAGAAGACCCTTGCTAGTTAACACTGTAATCCATTTGTGTGTGTGTGTGTGTGTGTGAGAGAGAGAGAGAGAGAGAGAGAGAGAGAGAGAGAGTCCCAGTTATGCAGTTCTACCTGCTAGCCCAGAACCAAATTTGGGCATTTGCCATTTCCACTCAGTGCGTGAGCTGTTTGCTGAGACATAGGTATAATAGAAAATCAGAGAGGAAAGGGGAGGGAAAAGAGATTTCTTCTGGGAAGGACAGACAACGATAGAGGAAGGAAAAGAATCACCCCCTTTTCTTCATGGGTTTCTTCGCTTATTTCCTCACAAACATAGTCTAAAGACTCACTTAATCTAAACTTAAATGACATCACCAAGCAATCTTGTTGGCAATAACATTACCAAAAATATCCAATGGTTTGGTCAGATAAGGGCCAGTTAAACCTGGAGTCCCTTCAAATAATACGAAGCATGATGGTTGGAGAAGACCAAAGCTGCAGTCATTGAACATATGTCTGATAAATGAGTACAATCAAGAAATTTAATGACCTAACCCACCTGTCCACTGCCCTCTGCTACACATACCACAGCAGATCCCTTTGTCTCAATCAAGTATTTTAGGTGCTTCAGAGCACCATGAAGCCATGTAGACGGAAAGGTACCTTTACACTTGCAAATAACACTCAACATTATCACAGGTCTCATGAAAGATACCTTCAGGTAGGATATGTAGGTACCTCAGGCATTAAACACATATCAATTTGTCCACTAGTCAAGGACGCAAGCATGGCTATAAATCCACTGCTATAACCCATCAGTTTCACGGCGCCGTACCATGAGAAGCACTATGCACTTATCAATGTCCAGGGGAAAAACAAGTCAAATGTGTATATACGAAGAGAACTGTAGACACAAGGATAAATGCATTAGATTTCATGTTGTAACACTAGTAAAAAAATTAAATCAACTCTAACCTCAATGTATGCTGAATTTATTGCCCAATGTTTTCTCCATCAAAAACATATCATTGTCAATAGTTTTTGCAAACCAGTCACAGCCACCCTCAACTTTTCCTTACAGCACTGAAACAAAATTGAAGAGAACTAAATATTCAAGAAAGATCAGAAAACGAAATAGGCAAATATTTCTAATCCTACAAACACTTTTAGTAAACTATCTTTTACCTGGAAATCTCACAAGATCCATTAACAAAAAAATATGAACACGAGAGTTGATTAAATTTGCTGAATTTCAACTTACCATCCCATTGTCAAATCGATTCATTTCGTGGCTTGTACAACTTCTCTACCACGTTGTGCATTCTGCAAGACAAAGAGACATCCGTATCATGAAAGAAATAAACTTAAAAGTTGGAAAAAAAAAAACTGATATAAAATTAACCCCAAAGGTCATGGCAAAAGTATACTGTTACCTTCTTGACTACTCCAAAAGTTAGCACTACTAGAGTGTTTAGAGGTGAACTTATGTTTGGCCTTGAACATCACGCAATAGATGTAAGGAACTTGACAACCAAAATTGCAAAATTTATGTTGTCTTGAAGATCGGAAGCAAGGAAAGAAAAAGAAGAAATGAAAGAAGTCTTACCCCAAGCAGAATCAGGATGGATAACAATACTGTCTGCACATCATTGCAGACGACAATTTTTTCCTTCCAAAAACAAAAAAAACCCATGCTTTAGTTATCAAATTGTGTCTCAAAGAACTGTTTTGTAAGATGAATTATGTACCTTCACAAACCGTAAACTGTTCGTTTACAGCAGAATGGGTTAATCGTCCTGTTAAATATCCTTGATTCTCAACTTATCTAAAAATTTAAAAAAAAAAATCACAAGAACAAAGAATTTGTGTCAAGAAACCCTTCATCAACAGGTCTAGTTATAATGTCGGTTGAAAAACTAATTGTGGCTAGCCTGATACCTGCTGAAATCAAAAAATTGAGTAGATATGGATTTGCCTTTGCAATGACTTAAAATCAGAGATCAAAGCACATAACCGACATCTACCTGCAAGAGATAAGGAAAAAAAAATAAAAAAAGAGTTTCTGTGATGCAAAAGATTTCGGATATACAGAGGTAATTCGAAAGAATCCAATCCAAGAATTCAAGACATAAGCAAGAAAGAACAATCAAGAAGCAGAAAATTACCTTCCAAGAGTAAAAGCTCTTTGCCGTAGCCACATTCTTTCTCGACAGAGTTCTGGACGGAGCCGCGGACGGCCGCGAGTTATGCCTTTCTTTGCGATCGCCCCAAAAAACAAGACCCTAATCAAGAAGGAAAGTGATTAGGGTTAGTGGCTTTGAAACTGAGGGTCTTAGACAGAAGAAAGAGAGAGAGTGAGAGAGCACAAGCGCGCTTGCGTTTTGAAATTTTTTTTTTTTTTTTTGTGGGCGGGAGGGGAAGTAGAGGGGGGATCGATTGCTTTTATAATAGTTCGCGCCTCGTGACAACGACGTCGTTTAAATTGATCGGTAATTTTTCTCTTTTGGGTGGACTATATATGAATGGTCCGTTGTACGCTTGATCTCCAACGGCTAGTTCTTTGCCTACGGCGGGAAGATTTAATTTGTCCATTTGTTACATGTCTTTAGATTAAAAACGTACAGATCTGAAATGGCGGTGGCGTGGTGTAGTTGGCTATCACGTCAGTAGTCCACAGAAAGTCACCTTGCTTCTCCTTTTGAAGGGTGCTCCGGTTCAGCCTGTTGATGCTCTTTCCATTGTTAGACTTGGAAGAGGCCGCAGCTATCCGAACGCCCGGAACACTTCACCAGAATGTGGCCTTTTGCACAAGAAAAGTCCCTTCAAGTTGTTGAAGGCAGACGTGTCGGCTCAAACATTGATGAAGATAGGTTTTGGGGTCGAGAAAAAAACGCTGAAAGAAGGAGATGGGTTCTACTGGGGAGGAATTTATTTACTGAGTTGGGGACCAAGCCCGAGACGGTGAGGATGCATTTTGAGGTGCTGGCTAAGGTTGAAGGCCAGAAGATTGTACCTGAAAGCAGTGCAGGGCAACCCAGTTGTGTGGAGGATACCGTGGCACCTAATGTGGTTTCAGGAAACGTATCAATGTCCACAATCCCAATTATACACCGTCCCTCCGGCCCTTTCACCCTGTAAGGTGGAGGAGGTCTGATTTTGCCGATGCTTGTGGGGGGAATGTAAAGGGCCTTCCCCTTTCCAAATATACATTTTTAAGTTTGAAGAATTGTGCAAAGTAGTTTCCTAGAAAATTTTATACGGTTGTTTTTGTTACTTCCACAATTCAAACTTACTCGACTTAAAAAGCAACCTTACCTTACACCAAAACTCCTCGATGTCATATCGTTCATTATGAAGACATTTCTCTCTTTTTGGCCTTGTAACTAATTAAAGAGTATTCTATTCCTAAGGTACAATGAAATGATTACGATCACTTTAGTTCCGTTGTTGGTTTGCTTATACGAGTGAAAAGTGTTTAAGACTAAGCCCTGCCGACATTCAGATTGAGCTTATAAGTTGCGCATTCGGTAGATCTCTCCAAATACGCCTGGACACAAGAAAACTACTTACTTTTGGACAGCTTCATTCAATACAGGAAAAAAAGAGTGTACGATACACAGTGGACATTTGATAAGCAATTATTTATTTCCTGACAAAGGAAATTCCCTTCTGAATGCTCTCCGCCAACTCTTTCTTTGCTTTTTTCAAACCAATCCTGTTTGAGAATCACATAATATGAACGAATATCAGTAATTCACCATTTATGCTTTTGTCGGCAAACAAATCATTGCAAAATGGATGCACATTGAACTCCCAACCTCTCATACTCATTTAAGGGGCCAAGTTGATAGACTTCTTCAGCTCCAGTACGACCAAGACGTACTTTTGATGCAAAGAAAGGGAGTTCTGTCACCTGTGGAAAGCAATATCCTTGATCATTAAAAGAGCAACCTAGTTGTCATGAAGATCTTTAGAAGGACTTGCGTAAAGTACCTGAGAAGCTACAAAAGCACATTCCACAACACCTGCATCACCTCTCAATGCACGAAGGCATGCATCTGCAAATTTAACAGCTGCATATGCCTGGACATATTTTGTAACATTTTTCTTTATTTAATTCATTGTGTTGAATCAGTGAAGCTTGTAATCTCAATTTCACAAAGGAAGTGGCATAAGAAAGAAGAAACAAAACTGGCTAACCATTGACAGTGTAGCAGAACCAGCACCTGCTTTGGCCTGCAAAGGACACAAACGATCTTAAATCTACTGTCATTAAACGCTCAACTATGCCAGAAAATGGACTCGATCGTGAAGTATAATGAAACTGATAAAACCCAGAAGTGAAGAGATCAAAACCCATTGTCAGCCCCAAAAGCCATCAATTCTCGTAGGAGCACTTTTCATCAATCTTGCAAATCAGACAATGGTTTAGCAATCACGAAAAATGTATCCACTGGACTTCCATGAGGAATCAAAATTGTTAAAAAAGAAAGTGTGAAAATGAAATTCTGGACCCAAAATTTAGCAGACTACAACAGCTGCAATTATGGCATGCAATCACCTGTGACCAATCCAGCAAATTATGAATGATTGTCATTATAATGATTTCTTACATGTCACAGAGGAATTTTATGTTAAACAAAAAATAACAAGCCTTCAGATCCAGAGATGAATTAAAATGCCACATATAATTGAAAAGACCAAAATGATTATAGGATGTATTAGCATCGGCTGCAAACTTATATCCAGGTGCAAGGAAATTAAAGTCAAGAAAAAGGTTATCATTACCTGAACAACCTCTGTTCCGCCGTCTTGAATTCTTTTAGTCAGGTACTCCATCTCTTCTTGGGTGAAAGTGCAGGGAGGCTTAACCTGTAAAGAATGCAACAAGTACATCAGTAAAAACAGCACTAAATGACTGTTCGGAAAGAAATTAACATCAGCAATCGGCAGGACCTGCGACAAGAGTGGCAAAATTGTAACTCCTGCATGTCCTCCAACAATTGGTACATCGACCTCCCTTGGATCAAGTCCCAGAACTTCTGCCTATTAAAAAACCAACAGAATTTTGGAAAGTTTAGAGTCAACCAAAGAAGCAGAAAAGCAGGTAAGCTCCATGATTGCTCTACCAGGAAGCATTACTAATCATTATATGTAACTAGTACTCCCATTTTTGGTACATACCACAAAAGTGTTTGCTCTCACAACATCAAGCATTGTTACTCCCAAAAGTCGTTTTGGATCATATGTCCCAGCTTTTTTGAAAACCTCAGCTGCAATTGGAACTGTGGAATTAACTGGATTGCTTATCAAATTAACAATAGCATTGGGACAGCACTTTGCAATTCCTTCACAAAGGGTCCTAACAATCCCAGCATTGATGTTGAAAAGATCGTCTCTCGTCATTCCAGGCTTCCTTGGCACACCAGCAGGTATGATTACAAGATCCATCCCGGTAAGAGCACTCTCAAGCTGCGGCTGGCCTAGGAAACCCCGGACCTAGAAACCCAATTAGCACTTGCAATCAAATTTTCTATACTCTAAACAATCAGGTTGTGAACTTTACCATTAACATTGTGTTAACTAGTTAAAACGATGCCATGTGCAAAATGAAACAAAACTCGCAAGAGAGAACAAGAAATTACCACGGCACCAGTGTCCATGTGACTAATATCGGCTGTGACACCAGGGGTATTAACAACATCGTAGAGATGCAGGACAGAGACCAAGGGATTCATCTTCATTAACATTGCAAGAGGTTGGCCAATGCCCCCAGAAGCACCCAAGATAGCAACCTTGAATCCAGGTGCCCCTCCTTTTGCCCGGCAATCAGCTCTCTTCAAAACAGAACTGCCCTCCATCTTTTTTTTTTTTTTTTTTTTTGCATCACATCAAACCCACACAACAGTTCATACTCAGAAAGTTATGCCAGAGAATCTCACAGGGTGATAGAAAGGTCTATAAATTTACAGTCATAGAGACAATTGAAAAGAAAAGGAGAAACCTGGACATCTGGAGGGTTGAGATGAGCTGATATCCTTGCAATCCGGACGTTAGCCTCTGCACTTGATTCCATTGCTATGTACTTACGAAGAAAGAGATAGAAAATATATGGGGGTATCCCCAGGCAAGCTCACGCAATTGAAAAATGAATGGGTTTATGTACCCAGGAAGCCAATAAAAAAAAAAGAATTGAGTGGATTTGAAACTGGATGAGGCAAAAAAAAAAAAAAAAAAAGAGGGGATAACTGTGCCTAGCAACGTATGAGGCGTAGGAAGCTAGAAGTTGACGTTTTTCCTGTTTGAAGTTTCCATCCTTTTTTTGTCTCTGCCCAAAATTTGGGTGGAAAACGAGAGTCTGGACTTCCTGGAGCCTTATCCTATTGCGTTTCCCAACAGTGTGTGGCTCGCTGCTTCCATATTTTTTACGTTTGATCCGTTTTCTTGATTGACCCATGAGCCAAAATGCCGTTGCTGATTGACCCTTGGTGGGAAATGTGGGGGTACTAGGCAAACACGGTCTAAAACCATTAGATCAGATGTTCACTTGATCAGTGTCTGGTTCTTAATAATGTGCACTTGATCTAATATGGTCTGAACTCGCTTGCTGTCTTCCTTTGTCAAATTCGAACCCGAACCCTTTCAATCTATTCTTTTGTTCTCTCTTCTTTCCATTCATTTGTTTATTATTATTCTCGATTAGGGAACATATTATTGGTCGTGATTTATATGATAGGTAATTCTTTCTTCTTCTTCTTCTTCTTCTTTTTTTTATAAAAAAAAAATTATAAAAATTAAAAATTTTTAATCCCTAAACATATTTCCATTATCTTCCAATTTTGGTTATAGCGTAATGCTTGGTGGGCCTAAGCCAAGTATAAGCCTAAAGGAGGTCAGTTGGACCCATGTTTGTGCAGGAAAAATCATTTCTCTTTTTTTTTTTTTTTTTTGTTTTGTTTTTGGTTACTTCAATAATTAAATAATTGAAAATGATGTGTATCAACAATCACACTACATTGATTCAAAGGAAAGAAAAATAATTTTTTTTTAATAAAAAAAAAACAATCACTGCTCGTCTAATATGCTAATAGAAATCAACAACAATTGGTCCATTCACTTAGTAGTTTATGGCCAGCGAGTGATTGCTAGTACTTGGAAGTATAACCTACTTTACGTGGGGAGTGGATTGCCACGGCCACACGGTGGGGGGGGGGGGACACATGGGGATAATGCTTTTTCTTTTGCTTTAGTAAATTTTCAGAAAAGAAACGCAAGACGCGACTCCTGGAAGGCACAAGTCTATCAAATGTTAACACATGGGGGAGGAGGGGAGGCCATGGGTCTGTATACAGGAAAGAGTGTTTTAAAACGTTAACACGAAATGTTAGGATTAATTGGGTGAAATTATTATAACTATCACAAGAAGAAAATGTAATGAACTCGTCGTCTCAAAGCTCTTAGCTTGATAGGCAAATAATAATATAACAATAGATTGAATTGGGGTGGGGGGGCAAAGGGACGATTGATGGGAATCGTTGTGGGGATCATTGGAGATTGGAGAGAGAGAGAGAGAGAGAGTACCATTAGTAACAGATTCAGAAAATTTGTTCAGGAAACCAGAAAATTCATAATATTTCTACACCCTGTAAGCTCGGGCCTTCCGAAGGGGAAAAGAACTGCCTTAATCACTAGATTAATTAATATTATTATACCATACACATAATGTAACGTATTGAGGTGGGTCAGGGAGGGAGAGGTTGTGGGGGTGGGTGGGGGGGGCCAATCGCTTCCCACCAACTCTCTTAAAATTTGTCTCCCCGTCCATCGCGCATTATTATTATTATGGATGTTGCTGTTATTGCGATGAAAAAAAAAAAAAAAAAGTCAGAGTCAGAGACGGCTTGAATTAAAACACCTCGCACGACAGACAGACAAACCGCCCCCCTGCCCAACTTTTGTTCTTCAGTTGAAATTGTGCTTGCCGTTAACTTTGGTGGGGGGGGCGGGGGGGTTGGGTAAACGTCACTCACGAAGAAACTCTGCGTGCCAACAATTCCCTTAAAAATCAACCATAACCATCCCCCCTTTTTTCCTGGATCTTGTTGGGACAACATATTGCGAAATATTAATTGGATTCAGCTTATTATCGTTACCAGAGATTCAATCTATCAGTCATTCCGAAATTTAATTTTAATAATAATAATATTAATAATAAATCCCAGATATAATTTAATTAAAGTACATTTTTTAAAGAAAGAAAAAATAAATAAACATATTAATCGTAGCTGACTTTTCACAAAAAAAAAAAAGACACATTTTGAAAATATAAATTTAAGTAATGTTGTAAGTTAACTCATTTTTCTTAGAAAGAAAAAAAAATTAAGTATAATCAATGAAATATGAGATTTAAAATATATATATATATATATATATATATATATATATATATAGGAGAGAAGAGAATAACTTGACCAGCAAAATTAAAAAGGCTCGAAGATTATTATTTTAAAAAAAATTAAAAAAAAAAAAAGAAATTAAAGGAGAATAAAAGAAAGTTAAACGCTTTCTAGAAATTCTCGTTTGACAAAGTGGCAGGCAGCCATGGGTGGGGCATCCCCATCAGTCAACCTTGACGGCCATGAACTTCCAAGCTTTTCCCTGCGCTTCTTCCACGAGCTGACACTTACCCACCGGAATTGGTTGACTCAAAAGTGTATTACTTCCGACTTCCACCATTAGATGCCATTCTTTTGCGTACCCAAAAAGTTTGCCGCCAAGAGTTTTAATTACAAAATATCTAAAATATAAATTTTATTAAATAAAAAAATAATACATATAATTAAATTAGCTAAATATACTATATATATATATATATATATATATATATATACACACACACACAAATACCCAATTAATATATTTTAATATTTTTATAATTGGTTACAAAAAAAAATTCTTATTTATTGTGAATTTTGATTTTTATAATTTCAAATCTACTTATTTTAAGTTAAAAATTCAAAAAAAAAATTTGTATAACGAGACTCGCTTTCTAAATAGTGTATAAACGACCTTTCTGACTACGAAACCAAGTTCCCTTCTGTAAACCCTTTTTTTTTTTTTTTTTTCCTTCAGTCATTGTCATGTACATGAACGTTAAACGTGTTCTCACCAAAAATTCCAGGCCAGCCAGCCAGCCAGCCAGCCAACCTCGTGCTAAAATTATGCACACCATGGTCTTCGTTTCCATGGTAGCCAAAAATAATTACCCGCCTTGCAACCTCATAATCCTCACCTACTTTCCTCCCCAGCCAGCCATGTCATTGCTGAAGCAGATGAACCTTTTCCGGCGATGGCCTTGTTGGCTGGGTTGTCTTATTGTTTTTCTTACACTGATTTCTCCTTCCAAGTCCGATGAACGTCAGTTACTTATGGAATTCAAGTCTGCACTACTTCAGAATTCAAAAACAAATGCGTTCAACACTTGGACGCAGGAAAACTCCGTTTGCGACTTCACTGGGGTTGTATGCAACCAGAATGGGCTAGTCATTGAAATCAATCTTCCCCGGCAGCAATTAGATGGTGTTCTTCCTCTTGATTCAATCTGCGGGTTACAGTCACTAGAGAAAATTTCTCTGGGGTCGAATCTTTTGCATGGCGGCCTTACTGATGACTTAAGAAATTGTACAAGCTTGCAGGTTCTGGATTTGGGTTTCAATGCTTTTACAGGGAGAGTGCCCGACTTGTCGATTCTCCGAGAATTGAGGGTATTGAATTTAAATGCTAGTGGGTTTTCTGGCTCTTTCCCATGGCATTCACTGGAAAATCTTACAGGTCTTGAATTTCTAAGCCTTGGTGACAATCCATTTGAGGCAACAAGTTCATTTCCAATTGAGGTACTAAAGCTCGAAAAGTTGTATTGGCTTTATCTCACAAATTGTAGCATCAAAGGCCAGATTCCGGAGGGTATATCAAATCTATCTTTGCTTGAAAATCTTGAGCTGTCTGACAATCTTATGTTTGGAGAAATTCCGGCAGGAATTGGAAAGCTGAGCAAGCTTTGGCAACTTGAGCTCTACAACAATTCTTTTGCTGGGAAGCTTCCCGTGGGCTTTGGAAACCTGACAAGCCTTGTGAATTTTGATGTTTCCCATAACATGCTGGAAGGCGAGCTATTGGAGTTGAGATCCTTAAAACGACTTGCTTCTTTGCAACTCTTTGAGAACCAATTCTCAGGGGAAGTTCCTAAGGAGTTTGGCCAATTCGAAAACCTTTCGGAGTTCTCTCTTTACAGGAACCAGCTCACTGGTTCCCTTCCTCAAGAGCTAGGCTCGCGGGGTGATTTCCTTTATATTGACGTTTCAGAGAATTTCTTGACAGGTCCTATCCCCCCGGACATGTGCAAAAATGGCCGAATGACTGATCTTTTAATCCTTCAGAACAAGTTCACGGGCCAAATCCCTGATAGCTATGCAAATTGCAAGTCTCTGATCCGCTTGCGTGTCAATAAAAACTTACTTGCGGGTGTTGTTCCTGCCGGAATATGGGGCTTGCCAAAAGTTTCTGTTATTGATCTCAGCACGAATCAATTTGAAGGCCCCGTAGCACCTGATCTTGGTCAGGCAAAGTCTCTTGGGTTATTGGTTCTAGCTAATAATCAGTTTTCTGGGGAGTTGCCAGCTACAATCTCACAGGCTTCTTCATTGGTGTCAGTTCAACTAAGTTCAAATAAATTTTCTGGTGAAATCCCAGCAACAATTGGGGAAATGAAGAAACTGAGCAGTCTTTATTTGAATGGAAACTTTTTCTCTGGGGCCATACCAGACACGTTAGGTTCTTGCGTGTCTCTTACTGACGTCAACCTGTCTGGCAATTCATTTTCTGGAGAAATACCAGAGACTCTCGGTTCTTTGCCTAACTTGAACTCCTTGAATTTATCCAACAACAAACTTTCTGGTGAGATTCCAGTTAAATTATCATCTCTGAAACTAAGCAATCTTGACCTGTCTAATAACCAGTTGACTGGTCCCATACCTGGATCCTTATCCCTTGAAGCCTTTGGGGAAGGCTTTAAGGGAAATCCAGGTTTGTGTGCCCAAAATATGAGGAACATCCAGCCCTGTTCATTCAATAATAAAAAATCAAGTCGGCATAGGGTTTTATTAGCTTTTCTTGCGGTCGGAATGCTAGTTTTGGTCATTTTTGCTGGATGTTATGTGTTTTGGAAGTTAAAAAAGAACAATCTTGACCATCGATTGAGACTGGGTTCTTGGGATATGAAATCTTTTAGAGTACTAAGTTTTAGTGAAAGGGACATCATAGATTCCATCAGATCTGAGAATCTGATTGGCAAGGGGGGATCAGGAAATGTGTACAAGGTTGTGCTCGCGAATGGCGATAAACTGGCCGTGAAACATATTTGGGCATCCAGCTCCAGTGATCAGAAAAGTTTGCAAAGCAGCTCAGTCATGCTGGCAAAAAAGGACTTGCGGTCATCAGAATATGAAGCTGAAGTGGCCACCTTGAGTGCTGTGAGGCATGTGAATGTGGTGAAGCTGTATTGTAGCATCACAAGTGAGGACAGCAACCTTCTTGTCTACGAGTATCTACCGAATGGAAGCTTGTGGGATCGGCTACACTCTTGTCAAAAAGTCGAGTTGGGATGGGTGTTGAGGCATGCAATTGCATTGGGGGCTGCAAGGGGTTTGGAGTACCTGCATCATGGGTTTGATAGACCGGTGATTCACCGTGATGTGAAATCAAGTAATATTTTGTTGGATGAGGAATGGAAGCCTCGGATCGCTGATTTTGGACTAGCAAAGGTCCTGCAGGCCAGTGGTGGAGGAGAGTGGACTCGTCAGATTGCTGGGACTTACGGATACATTGCTCCTGGTAATAGCTCATATGCTGTATTTCATGTTTGTTTTACTCTTTGGATTTGTTTTACAAACAAAAGTTAACAATTACTTCTAAATTATGACATCGAAATGGGTGTGGATCATAATGTTCACATTATGCTAACATTAGCACAATCAGATAGTGCTGCAGTTCTCTGCATCTTTATACACAATTTCTCTACTTATGCTTGCCTAAAGTGCCTGTTTCTGTGCAATGATGTGCAGAGTATGCATACACATACAGGGTAACTGAGAAGAGCGATGTGTACAGCTATGGTGTGGTCCTAATGGAATTGGTCACAGGAAAGAGGCCTAGTGAACCAGAATTTGGAGAGAATAAGGACATTGTGGAATGGATTTGCAGCGCAATAAAGAGTAAAGACAGCTTGCTTGATGTAGTGGACTCAAACATCTCAGAGGACCTAAAGGAGGACGCCATTAAGGTTTTGAAAATAGCCCTTCACTGCACAGCCAAGATCCCAGCACTGAGACCGTCAATGAGAATGGTAGTTCAGATGCTAGAAGAGGCTGAGCCCTGTCAACTTACCAATATCATGGTAGCTGAGAAGGAAAGTCATGGAAGTGCAATGAGAAATTGAAGATGAGCAGCCAGTTCCTCCTTGAGTAGATGGAAAAGTAGAAAACAAATTTCCAGACTTGGAAGTTCACCTGATACAATAAACTAGTATCCTAGAGCATGGGAGAGGTGTTGCCAGCGCAGGCTTTTTGAGATTAAATTGGTATATTTGTAATTGCGAGTGATCAGACCACTGTGTTTATTGATGTCGATGGCCATAGATGATTGCAGTGATTAAGCAAGAAGAAATATGCATGAAAGTTTATGCTCTCTTTTTTGTTATGAAGAGATAAGACCTAAAAACAAATACAGATAGCTGAAAGTAATGAATGCCCAAGGCTGTCCCCTAACCCCCAAAAAAATCAACTGCAATGGCAACAGAAACACCATCATCACCTGTAAATCCAAAGAACCGTCTTCCACATAATATCCCCTTGTAATAATAGCAACAATGATAAGAAAGAGCATAATGAAAAAGCAGCAACTACAAGACCCCAACTTTGCATGAACCTAAAATTGAAATCATGAATCGCTGGTAACAATCAAATTATTGGTTATTTCACTAATCAAAGAAACCCTCAAGACATAGAAACCAATGCCCCCGAGAGTAATGATAAGCAATGGAGCAATAATTTAAAAATAGTCTACTATCACTTATCTTCAATAACCGAAGAACCCCAGATAGCAAAAGCGTTTCCAGCAAGAATCACGAGGAAAAGGGTTCCAAAAAAGATAAGAAAAAGAAAAGAAATCAAACACGAGGAAAGGCAACTAAGGTAAGGGATTCATTGTTGAAAGAAATAATTAAATCAAGAATCAGCAAGTCCAACAGATAACAATTTGAATTCAATTACATTCATTCAACGAAGGTATGAGTGTAGAATGGCACACTTTGTCGATATAATATACACGTGTTGCAACTATCAAGTGCATAGATATTGTTGCTGGTCTGAATTTTTATAGTGGCTGTGGCGTCGGCAGTTTGAAGTTGGGTCTAGAAAATAGATCTTAGATAAAGACATTTTTAATATGTGATTATAACAAGTATTAAAAGCCAGAAACTATAGAATCTTACTACTGTTAGTGGCAGATACAAGCTGCTAAAACGAATCTTCTTATCCATCTGTTCATAGTTCATAATGAACGAAGTTGATGATATTGGACGGCCCCTATAGCCGAGACAGACATGACCTGTACTGGTAGCGGAACCAATGGTATTGCTGCAGGGCTTTTCTGGCGTATTTCTAATGGTGAAACTTTATTGAGAACATTGCTTTTATTACAAAATGCTCTTAAAAAAGTGGCGTTTCTTACTTGAAATCTCGAAAACATCGTAATCTCAGGAGCAAAACTGTCCACACATTCCGCAGGCACAGGAGATGCTATTGTTAGGAAAACCAAGAATCAGAAAATAAATATGTACAGCAGGAAACGTAAAAACACTATCACCCTAAATGTTACATAGAGTTTGCCAAAGAACATCATTCCAGACATATCTCCTTGGACAAAATAAAACCTATTGACAACAACAAAGAATTGCTCGAAAAAATAAAATCAAAAGGAGATAATTCAATGAATCTATTGAACAACAACCGCAACAATAACAACCAGAAGCAAAGAAGACATGGTACACAAAAAAAACAAAAGAAAAAAAGGTAAAATTTCTTGTAAATGAATCTAAGCTATTTTCCGTGTGCAGCTCTTTGGAACATGTACATTGTGCAAGTTAGGCTCCTTGGAAATGGTTGTAAGCCTTCTTCCCGTTAGGGGGAGAGTTCCATCTTCATTGGGTCTCAAATTCATCGGCAGAGTTTCCTTTATCACACCAACTTGATGTGGCGTTGTAATAGAATCTATTTCTTTTGTGCTCCAAGCAGCCCAGCCCTGCAATAGGAGAATAAGGCATTCAGAATAAGTAGACGGATCAAAGATGAGACACAATCAAGAGCAAGGTTGTCTAAACAGAAGAAACTCACTTTTGGAGACTTGCGTGTTGTCTGGCACATGGTGATTTGGTCCTCTTCAAGCTGCTTCCAAGCTTTTGAGGTCTCTCACCAAGACTATATTCTGGTCGTCGTGTAACAAGCTTCTGCTGAGAAGAAACTGTATGCTTTTGTGAAATTTCAGATAATTTTTGTCCCGCTCTTTCTTTTGAAAATTTCGAGTTTGAAGTCCCACTTTGCTACACAAAAGATTGAGTCTTTTAGCTAAGGTCTGTTCATTGAAAAGTCAGCCTGAATATTAAGTATTCTACCTTTCAGAAAGAAAGACTTACTGGTTGATGATCCATTTGTGTGCTTTTTGTTTCCTTTCCGTTGATATCAGATGTATCATTATCATATGGACTTTCCTTGATGCACTTCTTTTCCCTCTGTAATCAACATCAGAAGTTCAGTTCAGAGCTTGTTTCAACCACACCGACAGCTAAAAAATGCTCCATTGGTAAGGAACAACTCACTTGGATCAGAGATTCATGCTTTTTTTGTGGGATCATTGAAAATGACTTGATTTCTTTCAGAGGTGTGAGATGGGGATTCTTCTCCAGTTTCTTATCCTTGCAAATAATTCTTTCCTGGAAATTTTCACAACTTATTATTGAGATTCTATCCAAAAACTTACCTAATATAAAGGATTAGTAGCTTAGAAAATTTACATACATTGGTTCTTAGTCGAAAAGGCTTGGGATTCGTTGCCTTAGGTTTTCTATTTTTTTGCTCTCGGGCACCAGTAGCAGCTATGTTAGATATCTCTTTAGATGGGTTGTTTATTGCTGTAATGATCTGCATCATTCCGTAAAAGCACATAAAAGGTCAGAAATTAAAATAAAAGAAAGATGAGATAAAACAAAGTAGTTTCCTCAAAAAGCTACCGACCTTTTGTGGGGCCTTTGAAGTCCTCTTGGCAATAAATTCCCTTTCCGTGTGGCCAGTGCCGAGATCCAACTGTCTAGGAATGCAAAAATTAACTGATAAGTAAAGCAGGACAAATTAGTAACAAAAAGCATCCTGGAAAAACCAGAAAGAAAAATACCTATTATCAGCAGATGCTGAAGTGTTTTCCTTGTCATCTCTCTCCATGATTTTGCCACGATTAGCCTTACTAAAAGAGCTTATTGTATGTTTTTTAGCCTTATCACTAATGGCCATATTCAAAGATGATTTCTGTTCACCCTTGTTTCCATCAGTGTTGTTGCCTGTCGTACAGGAGTCTTCAAAATTTGGAGCATCAGCGTCTCCTGAGATCCTCTCTCCAGAATTTGGCTCCAAGTTCAAATCACTCTTGCTGGTGCCTGAAAGGGCTTCAACTTTATTCTCTTCTAGCGGTTTCAAAACTTTTTTGGTTATCAAAGACCCTGAATTTGCATTTCTGTCATTGCTCGTTGAGCTACAGCATACTTCCAAAGAACCTTTTCTTGGGTGCTCTTCAATCTCTCTATTGCTGAAATCATTTTTAGTCCCTTCACTAGGCACAGTAAAATGATGTTTCTCTAAATTCCTTGCAACAGTAGTTTTCTTCAAACATTTTGAAGACTTGGATTCCTGCCCTTTGCGACTCTGAGAACGCAGCCCATCGTATACCCTGCTTTTGACCTCTCGTTCTTTTAACTGTTTTCTTGAAGGGTCTGTAGGAACTGGTCTATTACAACCCAACACAGGCTTCTTTCCACTGGTGATCTCAAGCTTCTTCATCCCTGCACATAATGTCTTTACAGGTGTATTCGGTTCTGGGGCAAAACTTGCCTTCACTGCCTTCTTGGGCGAATGAAATACCAATGTCTTTGCCACCATTCTATTTTTTGGGACTGCAATAGGTGTCACTTTTGGATTCCTAGCACTTCGAAATGCATCTAGATTTGGCTTGTGCTTCTTGTTCCCTGGAGTAGTCAGAGCGTTGGCTACAGGACATTGCTTTATCTTTGCATTTGGAGTTTTAGAAAGAGGTTTGACTTTCACTTTGGGATCGACCTTCTTCTTAGATATAGAAGCAATCAGGGCTAATCTTGCCACTCTAGACTTTGATGATTTTGTAGGAGCAGATTGTGGACATTTCACATTGGTACTGTCCACGAGTAGGCAAACGGCGTCAATGCAAGCACATTATAGCAATAAGGAGGAGGAAGTTAAATGTACTTGTTGAATTCAAGGCAAGGCACTATATAGATTACCTTGATTCCTTTCGGTGCAATGCTTTACGCAGCCGTACATTGGGACTCCTTGCGGCCATGACCTGCCACAAGTAAATGTAATCCTCACTTCTAAACTAATGTGTTGCAGAAATCATATAAAAGAGAAAAGAAAGAATGTTAACCAACCCGAAGAACGAAATTCTTGTAGATTGCTTCCGAGTCCACTTCTTCGTCATGGTTTTGGTCACATCCTGCAGCACAACAGGTAAGGCGATCAAACTGCTAATCTAACAAATTTGGAATAACCTTCCCTAGAACCCATACTGTGGGAGGCTTGTGCACTTGTAACGCCATAAAACCAATGTCTATCACAGGAATCTTCCAAAACGTGAAGAAAAACCCTCCAACCCATTTTTGCTTCCCTGTGGAAGTGATGAGATTGAATCACTAAATTCAGGAGATTAAACCAAAATTTCAAGTCAGGAACCCACCAAAATATTAAAAAAGAAAATCCTCAGACCCTTTATTTGCTTTCTTTTTCCCTCAAATTTTGAGCAACAAGAGAAGCAAAACATATAATAACCGAAAGACCCCAGTTGCTAAAAACGCTTGCTCGTAGTATAATCGTGTTAGAGAAACCAAAAAATTAAAGTAAAACTCAGTTAAGACACTGAAAGATTCCTTCTTATAAGGGAAAAAAATGGAAAAGTAAAAAAAAAAAACAGAGAGAGAGAGAGAGAGAGATTGACAATCGAACACTCACCGACTCGTAAACAGAACCAGTAGCGATCGTCACCGGGATGGTATGGATCCGGTGCGGCGAGATCCACGAACTTGGGCGCCTCGATCTGCTCGTAGAACTCGTCTCCTTTTGCTTCCTCGCCGTTGACATTCAAAGATTGCCTCTGAGGGCTCTTCATTCTCTCACTTACACACACACAGACACACAGATAGAGAAAAAGAGAGAGAGAGAGAGTTCTTCTTCTTCTTCTTCTGGATTTTTTTTTTTTTTCTCTTTAATGGCGAGGGGGACAGAAAAGAGTTAAAAACTGTATCAACTGTGAAAAATAGCCGTTGGGGAAAGGCCATTTCGGACAAGATGGTCTCGTGCCAACGGCTTTTCTAAGGGGTAATTGCGTAAAATTATTTATATAGAAGCCCAACCGGGGCCCAGATCCAACTTTCTAGCTGGGCTCCCTCTCGTATCATTATTATTCGAACAGCCCACTCCTAGGTTGTCCCCGTCCCCTAAGTCCTAACCCGACTCCCCCAACGTTTATTGCCTCCTGAAGGTGTTTTGGAAATTCAATTAACACTGGAATAAAAGAAATTAGAGTATAATTAGAATAAGATCAAAATGGAATGATATTAAAGGATTGGAGAACGTCTGGGGGCTTTCTAACACCCCAAAAATATCTTGGGCCTCGCTACGAGTTGGCTAAGTCCATCTAAAACTCAAGCCCAGCAAGATATAATAACCAAACGACCCGTTTGCCTCAAAAATATAAATTGTCCTTCAACATTTTGTGGTGACGAGATGCTTTTTTTTTTTTTTCTTCTTTTTTAGTTACAACTTACGTAACTGCTTTTCGTATAAAATTCTTGAGTCCCATATGCCTCCGTTCGTAATTGAGTAAAAAGAGAAAAAAAAAAAAAAAGTGAGAAATGGCGTTCAACATGCTTTTTTTTTTTTTTTTGCTAGCCATGTGCTCGGCGGGTCTAGCATTTAGCCCAAGACTTGCCCACCCCGAAGGGATCTCGTCGCCGCACACAACGCGGCCGGCGCCGAGGTGGGTGTCGGCCCGATTGAGCTGAACGACACACCCTAGCGGCCTATGCTTAGGACCATGCCAATCAGAGGGTCAAAGATTGTTTGCGTGTGAGTTGGCAACATTCTCAAGGGCCATACGGTGAGAACATTGCAATGGGGTACGGAGGCTTTAGTGATCCGGTGAAACTGTGGGTTTGACGAGAAACCCCACCATGACCGTGACTCCAATTCGTGCGTTGGTGGGGCTGAGTGCCGCATGCACTACACTCAAATGGTTTGGCGTGACTCGGCCCGTCTGGGGTGGGGCAAAGGAAGGTCCAGGGTCCAGATGGTCGGTGGCGGTTCGTGACGCATCATCTGATATTCGAATTTGTACTTTATATTTACAGTGATTGTTTTTGCATATTAGAGTTTATTAATTTATGATCATCAATTTATATTCAATAATTATAATAACATATCATATATTTATGTTTACAATGTGTTAAATTGATTTTTTTTAATAAAACCCAATTTAACAAATGGGATAACATTATAAAAAATTAAATAACAACACTTAAATAATCACACAATAATAATAAATAAAATAATGACACCTTATTTGGTCTTATAAATAAATTAAATTGAATATAAAAATATTACTGTGCTATTCTCTACTTTTTCAATGTTGCTTTCTATGTGTATGTTGTAATGTATCATAAATATGCAATGTGTAATTATTTTTTTAAATTATTGAATTTTGATTTGTATAGTTTATATAAATGTTGGAAATAGTCTAAAAAATTATAAATGTTGGAAAAATCTTGATAAAATTAATTCTTAAAAAACTTGATGCACAGGCCTGTATATCTATATATATATATATATAAAATAGAAAAAGGAAAAGAAGAAGTTCACCCGTCCAAAAAAAAAAAAAAAAGGTAAACTACGTACGAAGAAAATAAATTTCTGACAATATTTCCTCGAATAAAAGGACCATAAATAAAATAATAAAGAGCGTCACGTGCCGAAGAGAAATTTATTGAGTGGGACACGTGCGAAAAATATCCTTCATTGACGATGATGCCCCAAGTATGCGATGATCATCCCCCCAATCTTTCCCAAAGTTTCTGTGTCTCCATGTGTGTGTGTGTGTTGTGTTTCTGAAACTTAAAGGCTTTAAGCCTCTGCTCGTGCGCTTATGTCTGTTTCCCAACCTGACATTCGCTTAATTGGGTTGCATTTATACCTGTCTGAATTTTTCAGTTTTTTTTTTTTTTTTTTATAATATAGAGCCAACTAATTACTTTAGCTTTGTTCTTTTGGATTACAGAGGGTGGTTTCTTTTTGGATAAGTTAAGGAGGGTGGTGGTTACAAGGTACAAATATTATTATCCTTTTGTTCTTCTTTGTTCCAGTGCTGTAATTTCTGGGTTTACCTTCTAATTGTGTTTAGATTGGCGTACGTTCAGGTTCATTTTGTATGTCTGCGTTTGTGTATTTGTCAACGAATGAAGAAAGAAAGAAAGAAAAAAAAAAGGCAGTCTTTAGTTCCCTGTGCGATAAATGATGGAAAAATATAAGTTCCCATTTGGGTTTTTCCTTCTATTTCAACAGCTTGAAATGGGTTTGTAGGCAATTCATAAAGCATTTGGTGGCAGCATAATAATTTTTTTTTTTTTTTGGTCAGATGATTGTTCTTAAGCATGCTCATTCAAACCTGCATAGCGGTACAATCGTTGCGTGTATCTTCAACCTTGTCTGGTTAATGGTTCAGTTTATCTTTTTGTTCAAGAGGTGAGCTTCTTCATACAGACATGGAAGACTGCACTTTTGTTGTTGGTCAAGAGTTCCCTGATGTCAAGGCTTTCCGGAGTGCAATTAAAGAAGCTGCAATTGCACAGCACTTTGAACTTCGTATTATAAAAAGTGACCTGATTCGATACTTTGCAAAGTGTGCCTCAGAAGGGTGTCCATGGCGAATTCGTGCAGTGAAGCTTCCTAATGTCCCAACCTTCACCATAAGAAGTTTCGAAGGGACTCATACTTGTGGGAAAAACACACAAAATGGTCACCATCAGGCTTCTGTAGATTGGATTGTGAGCTTCATTAAGGAACGGCTACGAAATAACATCAACTACAAACCAAAGGACATATTGCATGACATCCATAAGCAATATGGGATCACTATCCCATATAAGCAGGCCTGGCGTGCTAAGGAACGTGGGCTTTCAGCAATTTATGGATCTTCTGAAGAAGGATATGGCCTGCTTCCATCATACTGCAAACAAATAAAAAGAACTAACCCTGGGAGTTTAGCTGAGTTTTTCACTGCTGGTTCAGACAATCGGTTCCAGAGGCTCTTTGTTTGTTTCTACGCATCCATCTATGGGTTCCTTAATGGTTGCTTGCCTATAGTTGGGCTTGGGGGAATCAAACTTAAGAGCAAATACCTTGGAACATTACTTTTAGCTGCATCATTTGACGCTGATGGTGGATTATTTCCTCTTGCATTTGGTGTTGTTGATGTTGAAAATGATGAGAACTGGATGTGGTTCGTGTTAGAGTTGCAGAGGGCTTTAGAGATGAACACAGAAAATATGCCACAGCTCACGTTTTTATCCAGTGGACAAAAAGGCATTATAGATGGACTGAGAAGAAAATTTCCCAGTTCTTTTCAAGCAATTTGCATTCGGTTCTTAACTGAAAGTATTGGCAAAGAATTCAAGAATTCAAGACTTGTCCATCTTTTATGGAAAGCTGCATATGCCACCACTATTGTTGCTTTTAAAGAGAAAATGGTTGAAATCTCAGAAGTTTCTCCTTCTGCTGCAAAGTGGTTGCAGCAATTTCCTCCTTCGCAGTGGGCCTTGATATATTTTGAAGGAGTACGGTATGGTTACCTTTCTTCAAACATTGAGGAATTTAATAGGTGGATTGTGGAAGCTCGGGAGTTGCCTATCATCCAAGTGATTGATAGAATTCATAGCAGATTAATGGTTGAATTTGAGGACCGTCGTATGAAGAGTAATTCTTGGTTTTCCATACTTGTTCCCTCTGCAGAGAAACATATTACTGAGGCTATCAACCGAGCATCAACATATCAGGTTCTTCGGTCAGATGAAGTAGAATTTGAGGTTCTCTCAGGGGAGCACTCACACATTGTGAATATTGGAACCCATTGTTGTTCCTGTTGCAATTGGCAGCTTCATGGAATACCATGTTCACATGCCGTTGCTGCACTCATTTCATGTCAGAAAGATGTATATGCCTTTGCAGAAAAGTGTTTTACAGTCACTACTTACTGTCAAGCATATGCAAAAGATATACGTCCCATCCCTGAAAAATTTGTGTGGGGAAATATAGGTGAAGCTACCCCGGTTGACGACAATGGTGCTCAAATTGTGCGGCCACCCAAGTGTCGCAGGCCACCAGGACGCCCAGAAAAGAAACGAATATGTCTGGAGAACCTTAACCGTGAAAAGCATACCGTCCATTGTAGTCGATGTGACCAAACTGGTCATTACAAGACGACTTGCAAGGCAGAAATAGTTAAGGGTATAGAACAGTTTTGAGTTTGTAATTATGTAACTTAGATTTAACCTGAACGAGTGAATGCCTGAAATCCAAAGTCATGTAAAGTAGGAAATGTTCGTTGTAATCTTAATAGTAATGTTTAGTTTTAGGTGCATGTAACAAGGCTATTGCATTATGTTCAAGCATAACATGTTTAGTTTTAGGTGCATGTTACACGGCTATTTACATTATGGTCAAGCGTAACGTGGTCATGCTCTCTCTCTCTCTCTCTCTCTCTCTCTCTCTCTCTCTCTCTGGACATTGGATCTCTGAAATATATTGTGAAACTGTCCCACTCTTCAGAACATTTGGGCATCATAATTACGTTTTGGATGAGAAAAGAAGCATCTGTTGGAACCATCACATGTCCACAATTCAACAAAACTGAGTCCAATAAGAAACCTTTATTAGATCAAGAGAAACAAGTGGCATGATGGATGGAAGCAGGTGCCCGTTCTTGAGCTCTGTTCACTTGTAAAGCTGCCTAAACCTTCTACATGCTTCTAAGATGTTGTCCCTATGACCAAAGGCACTAACCCTGATAAAACCTTCACCAGCGGGTCCAAAGCCACTGCCAGGCGTAGTTACCACATGAGTCTTCTCAAGAATCTCGCTGAATACATCCCATGAGCTCTGGCCAGGGAAATAGATCCAGACGTACGGTGCATTCTTCCCACCATACACTTTAAAACCAAGGGAATTGAAGGTATCCACAATTATGTTGGTATTATCTTTGTAAAATCCAACCACCCCCTGCATTGCCTGCAAGAACATGAAATCCAGACCATGTTTATGCTTCACTGAATAACAAATCTGCAAAACTACACTGTCAAGGATGGAGAACCATAAAATTAAAAAACAGAGTCAACCTCAAGGCCCTCTGGAGAAAGGCAAGCCAAACCACCAGCTTGGGAAATGTTGGATGCACCATTAAAGGAAGTACAGACAATACGATTGAAGTCCCTGGCAACAGGAAAGCCATCTGAAAAGAGAAGCTCGTTAGGAACCACAGTCCAACCTAGACGAACTCCAGTGAAACCAGCATACTTGCTAAATGAAGCTGTCTCAATTGCAACCTACAAGATTAGGAGTCATGTTGAAAAAACCAGAATATCGATGCATTTCACAAGCAAGAAATAACAAATCACATATCAGCAAAATGCCATGTTTGCATCTTGCAACAAAATAGAGCTTTGACCTCCATCAAAATATTATGCATCTCAAGACATAATCAGGGGAGCATTATGCATGCAAATAAGGACCAACACACAACAAGGTTGAAGCCACCTGTGGAAAGGGGTGTAACCTATCATCAGCTGGAAATTACCTCTTTGGCTCCAGGAATTTCAAATATTGACCGAGGTTTATCATCTGAAATATACATGGCATATGCTGAATCATAGACAATTATTGATCCATTATCCTTGGCAAACTGCACTAGTTGGGTTAATTGCTCCCTTGTTGCAGCAGCACCGGTTGGATTGTTTGGTGAACAGAAAAATATAATATCTGTTCGAGAGATGGTAGATAAATCAGGAAAGAAACCATTGTCTGGTGCACACCTCATGTATTCAATATTTGCATACTTCTGAAAATCCTTCAGGAACTGTCCAGTCTGACCCACAATGACACTTGAGTCAACATAAGCCTGCAAATAAATCAGACAGCAATTAATCACATAGAAAGAGCAGTTGAGCCTCACAAGGGTAGCATGCCAGCCCCAAATGTCCAGAAGTGCAACCCCATTTAGGAGCATGTGGCATTATTCTGCCATGGGACTGTCTGACTAATAGTTTAACCAAATAGATCATGAAAACTGAAAAGTTGCTCACTTGGATTTAAACATGATAATAAGACTATATTGTGCATTTTACTTGTTAGCTCAATCACCAAAGCAACATTCATATTTGCTTGTAAATTTCTATTTACTTACTTGCAGACTGGCTAGAAAGAATGAGACAATGGAAGTAAGCTAAGATGAGAGAAGTTCACTCTGTGACTTCCTCTAACCCACAAATCACAGCTAAGAGTTCCAACGATTGCTGCCTGGTTCAAACATGAACCATAAATACAAGCTAGAGTGGAAAACCAGCTAATCCAGATTTAGTTTCATTTTTTGTAATTATACCTAGCAGAATATAGGCCAACCAAGTTCCAAATGAGGTCCTATAGAAATGTGGGGACAGTTCTATCCCCAACCATTTTGCACAAAAAGGTCATTTTTTAGGCCAACCCGCATCCTCTGTTGTGCAAATCCAAGATTTTTAAAATTTAATAAGAAGGGCAAACATACTAAATCCAAATTCGCTGAGGGTTGGGTGATGAGATATTCTATGAATTCAACACCATACTTTCAATAAATTACCGGGTATGATGGATCTTGAACTGCCATAGTTACATTAGACCCAAAAAGAACCTGTCACAATGTTACAAAAAAAGGAAACTAATCAGGGAGATGAAAAAAGCAGACAGAAAAAAATGGGGAAAAAGTACAATAAAATATGGAACCCAACCTGGAGGCGCGATATGTCACTCTTTGCACCATCAGAGACAAATATATCTTCTTCATCAATGCCAAGGTCTCCATAAAATGTTGATGCAATTGCGGATCTCAATGGCTGCACAAGTTAGCTATTTGTGTTATGGTGCATTTTCACAAAGTTGAGAATGATGAGCACAAGGGCAATATTGCACTAAGTGAAGCGGGCAAATTTAATAAAGGATCCATATTCTGGCCAGTTCTGTTGAATATAAATTATGTTAATCAAGCGAATTCATTTGGCTCCACAACAATATCATCCAAAGGAAAAAGTATTGCCCCTTATAATTGAAACACATGTATGAATAACAGACTACAACCTTCATTTAAAGAAAATAAATCAAACACAATAACAGCATCAAAATTGTGGAGCACTTCTGTAAGCAATTAGTTATCAAGATGGTCACATACTTTTTCTCCTTGTTCACCTCCATATCCGCTGTAACCATCAGGAGTTGACAATCCTCGCGATTTCTGCCAAATAAAAGCACAGAAAAATCAGAAATTGATCAGACAGCTAGTAGCTACCAGACAACTTGGTCTAAGCATCAGTAACACAGTAGTAGAGTGCAGGAGGACAAGCAAGATTAAATATTGGTAAGATTTCAATCAACTTGAAATTTTGTTATTGGCAGATTCCTAACCACAAAATTACATATAGTACAATTTTACTACATGAGATGGAATTAGATTTTAAAAGTAAGGCCAAAAAAAAAAAAAATAGTTGTCTCAAGCAGAATGAAGCTGCACCTTTTCCATTGCAGAAGTTATGACTTCTGGAATGGGCTCAGTAGTGTCACCAATTCCAAGGCTTATCACTCTAGCATCAGGATATTTCTGCGAGTGGGCATTCCGTCTGCGAGCAATCTATTTTTGGAGAAGGAAAGAAAAGGACGAGAGAAAAAGTTGGAAAAAGTGAAAAGCACCAGAAACATGTCTGATCCCCTTATCCCAACATCTAGGAGTTTACGGTCGCATAATTAAAATCCCAAGGAACAATATGGGCCAAATTATCTCAATCACTTCTAAAACAACTCAGATTCTAAACATGTTGCAAAAAGTAGCTTTGAGAGCAGCTAACAGTTGAAAAACCATTTTCAGGTTTCACACCCAGATCGTACAAAGCAAGCAAAATCATAAATTACAATCCTTCATAAATGTAATAGCAAGAAAGTTGTAATTCTTTTTTAGTTTAATTGGACTCGAACTCAAGACCGAGAGGACTCCAATAATTGAGTTAAAGCTCATTGGTAGTCGTATTTTTTTTTTTTGTTTTTGATGCAATTAACGTATCCTTTAGTAAGCGCACATTTTCAGACCTCTGGAAAGAGATAACCAGCTTGGAGCTTGGCCATGTTTCCATTGCGAGACACCTTCGTCGTGTAAGCTTCACCAGATCAAAACAAAGATTAACATTTTCCAACAGATACACAAAGAGGTAAAGAAGAGAGCCAAAAGAACCCCCCCCCACAAAAAAAAAAATGAAGGAACGCACCAGTCTTTTGCTCTTCAGGAGCGGTGGCAACACACCTACACATCCCAAAGTTTTTGGATGGGAGCCAATCATTCCGGTTTCTGCGTAGGGAAATGAAGAATGAATAACCCAACAATATATATACACATTAAAAGAGTGAATCAGGACCTCCCCATTTGGTTTCCCAAGAAAAGCACACAGAAATTGAGAGAGACTTGAAGAGTTACCTAGAACCGAAGCTGGAAGGGGACAAGAAGGCAGATGAAGCAGAAGAGACTGAAGGGGGAAGACTGTAGGTTAGCGACATTTTTGGAACTTGAAAGAGATTTTGCAAGGGGCTAAATCTCGGCTCGAGCTGTCTGCTTTGCTTGGAGGTCTTGGCCTGAGGGTTTGGAGAGCCCCCTGGTACGCAAAACCCTAAAGTAGTAGAGTTTAAAAGCCACGTCAAAGCCGACGTCTAAGGGCCAGCAGGTGAGTCAGACAGAGGCTCCTGTCAAACATTTTTTCAAATATTCTTCTTTTCTTTTAATCCTTTTTTTCGGTTGTGGTTTTTTGTTGCTAGCCTAGCCCCCTCCCACTCCCGACTTTAACAAGCGCCGCCAATGCACTAACATTTCTTTCCTTTTTTTTTTTTAACATAAAAATTAATTTTATCAATTACATTAAAAAATTTTATAATTATAATTACTTTATTTTTTATTAATATTAATAAAAAATTAAATTTAAATTATATCAATAAATTTAATTATATATATAAAAATCACATGACACGTGTATATAATTTTTATTAAATAAATTTTAAAAATAGAATAAACTAAATATAATTAAAAATATTTAATTGATTAGATAAAATTATTTATTTTTACCTTTCTTTTAATTTAAGCAAGCGTAGTGTAAAGGTGACATATTTCTTATTTTAATAATCGGAAAAGAAACCTTGAAGTTCCAAGAGATCAGGAAGAAGAAGAAGAAGGCTTGTCTGTCAGGAAGAAGGAGAAGGCTTGTCTGTCCGTACGCAGCTTTCGGATTTGGAATCTTCCCCGACAGTTGAACAAGGAAACACGTGCGCGATCAGGTTGTTCGTTGTGGAAGACAACTTTGGCGGGAACCGGCGATCTGTCGGGATTCGTGGCTCTTCTCTTCTTCTTCTCCATATATATATATTCATCCTTTTGAGGTAAGTAATTTCTCTTCTAAAACGCCATTTTCGCTTTAAATTTAATGACCAAATCTCTGTTCAACTTTACTTTCGATTTCAACAAGTTCGCTTCTAGCAGATGACTTTCTGCCCTACCCTTTTCAGGATATCCCACCTGTCAAGCTTGGCATTGATATCAATTGAAAAAATTTCAGATATGGGAGTCATGGCATCACTAGCAGTTTTTTGGGTGAGCTCATGTCCTCCAGCTATAATTGTAGTCTCATCATGGGTTAGTTCCCCACCGTTTCCAGCCTGGTAAAGATCGCAACCTAGTTAAAAATATGATGGCAGAAACCAAAAACTAAGTTGGATGTTCCAAAAAAATGGAGCAGAATCTGCACAACAGAAGTTTCAAAAAACAAAGAAAGAAGGAACTGCATACATGACCAATGGAACTAAAAAGCAAGGCAAGACTTCAAAAGAGAAAGCATCAAACTAGCTACAAATAATCCACCAGTAGAAAGACAGGAAATGACTCAATAAATCTAAGATTAAGCATCAGCTTCTGTTGCTGTGAATTTTGGAAAAAACTAAGCATACCTCGTTACCATACAAATCTACAAGAGTCCTCAACTCAGCTCCTCGATAGGGTGCTGCATATCCAGGTCCCAGGTAGTCTAAAAACTGAAAATGAAGAAGAAACGTCAGCTATCACTTGCCCGAGGTATGATTTGTACATGGTGCAAATGCTTAAACGAACACGTGTTACCTTGCTTATAGGGTAGGCAACAGGAAACCAGAACCAAACAAGGACGCGGACAAATGGGGTCACTGTTGCGCCAATTGCCAATCCATGTCGAGAACAAACAGATTGGGGAATAATCTGCACAATCAAATGGATCTCATTTAGTTGGTCAAACATTCCATCAGCACCTTCTTTAGAATGTAAATATATTTGAAATTCCAAAGGTTCATTTTTTTTTATTTCTCTTTTTTAGAGCACAAGTGACATTATTTCCATCAAAAATGTTCTTGGATAAATTTCATCAAAGGCAGCAATTATGCAAGAAAACCAGGTAGATCATCTCAGAAAGAGTTCCTCGGCGAGAAAACTGTATGACAAAGCACAAGCGTCCGATATAAAACAAGTCAACTGACAGACCCCGTTTACCAATTTCACTGAAGTTCTGCCCAACGGTCCCGATTTTGAAAATTTTAAATTCCAATGAAAATTAAATTGATTCCTCACCTCGCCGAATAGCAGTATCAATGTAACCGAAATTAGAATAGCACCCCAAACTGTAATCAGGCCATTAAGGAAATTCGGGAGGGCCTTTCAAAGAGAAGATTGATTTTTATTTAAGCATTTTCTCTGCCACCATAAGAAACACAAGTACATGTATCTCCGTGGCAGCAGCCTTGGAAGTAAGCAGCGTGCAGAGCAACAAATGTTGTTTTTCGACTACCTGTAATATCTTCACTGTCAGCACAAGGAACGGAAATCAATCCAATGAAGTGTGTAATTGTATAGCATGAAGCACTCAGTGAATATCCGTTATGTCAAGTTTGCTTCCTCCATTAAGATGCAGCATAAAATGCAATGGAACCCACACAAGCATGACTATACACATTGTTACGTATGCAATGTGACCAATTGATGAATCCCCTGGAACCATCACTTGGAAAAACTCCCCGTTATCTAATTCAAAGTCAAAGATATACTTTGCAGCCACAGAGAAAAACGTGCAACGTGCTTGACAATGTTCTCCCTGTTCATTCAACAAGGTTTCTAAGCAAATCCTTTTACCGCTGGAAATCTTTATTTTTAAAATAACAAAAAGGATTACGATAGATCTTTAGCAGTTTTGAAATTGTTGATTATTTTAAAAAAAGAAAAGAAAATATCAGGGTAAATCTTGACCGTTGGAAATCAGAATGGGATGTTCTGCATTTGTGAAGCGATACAGGAAAAATATTAATTTTTTTAATTGATTAATTGAATCTGGTTTTAATTTATTACCCCCTCCAATAAAAAACAACAGTCTCACTTGACAAAAGCGATCGCATCTTTGAGCACTAAAACTCGTAATAAAAACCATAGAAACAGATCCAGATCGCGCCTTTGGAGATCTCAATTCTCAAGAAGCCAAATCCTGCTGCCAATTCTCGATCTTGCGGCTACGATTCGCATCGTTTTTGAGTCTTGAGGTTGATTTACTTTTGCTTAAGTTTCAAGCCCTTCGTGTGTCCCGACTTCTGTTGATTTTTGTTGTCAAATGTCAATTGCTTCATTTTTTTGTAATTCATTTGCAATAAATGGCATCTGGGTCGTGCTCTGAAATGGTGTCATGGGTCGGTCATCAATGGCTTTGAGCTTCGTGCGTGTTATCTTTATGCATACAAAATGAAGAGCGAGAGTCATATGAAATCTTTGTGTATGGATTTATATTGAGAATTATGGAAGGAATTTCCGTTTCTTCTTAAAATGATTCTAGATTTTTGCAGGAGCTCCAGGAGTAGATAACCATGTCAAGGAGGCCAGGGAATCCTACTCGGCGTTTAGCCAATGGTGGGGGAATCCCTTTCGTTGGCTCGATGCATTCCAAATCACGTTCCTCGCCATTACTGTCTATTGGACTTTTAGTCGTGGTGCGTTTTCTTTGCTGCCTGTTTCTTTTGCATTTCCATTCTTTGCTACTATTTCATAGGGATTGAAATTCCTTCAGCAAATAATAAGAGATTTGAATGAGATTCAAGAGATATTTCCCTTCGTGGCTGCTTCTTGATGCACCAGAATTATTGCTAGTAATTGACGTTGCTATCAATGTGGTTCAGCTTCAGTATGAGGAGTATTTAATGGAAATGCTTTGGTTAATTTCAGGGTGCAATTTTCTTAATTGGTTACTCTTACATTGGGTCAGGTTTGCTTTCTCTCCAGAAACTTTATTTCATAAACTTCAGCTTCTCCCTGTAAACCAACCATGTGGTAAAGCATTTTGATGCTGGTAGAACAAGATCTGTTGTTCTGTTTTGTTCTTACCTTACTTGCTGCAGAAATACTCAATCTTTAAGGTTTGTGTACAGGTGGGCGAATTAGCAACAGAGAAGCTTTAAGCAAAGTGGAAGGTGAATTTTTTGCTATATCTTGATGTTATTCTCCTTGTCTGATTTAGTCTTAGTCCTGTGGTCTGATTTACATTTTTCCAAATTCCCGTGCGCTAGGTAAATATGAGATAGTCTCTACTCTATTCCTAACAAACTAGTCAGTGGAGCTAGAGTTGTATTTCGGCAATAAATATTTCCAATTCTAATGTTCATCGCTAATTGGTCGTGCCATTTGTCTTTGAGGGTTTGCACTGTTCATCTTAATGATCTGTGGACCTTTTTTACATTTCTGTCCCATGATATTTTATCATTTGGCACCATTAAGTGGTGTTTGCGAATTTGTTTCTTCTTGCATGTGGTAAAAACTTAATACTCTGAATCTGATGATGATGCCTGGGAGTTTGCCCACTGTGAGTACACTGTACACCAGACTGCCTCAGAGTTGCATACATTTCTTGTTCTTGATAATAGGTCTACAGATTACTAATAAACAAGAATGAGACTTTTGAGGATGTAAATCCCATATTCTAACCATATTTTACAGAAATATGGCAGGTGTAATGGTAGTTGGATTCAGAAATTGGACAACCTAAAGACTCCTAGTATGTTCATGCAGGTGGTGTTTCATGCACATTAGAAGTCCACAGAGCACTACCTATCCTGAAGAAAGCTTATGGGGACAACATGCATAAAGTATTGCATGTAGGCCCTGAAACTTGTTCTGTAGTATCAATGTTATTAAAGGAAAAAGATGCGGAGGCGTGGGGTGTTGAACCATATGACTTGGATGAAGTTGATGCCAACTGCAAGAATCTTGTGCGCAAGGGTTTCGTGCGTGTGGCTGACATTAAGTTTACTTTGCCTTACCGCGCAAAATCATTCTCTCTTGTTATAGTCTCTGATGCACTGGATTATTTATCTCCAAGATATCTCAACAAAACACTTCCAGAGTTGGCAAGGGTGTCTGCTGATGGTGTTGTCATATTTACTGGTAATTGACAATAGTTTGTGCTATTGTTAATTTTTATTGGCTAGTCATCTGTTCTTAAATTGCTTCCCTACAGCTAAGAAAAAACTTTTAGACAATTAATCTGATTTGGTCATCTCCATTGTCAACAGAGAGCAAGTAGAGGATTGTACCCATATCAAATAAGTGAGACTGATATCTGTTGGTACAGAAATTCAAAGGGTAATAATAAAAAATACAATCTTTTTTCTTCAAATTGCTTAAAGAGGGAGAAGTGTGATCCATAAGCCTGTGCCCTGCCATTCTTAATGAAATATATTCTTCTGTGAAGACATCACATGTGGTATCTTTATTAATAATCAGTGACACACCAGAGTCTTGTAAATTTTTCACTTTGAATTGCCATAAGCATTTTCTGTGCAAACAATTGATCTATTGTTATGCTTGCTGATTTCTGGTTTGCTCTTTCAGGGAATCCAGGTCAGCGAAGAGCTAAAGTTTCAGAGTTGTCTAAGTTTGGTCGGCCAGTAAGTTGACAATATTTTTCTGTAATTTATATTCATTGTTTGGTGTTTCTTTGAATTCTTTTATAATTTTATTTGTGGTTCACTGTTGGCTTATTAATTGACTATACATGGCTTGGATGTGAATCCACCAGTCACAAAAGTTGGAGCTTTGTTCCATGTATATCGCTTTTGCCCCAGAGTCTTAGGTCAGAGCGTTTGAGACAGTGTAAAAACACAAAGAAAAAGGAAAGAAACCGATTTTCAGTTCAGAAACAATCCAACCAATCACAAATGCAATGAGAATGCATGCTTTCATTTTGCTAGTTTTACTTTTACTAGATATAATTAAAATAACAAATGCATCTGCAAGTGATAAGTCTGAGAACTAAGTTCTCTTTAGTGTCTCAATGATGCTTGAGCCAGTTATTATATGCCCTAGCTTTCACTCTAGCTATTTGTTGTTCTGTGATCATGGCAGTATTGTGTCTCTAATAATAACTTTAAAAAAAAAAAAAAGATGCAAAATGAAAGGGTATAGTCAACAAGAATTAATCAAATTTTTTTTCTTGTGAAGGCTAAATTTCGAAGCTCTTCTTGGTGGATAAGATACTTTCTTCAGACTAACTTAGAAGAGAATGAAGCTGCTGCAAAGAAGTTTGAGCAGGCTTCACTCAAAAGGTCATATAAACCAGCCTGTCAGGTTTTCCACCTCAAGTCATATCACTGAGATTTTTCGGTTCGCACCCCGTCTTTCTGTTTGTGCTTCTTAGTGAAAAACAATGCCAACGGAAATCTCAGAATCACTCCCCATGGGGTAAATTATTTGTGAAAAATTCAGTGTCACCTTGTTTTTCTATTATCACAGAATAGATGATTGATTGGATTAAAATATTCATTGAGAAAGTGAGCATGCAGGATTTGGCTTCTGCCATTACTCTGAAGTTAGATTTTTGCTCCCCTCCCGCCCGCTGCAGCTGTTTATTGTAGTTGCCACTCGTTTTGATGATTACAAACAAATATTGGATGTGGTGTATCCATGAATACGCAAGGAAAACGGCGAAAATCGCGTGGGCCACCAGCGACCTGCCAGGCACGGGTGCAGTGGCACTGTGGGTTAGCGAGAAGCCCTACTATAATTACGATACCAATGCTTGTGTTCCCAGAATGGATTGTTTGCATTACCCTCGGATCGTCTGGCGCAACCTGGTTGACCTAGGATTTTCCAAGGTGCGGTGTGGCTTGGGAGCAACTATTGTTACATCACATGCAAACTATTATCCTGGCAATCAACCAAACATTGGGTTTCGATTGTATTTCACGATAAATATTATCATATATGCATGCATTGGCAGATAACATTACAACCCCTTTTAATAGAAAGCCCACCGCACAGGCGCACGCACCCGCACACTCTCGCGGGGCCATGCACCAGCGCACACTTGCACACGCCTGCGCACGCACGGGCGCACCCACAGGCACACGCACGGGCGCCACACGTGCACGCGCGCGCGCACGCATTGGCTCAACGGTCCAATGTGACATGGAATGAAAAAGACCTGAGCCCATTTATAAGAGAAATTACTAAATTAGTATTCGCGGCCCCAGGACGTCGTCGTGTTAACATATATTATTATTATTATTATTTAATCTTATTGAAATGGAAAGGGTGACTTATTGCATTTTTTTTTCAAAATATTGTGAAATGTATTTTTTTGAAATAAATAATTTTATTAATAAGAATAGTTATCGTGATAAAAATAATGTTTTTATAATAAATTAAAGATTATAGTAGAGAGATTTTAGTTTTTAGTTTTTTATTTTTTTCGGATGAAATGAAAAAAAATAGGCCACGACCGTCCATTTGGCGCATACGACCCACGATGGCTGAGAAATCGCGAGAGTGAGGGCGGAGTCCACCACGATCCTACCCAAGCCTTTAACGACCCGTTTTCCTAGTTATTGCAACTCGACAACATCAACATCTCATGTTTGATCAGAGAACAACACTCACTTACTTACTTAGCCTCGTCTCTGTCTCTGTCTCTGTCTCTATCTCCAGGTACTTTGCTTTCTTGCTCTGGTTGACTTAGATTCTACCTGCCTTTTGTTTCTAGTTTAATCTTACTATACTTGCCCCTTTTTATCTTAAGTAAATTTGTGTTTTTGTTTCTTTCGCGGGCTTCTATCAAGTGGAGATGGTTTGACAGCGATTTGGTTTTCTGTTTCTACTTGTGCTGGTGTTTTAGCGGTTTGGTACTCTGAGACAGCTGTTTTGGCAGTTTCTGTGAGATTTTGGGTCTTGATTCATGGGGTCCGATGTGGGTTTTACCTTGATAAGTGTCTAGGCCCTAGGGTTGGTTTGACCTTGGCTTTGTTTCTTTTGACTCTGGTTCTCTCCAGGGTTCCTCCCTTAATCTTCGTGGGGCTTTCCCTTTTTTTAACTTTGCTTCTGAATTTCTGCAATGAGTTTCTTTTGGTCCAGTCGGAAAATGCGATGGGGTTGCCTCGACCAATTTTCCCCTTTTTGGATTAGTATTCTTTTGTAATAGAATTGGTTGAGTTTTGATGAATTTTAGCTCCAAGTGGATGGAGCATTCTTTAAAAGATTTGCATGTAAAAGATTTGCAGAGCATGGTAGGTTTGTCTGGTGTTTCGAGTTAGATTCTGAAATGAAATTTGTTATTGAAAGTTTAAGCTCCTATCTATTATCTTGAACTTGTCCTCATGTTGGGTATTTTTGTTAGTTACAATCTAATCTACTGTCCTCTAGACTGTTTTCTGATTTTCTATGCTCATAGGGAGGAGATAGAGCTCTAAACTGGAAAGGACCACCATGATCAAGCGGACACCAAGTAGAAATTCTCGATCCAAAGGCATTAAGGTAACACATGTTTTGCAGGTTTGTCTGTTGCTTGGTATCTGCTTCTGGCTAATCTACCAAGTCAAGCATTCACATGACAAGAAGAAGGAGTTTGATGAGAAAGATGCCCAAGTTTCTATCAAAGCTCCAAGTGCTGATGAGGTTCTGAGATTTGTGAGAAAGGGCCTCTATCCTCGTGTGCAGGGGGGTAGGAATGAGAAACGCAAGGAAGATGAGAAAGAGGAAAAGTTGGGACAGGAACGAATGAATAGGGATGAGGAAAATAAGCATGACCAAGAGCAAGAGGAGGATGAAGAAGAAACTAAGCATGAAGGAGAGCATAAGGGAGAAAATAAGCATGAAGAGGAAGACAGGGAAGATGAAAACAATCATGAAGAAGGAGAGCAAGAAGAAGAAACTAAGGATGAAGAGATAGAAGATGAGGGCAGAAGAGGTGAAGATGACGACATAGATGAAAATGATCAAGAGAAAATGGATGGGGAGGATGATCGTGAAGAGGATATTTTAGAAGAAGAGAAAGAGAGGGAGGAGATAGATGAGGAAAAGGAAAGTGAAGCTCAAGGCAAGGAGCAAGTAGACCATGAAACATCAACAGAGGATGAGGATCATGATGGAGAATCTCATGAAGCCCGAGAGGAACACTACAAGGCAGATGATGCTTCCAGTGCTGTCACTCATGATAATCCAACAATAAACCCTGAACATGAGAAGGTGGGTTTGGAGAAGTCAAATGAGGACTCAGAAAGCAATGGTTTAGGGCAGGAGAACCAATCCAGTGAAAATGGTGCTCATGGGGCCCAAGGGGAGCATTACAAGGCAGATAATGCTTCCAGTGCTGTGACCCATGATAACCCAGTTATAAGCACTGAATCTGAAAGAGTAAATTCAGAGAACTCCAATACTAATTTGGTGACTAGTGATTTAGTGCAAGAGAACAAATCAAATGAAAATTATGCATACAACATAAATGGTGACCACAACAACTCAACCTTGCATTTGGAACAAGGTATAATGGCTGAACATGTTCTTCCAGGCAACAGCAAGGATGCTGGTGTGAGTCTGACCAACAGTATTGATGAGTCACCTGAAAATACTACATCTTTATTGAATGATCTACGGGTATTGGGCAATAAGTATTTGGAACTGAGGGCAGAAGCTGGTGATAATGCCCAAGGTGGCAGTACAAAAATTTCAGATTTGTCCCAGCAAAATGGAACAGTGACTATGTCAAATTCAATTCAAGCCCAAAATACCACAGTTGATGGTGCAACTATTGGAAAAGCATCTAACTTGAAAACTGCTGAATTGGAGCATGTTAATAGCACAGACTCTGACAACAGTCTATCTGATGCTAAATCAGAAAGGTTTGGTAAAACTGAGGCTGTAGACACAATTGGCAGAGAATCTTCGAATTCCTCTAGTAGTTTGGTGTCTGGTGCATCAGATAAGACCGATAAGCCAGAAGGAGAAGCGAAATCTGATATCAATGCTGCATCATCCTCAATAATAAAGGAGGTTACAGGTGATGCTCTCAATGATAGCTCAAGCACCAATAATGAATCAAGTGGAAGAGATGAGAACTTGGAGTCTTCTGCTGCTGTTGGCACTGGGGCTGCAGATACACACGACCGGATTGATCCCCCTAATACTTCAATTGGCCAAGATATAGATGCTCGTATGGATCTGGATATGCTGCCAAAGGATATTGTTGAAGGGGTTAACAGCAGAGATGCTGCGGCAGAATGAATGCCCTTGTGAAATATTCACGTCTTTTTGTGAGTGACCTATTAATCAACTTTTTCACTCGCTTTTTACACGCCCAACATGAGATTTGTAGCGCCTCCAGCCATGAATGAAATCTTGATAATTTTGCAGGGAAAACATAGGCTGGTTGACGATAGTGTAATCAGTAGAAGTTATGATGTCGTTGTTTTGTTTCTCCTTTATTTAGCTCCACTTGTAGTGTAGTATGTGACTAGCTTGTTTCTGTTTGTTGTGACTGAAATCTAGGCGTTATTAATTGGAAGGTTGCTAGTGACGCGCCAAATCTTTCCATGGAAGTGTTTCTTTTATGACATCAAGCAAGCTGATTATTTCTACATGTCTAATTCTTTTTCATGCAATGGCTAGGCCATAATCCTTTGTTTGTCTGTTGGGGTCACGACCAATTTTTGATTTTCCATAGAGTGGGATTTGTGGTTCTGCAATTGCCTTAAAAGAACAGGCCGCATTTTACCTGTCAACATTCCGAGAAAAATTCGCCCCACTAAACAATCTTCATCTCCTTCTCCTTTGGGAGAGAGACTTCAGTAATTGAAAAGTTGATCAACTATGAAATTTGAAGCCTCGAGTTGGAACTAGATCAAGTGGGATATGACTTTTGGGAAACCAGTAAGTGTTGGATGCTTGTGGGTTATCTTAGGCGGGTATGCAAAAATTGTTGCGCTATATTATTATAATTATTATCTGTATATTGATAATTATTTAATATATGATCGCCGTTAAAAATAAATATAACGTCACTTCATTTGCATTGATTCAACATGCGCCCATATAATAAAGTCTAAGTTAAAAAAAAAAAAAAAAATCTTTGAAAGTCGGTGCTTGCCGTGGCCTAAGACATTCCTTTTGTCTGTCTTCTGAGATTTAAGATCTGACGAGATTGAGTTTCTAAATAAATTGACGGATTAAACAAACCAAGGAAGCCTAAAACACCTGTGACGGCTGATTGGACAAGGACATTTCCTAGGCATTCGAATGTCAAATTTCACCCTCAAAGCCCTGAGTTTTGTATTTGGTAGTCATTGGATTACACCCAATAATTTAAATAGTGATGGTAATGTGTATGCAACTTGATTATTTATTTATCGGTTAGGCATGCTGTTTTTCAATGTTGGGGGGATTTGGGAAACCTTAACAGATTTCTCTTCTAACGAGACACGGCGACTCGGATTGGCCATAGAAATTTGGATGTGAGCTCACTTACGCGAAGCTGGTACGTCTCATACGTTGCTGGCGTCAACATCATATTACATTAGACTAAATAATCCACTAACAGCGGGACTTTGTCGATTCCCCCAAAAAAGAAGCTAACCACAGTTTGGGGCCTTTCGCCACCTTGCCCAAACATTTTAACAACTCCACCAACATGGGATTCTCAGTTTTTTCTCACTACAGTCCAAATCATAGAAGAACACATTTAGAACCATAACTGAACAAGTATCGAAAATATGAACTATGAATTAGATTGACAAATGCACATGAAACTACAAAACTAAATCAAGAAACAAAGACTGCCTCATCATTCCTTGCTGTATAAAAAAGAATTAATGTTAGTTAATCAGCCAAAATTTAAAAGAAAGAATGAAGAATCCAAAACTGAACCGACACATCACCTAAACCCAACGACCAAACGTCAAACGACAAAACTGTGGCTCTTCTACCTCAGCCCTTTTCTTAGCTTACGAGAAAACAACCTGCAGGCATCAACGCTTAAATCCATGGCTGCAGCTAGTGCGACGAATGCAGCTGCATCCTCTGTGCAGTTCACGTGCTGCACCCCTATCTCCACCTCAAGCTTACTGCTGCGTCTGCCGTTGGCTTTTACAGTTGACGACATCACAAAGCCTTTGAACAAAAATTGCGACAAGAAGCCAGCTCCAAAATCAGATGCCGTCCACGACCCGGACCCAGACCCAGACCCAGATCCAGATCCCAAGTCACAACTACTGTGTGGGCTACTTACTGGGGTGGCAACACTACTGGTCATGTCAATTGTAAATGTCCCGCCAGTTTTAGTACCAACAGTTGAATTGGCTAGAATGGTGGTGGCAGGGATGGCAACAATGGTGTCATGTGATAATTCGAATCGGTATCCTATTACACCATGCTCGCGCCATGCCTCTAGGCGGCCCCAAGGCCTCCATGTACGTTGGGATGGGTGGAGAATCAGCCATGCACCCGGGTTGGACCAGCTGACCCGATTAGAACCTGGAGATGGTACAAACGGGGTCACCATTGATGCCATTGCAACCGGCGAGCCGGAAAGGTCATGAATTGTAATGGTCCATCCTTTCCGTTCATTGGCTGATTGGTCTTTGTCGGCTACAAGGGAATGTAGCCAATTTCTTGATGTGCTTGATCGCCTGAATCAAACAGAGACGTTGCCACCAAAGATCAGTACCAAGTTATAAAGACAACAACGACTAAAAAAAAAAAAAAAACTTAATTGGAGTATGAATTCTAAAGCACAAGATTTTGAATGTCAGCACCTTTACTTAGCATCAATTAAGACTCTACTTTTTACATCAAAACAAAGAAAACTGAAGGAAGTTTTTTCAAGAAACAAAACTATAACGGTTTCTTGGGATTCCAAAAAATCAAGATTTTCCACAAAATAAATAGAAACATGACAATTTTCCACCTCTTTTCCTCCTACTTTCCCATCAACCAAACGCAAAAGGAAATCGCGTCAAAACAAACTACACAAAGAACACTCTAAGAAGAATAAAATTCTAACCACGATGACATATTTCGATCCCCGGGATTCCTTGAATTGAACTTGCAAGTAAAGACAGCCTGCTTAACACTCCCCTGAACTTGAAAAACCTGTGGACTGGACTCCGGCTCCCCACCAAAATGAAACACATATCTGGGATCAGGCTCTGCCCTAACACTCAAAAAAAACTCCGCCTTGCTGCTGGCCCCTCCAATAGCAACCCAACCATTATGCATCCAACAAGCTCTCGATTCTGCCTTCCGCAGATCCAGCGGCACAGTCACCCTCTCCAAAATCTTCCCTTCAGTCCATCCACACATCGGCAGCCGGTCGCCTCGGCTTCTGTACACTTCAAGAATCAAACTTGGAGCTTTCTTGTTGGAACCCAAGATTTTATCCAACTGGGTTTTGTTTAAGGTGAAGCAGGCAGCCAGAAATTTGATCGAGGAATTGCTTTCTGGGTTTTGGTTCTCTTCTTGCTGCTGCACTAGAGGGACTGCGGCTTGTTGTGTAGGGAAGTGCTTGAGCTTGATCTTGCAATAGCAAGAAGGAGATTCTGATTTGGAAGAAGACTGAAACTTGATTGCTAAGTTACCTACAAGGACCCGCACAAAGGGGCACGGATCCATCTCGTCCGCGAGCGATGGCGCAAGAGGAAGACGTGGGGTTTTGCTTGGTAGAGGAAGATGTGGGTTTTCTGAAGAGGGAAACTTATAAAGTGTGTTTGGCTTTACCAACCTGAGGGCGACCAGCAAATCGGAACCCTTAGCTGTTTGCAGACAGGGACCGAGACAGGCTGTCACATGCATTAGCTGTTTAATGCAGGACATGATGCAGGAGGCAGATTGTAGTGTGAGGCTCTGCTCATGATACAACCGTGAGCTTGCTTGTTCTTTTCCTTTCTGTTATTTTCTTTTCTTTTTATGGAAAATGGAAAGCTTTCTCGTTCTTATTACATGGGATTGTGATGCAGACTATGACTGTCCTGCATGAGGAAAAGCAGAGTCATACCCTTATTAGAACAATATTCCAAAACCGGGATATTGAGGATTTTTCAGAAAAAAAAAGAAAAAAAACAGAAAGAAAGATTTTTAGAAATTTGAGATATCAATACATCATATTTCAAACCTCAATTACTTATAATTTAGCTTTTAAAGTTTTTTTTTTTTCAAATTTTTAATGACGTGACAACAATCAGGAACCGTAATAAGTTACAAAATCTAGCCTAAAAGTAAACAATTCCATTCTTTCATTAAACATCATTTACGTTAGTAAAATTTCAATTAAATTTTTGAAGCCACCTTAAAGTGGTTTACATATTATTTATCAGATAAAATAAAAAAAGAAAGTTGTCTCTGGATCATAGCATAGATCATATTGGGGGGCTTTCATTTTTATTTTTTTTAATTTATGAAAGAGCTACCTAGATTATTAGCTATTATAATTGGGTGAAATCAATGTTGCATTAAGATCTCTATTCTCTCTCGTTTTGATTTGGAAAGCACAGGGTTGGAGAGAATTTAATCCCAAGTATTTGCTCTGTGCATTTTTAGTTTTAGGTGGAATCCACAGTTTGTCGGAGTATAATAAATAGTTTATACTACAAATTTCACTTAATAAGTTAAATTTTTAAATAAAATAATTTTATAATATAGTATTAAAATTTTTATAATTAAATAATTTTACATTGTTTTCATATTTAATTTTCACAAATATAAATTAATCTTTTTATTTTAATAATTTAAATTATTAAATAGACTAATTTTTGATAATCGGGGATTGTCGTTCTTGATCCTTTCCTTGTCCCAAACTTGAATTTTGTAATTAAAATTAGAAATTCAACAACTTTAGACTTTTCAGTGTTATTCCTTTGATAATTTTTCTTAATTAAATACGAATGATCTGGGTTCTTCATGATTTTACGTTACAAATATTACGTACGTCGGCTCCTGCAAACTTCAGTTGGCAGTTCCATGTGGCCTTCCAATCGAATGCGTTGCGAATTTTGAGGAACAAGTTGGACTCCAACTAACTGGCGCACAGCAGTGGCCGTTAAGACTGCCGGAGTACCCTGCTCAACGCCCATCCACCATGGACAGGAAGTACGCGTTTAGTTCAGCTAGGCTAATCTAAAGTAAAAGGCCTTTATGGGGCCCACCAACAGCCTTCTCCATTCATCCCCACCAACGGCAATCTCCCGTTGGTCACGCTGCCTCTTAGGGGTGTTTCGCCTGTCCGGATAAATCGAATTTGCGCAATGAATTGGACCCTTTTTACTTAATTTTGAGGAACTCTCTCTTCGTTGTTCCGTCTTGTTTTGTTTTGTGGTTCCATCCAGTGAACTTTGATGTTGTTAAGGCCGTGATTTGCCAGTCATTTCCGAATGATATTTTTGGATGTAGCATTTGGCTGACGTCTGAAAGAAATTGTTCTTTCAAAAGATACAAAAGAAAACCCAGTAGTTGGTCCCATACGGCAAGCTTAACACAACCGTGTGAAACACAAGATATTGTCTTTAATTAGTTGTGTGTGAGTTGATGAATTACATTGCTGTATTTAGGCAAACGCGTGAACGAGACAAAAGGCATAATTGTGGACTAGCATTTTGAGCACGCAACCATACAAACTTTGCTTTCTTGGGTTTTGGCTCTGGTTGTTGTGCAATGATCCTGGCATACAGACAGTCGGTGCTAACTAATTTAATTTGCAGGCAAAATTTTGCATGTGTTTCTACTTTTTAAGAATAAAATACCTGGTTAATTTTATGTTCTGCGGCTCATTCCGTCGTCTCACCGCCGAGAAGGGAGAGAAATACTTAACGTGACATGGGTCGTGGGTTCAGAAAACATGACTGAACAGCATCGACCTTTTTATGAATGAAAACCACAAGAAAGATGTGTTCTCAAAAAAAAAAAAAAAAAAAAACAAAGGTTGGGGGGAGGGGTGGGTTTAGATGCCCTCTCGCCTGTGGCTGCTACATTTAAGGGTTGGTCCCAAAGAAAGAAAAGTTGGATAACATCTCTTTCAACAAACATTTTAATAATTAAAAGTTTAGTTATTTATTTTTAAAAACTAATGTTTTTAATATTTAAAAATAAATAAAATTACTCGTAACATATAATTTATTGTGTAATAAACTTTTGATTTAAAAAAAAAAACAATTTAAAATAGAACCCATCGCACAACAGCCTTATCCTTCTCTACCTTTTGTTATTATTGACAGTTTTTTTTCCGCTTTGACTTTGATTCGTCGTTACCTCTATTAAGTACTCCGTTATTACAGAAACCAAAAACAGATGCAAATTATTACTCATTATTCTTAATTCACGAGCATAACTGAAACAAGGATAACTTAAAAGATTTTAAGCAATGGCCTATATTGAATGCACCGGCTGTTTGTCTCCTGAAAATGGGAAAATTAATGATGGTTTTGTGTGACAAATACAGAAGAAAATCAAGAAACTGCTGTGCTGCTGTGCAGGTTATGGATTATTCCTTACTGGGACTAGGCCTGACCCAGGTCAAGGGATTATCACTGAAAATCCAATCTCAAAGCCTCGCTCCACTGCTCTCTTTAATTTTGTGATGTTGATTAGTCATTGCCTCTTATCAACCAAACATGGCCGTCACTTCAAAGCATGTACATATGGGCCCTATTTACAACTCGCGAACCAGAGAATAGAAGACATGTAGATGGAGCAACGAACATTGAAAATCTGATAAAATTCCATGTTTAAGAAAAGATCATATGACCGGAAGTCACTTTCTTTTTATTTATTTATTAATATGACCAACAAGGATTGTGACAGACAGCCGGTAAAGAGATGTTTATAGACCGTAATTTACTAGTGAGGTACTAGCTAAAACTCTGAAACTCCCTCCATGAAGGTTATAGGAAGACTCAAAATTTTCCACGACCATGAACAAAATTGTTGACGTAAGGGATAGTGGCAGCAGCACTGGACTCATATGGTTTACTCTCAAAATTTCCGACAGTTCCAACATGGTTAACTCCCAGAAATGCCAAGGAATTAGAGGATTCCATCAAAATCTGGTTGGTATGCTCATCTACTCTTTTCTTCAGCTCTCTCATTGCATCCCTTAGCTGTGCTAGCTGGCCCAATCCAAGTTCCTCAATGGGAGATTCCCACCAGCATTGCCTTTGACTTGCCTTCATAATTTGGCTAAGTGCTTCTCCTCTCTTTTTTTCAGCTTCTAGTTGATTAACGATATGCGTTAACTGCATGTTCAGTTCACCAACATTGGCATTTCGATGAGCCTCAATGAGTTGGTTCGCCCCACAACTCCGAGGAGGGTTCCTGGCAAGAAAGCGATTCACAGTGGAATCAACCTCAGGGTGACCAAATGAGAATGCCTTCTCTGCCGGGGAGAAAACGATTATGGCAATCTCAACCCCACAGAGTGTGCATAGCTCACTAGCCTTCTTGAAAAGTCCTGACCTGCGTTTAGAGAAGGTGACCTGTAGGTGATTCTTCTTGGTAATTTTTTCCATAGCAATCTTTTTGCGCCCTGCACTACCCTTTCTATTCGCCATCCCCTCGAAGAACCAAGAATTCTTTTTTTTGTTTTTGTTTATCTTGCCCTGAATTGGGCTTGTATAGTGATGGTGTGGTTTGGAGTGTGGAGGGGAACATGTATGCTGTATTTATAGGAATAAGTTTCCCTCAAAACCCCTTTTCATGGCAAAATCTTTTTTTTTTTTTCAACAAAGCATAATCCTCATTGGTTATCTTAATTTTCTTTACTTTGTCATATGATTCATCCCCAGATTCGGAGGTTATGCAATCTTTGTGCTTTTAGTATGCACCACTATTGGGATTAACTATTACGAGTTGGCAGTGTATAAGAGCTATTATTGGCTTTGGGCCAAATTGTCAACCATCTATAAATAAAATATATTAAAGCTCAACGAATTTAATTTTTTTTTAATTCAGTCTACAGATTGTGAATAGTGTATTTCCAATTTTTCTTTTCATGTATCATCCTTTTTTAATTTTTTTTTTAAAGTCTGTGTGACCCAAAACAACATAGTTTCACTTACAAACTAGTTTCTCCCGACTTTCATGATCAATCTACATGGATGTAACCATTTAATCTCCTCTCTCCCTCGCCACCCTCTCATCTTTCATTACATCCAGGTGGCACTGTCAGTAATCAAAGAACGATTGAACCGTTGAACATAATAAATAGCAAGAATGGAACATGGGAAAGATATGAGATATACAACTCTTTGTTACCAATCAAACGATTAAAGATAGCGCGATTACATCAGCCCCCAATGCTTTTAAGCTAAATCGTTAATCGTGTGTATTGAGTTGTGACTAAACAATGCTTATCCTGGTTATTCAAATACTATATTTCTTCTTGCAAAGGTTGGCATATACCTGTCAATAGGTCAGCTTATTGGGATAAAATCTTAATTTCATTCATACTATTAAATAGGTTAACCTATCAAGAAATAAGTCAACTTATTGATCACGTTTGGCTACGCATTCGCAAGTCGTATTTAAGAATTCATAACATCTTTAGATAGTCATAAAGTGTTTGGGTGCACTTGCGTTTTGGGTTATAAGGCCTGTTGATCATCTTACTCTCCCAGATGTAGGATAGATACCAAGGCCGAACCCCATAAACCCAAAAAATAAAAAATAAATTAAAAAAAAAACGTAACTAATGACTCGTTGTTTGGGTGGATAGAGGTTACTTATTTGTAAGCATTAATAACAAAGGGTCTAAACATGGAGATTGGCAATTCTTTCCGTTTTGACAGCCTCTGAAACTAATTAAATGATGAATTGCCTTCTCAGAAATTTTCCAACTACTGATCAGGTTTCATTTTCCTTTCCGACTATGTTGCATAGTTTCCTTTTTTTTTTTTTTCTTTTCCTACATTTTAATGGAATTACTCGGTTACCTACAATTATCAATTCCTGTCTTATTGCGAACAAAAAATTTTTGCTAAATTACCATTCGAGATGGATTCATGTGCATCAATCCATACACGGAATGAACTGAACGAAAGCTTGCATTTTCACATTAGAACTACATGCAGGTAATCAAATAAGGGATATTAAACCAAAAACGGAGGAGGTAAAAAAAAAAAAAAGACAAATGCGGCATAAATGAAATGTTGTGCTGCCAACCAAGACGTACGTTTCAACATTTAACTATTTCACCATTCCCCTTGCCAAAGTAAAGAAGACAGAGCTTGTTAGGCTATTCCCTCTTCGGTAGTTTGTGGCTCTTATATGGTACCGAAGTAAAGCAGAAAACAGAGTTTTTATAACGCCCCTTACTTCATACAACAAATGAACCCAGGCACATGTCCTTGAGTACGTACGAATTAAACTGAATAAAGCATTCACATATATAATACACATGCATGTGTTATTTATAATGTTTTAAACTAAATACATATACGGAAGACCTGAAGGTTCCGAGACAAAATGGCAGGCATATTTTATGTGTCTGTATTAGCCCAAAAAACAGACTTTGAGCTTCTCTTCACAGTCAGCCAACTTTATTTTAGTAAAACCCACGTCCATATCCAGGATTGTATCCATGAGGACCATGACCATGGGGCTTCATATTGGGATTGAAGTCATTGAACACGACGTTTTTCTGATCATAATGATGGACCACGCCAGTACTAGAACTCGACCCAAAATACTGCCGAGAGTTTGACTGTTGGATCAGAAGCTTATCAGCTTGCTTTGCCACATTCTTCTTCAGCTCCTCCAGGGACTCCTTTAGCTGCTCAAGCTGAGGCAGGCCAAGATCCTCAACAGGAGACTCCCACCAGCAGCTTGCCTGGCTGGCCTTCCTCATTTGGTTAAGTTCTTCTCCTTTGTTCTTTTCCATCTCCAATTGGTGCAGAACCTGATACACGTTGTAATTTGATTATTATTCTTTAAGTACAGTTTATTTTGCAGCATCTAAAGGCACTTTGGATGGACTCTTGCAAGATCACTATTTTCCCATGGAAGGGAGGCTATTTAAACGGATGGCATGACTGGATGCACGCCATTTCCTTTTGTTATTGATCAAATGGAGGAGGACGTAAGACTTATGAGTAAAACATTATTTCTTTTACCCCCGTCGATTTGATGGTCATCTCGGCACTGCAGAGATTGCCATTGTATTCTTTTCACCGCCGGTCTGGCCTAAACCCTAAACACAAGCATAATATTTATTTGCCAAACATATATGAAAAGAACATTTAATTTAAAATAACGTCATACCCTTCTCTCTCTCTCTCTCTTTTTTTTGTGAGCAAAAACTTCATATCTTTACATGCCACTTTTTCACATTTTCATTGGATGTGACATGGACATAACAGATATTAATTGATTAATTAATTGCTTTTGCCAGTGTATTCTCACACCAAAAGCAGAGAGGGAGACAGCTTCTGGGGGTGATCAGGAATATACAAGGGAACGTTGATGTATGTCGCTTTGCAGTCTAAATTAAAGCAAGCATGCCCTTGTCCACCAGACGACAATTTTCTATATTCTGTATGGTCCATTTCATTAAATTCTAACCAAAAATAACTATTATAGGATCTTACACATGCATCTGTGTACGAGCGTACAACCACCTATTCATTTTTTTTTTATTATTAGTATTCAATAACGGATGGTTTCTATATATTATGTTATAAGACCCATCAATCTTCTGTTAGAAATCAATGTTTAATAGCCTAATTAATATTGCAAATCTGATTACCACTATATCAATTGGCATACCTGAGTGAGCTGCACATTGAGTTCACGGACGCTAACATTGCGGTGAGCCTCAAGGAGTTGCGTGGTGGGTGATGGCTGAGGAGTAGTGTCTCGGGTGAGGTACCGATCTACCACCGTTTCCACACAAGGGTGGCCAAAGGAGAAGGCCTTTTTGCCAGGTGAAAAGACTACAATAGCAATCTCAGCACCGCAGAGAGTGCAGAGCTCACAGGCCTTCTTGAAAAGGCCAGACCTGCGCTTTGAGAAGGTTACTTGTAGATTGCTTTCTTTTTCCATTCTCACCATCTCCACCTTCTGTCGACCACTGGTCTTTCTCGCCATGGCTGCCTACTTCTCCAAGGTCAAAAAAAAAAAAAAAAAACCAGGTCACCAAGAAATGTTGTTCTCTTGGGGTGGGTCTAGAGAGGAAATGGAGTTTGGTTTTTATAGCATTTTTTTTTTGCAATGTTTGGGATAATCGAAAATTAGACTTGCCCTTATTATCTTGGTGGCAAATTAACTACGGCTTCGCCCTGAGCTTAATAGTTTACTGATTTTGGAGGCTTACAATCTTTTCCAGGCCAATGCTTACAAGGGAAGAACAGCATGACACAATTAAATTCGAGAACTCCCGTTGCTACCCGATTCTTAGTTCCCCCAATCGTAAACTTCGAACTCATTTCTCTATAATAAAAAACGAAAAAGGAAAGAAAAAGAAAAATGAAAATAGACCTATAGCAATCAGTAGACGAGGCAGGTTTCATGCAACCAGCAAACTCCTCGAATGATTTTACTTCAACCTTTTAACCTCATTTTTTTTAAAATCAATACTAATCCGTATCGCATTACGTACAAATGTTTAAAAAAGTAACCCAATTCATTTTAAAAAATAACGTGCAAGTTTAGACTGAATTCATAAAATATGGTACCAATCTAATTATATATATAGATATAGATATATAAGAGACATGTACAGCGTAAATATTTGCAAATTAATAATGATAATAATAAGTGCAAATATCTAAACATTATTGGAAACAAATTCTCGAAGATATATTTATTCCTTCTGTAAAATAAAAAGTAAATTTAATAGTATTTGACTTCATAAAATTGAACACATTTGTAATGCTTTCTAAATTAAAAATTCATTGGTTACGTTTCCTATTGAAGATGACACATATTATATAATTTAACGAGTTTAGAATTAACACGTGCACTTGACATAAATTTTTTTTTAGTTGACAGCGTGTGATAATAAAAAACTCAAAGTGAAGTTAATATATATGAAAAAAAAAAAAACACACACACACACACTAAATTACCACTCTAAATAAGAATATTACAGAGATTTTGTAGGCATGGAATGTCTCAGTGACATTTTAAGACCGCCACTAGTTGTTGTACCATGTAACACTGCTTTTGCTATTAGGGGTGGCTAACGGGAATACCTTAAAAAGTTTTGGCCAATTACATCAAGCACCTTAACCTTTGTTGAAGGACCTGGATCCACAGTATTTCTGATCATTAGGCTACTTGAAATGGGCCCTCATCCACAAAAGCAGAGACATGGACTAACCCTCAAATGAAACTGAACCCTTGAGAGCCATTCGTTACATTGAAACGCTTAAATCTAAATATCGATCTGAAGTAGCCCCAAGTAATGCGGAACTGTAAACCCACATTTGTCCTACCCTGCACTTCAATTTCAAAACATTTTTATTGTCGGGCATTGATTACTGGGCAATTACTAAACCAGTCCCTCTTAACAAAAAGGTCTCAAACTTTTCAACAGAGACTTCGATTCAAGAAAACCATCGACGTTTCCAAAATGTATATCAACCTCACAGATCAGATGATCAATCTTTGATCTTTAATTTCAAGTTTTTAAACTCGGTGACCAGTGCCTTAGAAAACGTGAATCTTGAGGATATCATGTCAAATTGGGTAACCTTACTTGACGGACGAGATGTTTGTCGACTCTCTGATTGGTTCGGTCCCTGTAACAGCTAGCGGCCATTATCGTCGAGGCGTCTCAATTGAACCGGAATGTTTTTGCTCATTAGCTTTGGACACAGCTGTGGAAGTTGAACAGAAATTGTATATTATGGACAACTGAAACTTTGCTTGCAAGCTTTATGTTAACCTTTCGTACTGTTGTTCATCAAGTCAAGAGGCGCCCATTTGCAAGCAAGAGGAATTTTTGTATAATTTTGAGACTTGCTTGCAAGCTTTATGTTACCTTTCGTATTGTTGCTCATCAAGTCAAAGGCCGCCCATTTGCAAACAAGAGGAATTTCGTATAATTTCGGGCCTGATGCCGACGGAATTTTTCGCTTGGAACTTTCTTTCTTGACAGCAAAATGGAATGGGTTCGTCCTCACTTGCTTTAACGTATACGCGAGCCCTTCACTACAAATTACAATATATATCATATGTTACATGTAAAACTAATAATAGAAACATAATAATTTATTAATTATTAAATTGGTAACTTTTGCTTTGAGAAACAAATTGGGAATGGAAAAAAGAAGAAAAATTATTAATTAATTATAAGTTCTCTATACTTTCTGTTAATTGAATTTATGATGAGAATTTTATTCTAATTATTTCATCTTTAATGATTTTATTTTAAAAGCAATTAATTATTATAATTATTATGTAAGTTCACTAAAATATTTCATATACGTTTAATAATAAAGTAAAAATCGAGGTTAATAATATATTTTTTTTTATGTGTAAATGACAATTTGTCTTTGTTGTTGTCGAGGAGTGAAATTGTGTTCCAACCAAAAATGGAGTTATGGATCATTGTGTTGACATTTGGGGGCAAAAGTTCCAGCAATCAATCATTGTGGGTGTGTGTTTGCTAATAATAATATAACCAAACCAATTGGGAAATTAATCATTATTACTTCCTACAAATGCTATGCTGGTCCGAAACAGACAACCGAACTTGGTAGAAATTATTTCTTTCGACGGATTAGTTTTGTTTAGGTGCTGTGTTATAGTTTCTCCCCAAACCATTGTCAACAAAAAGGGCATTTGAACCTTTTGGAGTGGAGCGTGCCTCTTACGCTCCGTTGGACATTCGATGGCAACTCCTCGCCGCCAACCATTTAACTTCCAATTTCGTCACGTTGAAGACGGAGGAAACTCTCTCTCTCTCTCTCTCTCTCTCTCTCTCTCTCTTTTTTCTTCTTTTTTTTTTCTCTTATCAAATATCTAATAATAAACGAAATGACAATATTAAATAACATAATTTTTTAAAATTTATTGTAAAATATTACTTTTTTTTGTTAAAGTGAATAGTTTTATTAATAAAAAATTATATATCTTATAATAAAAATAATATTTATATAATAAATAAAAAATTTTTACTTTTATTATCAAATTTGTCATATTTTATTTTCTAATTTTTAAAGAAAAAAAAACCTTCTTTCCAATTTCATCTAGTCTCTTTATTATTATTTTTTTAAGCTTCAATTTGTTTTTTGTGGCGACTTCTAAAATCTGCGAGTCACTCAACTTCTAAGCCACAAAACCCAACCGAAGACGCATCCTCTTTGGCGCACATTAGTCCCATAGAATGCACCGTGACTAAAATACGCCTCTCGGCTCGGCCTTCTACTTCTTTCTTTCCTTCCCAACCCCCCCCCCCCCCCGCGGCTTTCGGAAGCCAACCAAGAAAATAAATTAAAAAAAAAAAACTTCTTCAAGGGGTCCTTTTGGTTCCTGAATGATTTTGAAGATTTTCTCGCACTTTCCTTGATGCCAAACACCAAGGACGCCACCAACATACCCAAGTGAATGGCTTTCTCATACCTTCTAAAGCCCACTCTCTCTCCGTTTTCCGTCTCGCAGCCTAGCTTTCCCGAAAAATCCCCAGATTCCAGGAAAAGGACCAATCTCAGGTTCAGAAGTCACAGTAACAGCTTACAGAGGCAAAAGCTTAAGCTTTTCTGTTCCGTACGAGAAGAAGCTGATCAAAGCAATGGCAAGTTTGCAACTTTTCCTTCTTTTTTCCTATAAATTTGGAAAGATTTCCAAACTTTTTGAACAAACATATATTTTGGGTAAATTTTTCTTGCGTGTGATACCCTATGGGGGCGTACAGGCGAAGAACGTCCGGAATCTTTATTTATGAAGGAATTAAAAAGGAGAGGTATGACTCCGACTTCACTGCTTGAGGAGACCAACAAGAGCAATTATGGACTAGAAGATGAGATCAAACTAGGAGAGGAAGATGATGATGGGGGTTCATTGAAAAGAAATGCAGTCTCAACTGACCAAAGAGAAATTGATAAAAGCCTATCTAATCAGAGGGAGCGTTCCATGGCTTTGAACAGTGAAGGCCTTCAGGTTAACAACCTTTTCCTTAATCATTTAATGAATCTTGTCTAAGTTCACGTTGGTCCTTATTACGTTGTCCGTGAACCTTGCAAGAGTGATGAAAAGCTGTAACATGTGCTCAGAGACTAAAATTATTCTCGTTCGTTCAGGGGTTGGTTCCTCGAGCTAAACTTTTGCTTACAATTGGAGGAACATTCTTTCTGGGATTTTGGCCATTGATATTCATAACCACAGTATTCTTTTCTGCTCTCTACTTGGTAAGTTGTATCTCTGTCTGATCTTTGCCTTACATTCTTTCTTTAAAGAGATTTCAAGTCTGATGCTGCACTAGGGTTAGTTCTTTGGGCAGATACTTAATTCAACTGTCGATAATTGGCAATATATTATATATTATTCTTTGTTTCATTTCATTTGTTGTAACTTGAGGCACAGGATTACGTGGAGGAGTGCTTGTGACATCCAATAAGTAGGATTGCAAATGAGACAATGCATTTGCTAAGAGCTCAGTAGCTTGGGTTGTCAAGAGCTCACTCGAGCTTGTTCGTCTACTAATGCAAGTGACACTCATGCCTATTTTCAAAAATTGTTTGATAGACGGGCTAAGCCTGAATAAGGGCACACTCAGCTCATTTAGTTTCATAAATATTTTAAGCTAAACAGAATGCAGATCAAGGAACCTGAAGCACATTTCACAGAGCACAGGCGCAAGGGGCTGGTTCAACTTCTTTAGTCTTTGACTGTTTGGTGCAGAATAAAGAATTACCATGCTGAGAATCACATAAGTAGGCATCTTTTTAGTATTTGATGGTAATCTAGCTAACTAAGTGACTTTGGTTGCGAGACCAAATGTTTAACAATCCTGGCATATTCGAGATTATCCTTAATTTAGGCCTCATCTTTTCTGAAAACTCATTTTGTCTTTGATGACTTATTCGGGTGAAAGGGCGTTTATAATATGTGCTATTCTAGGAGATTGATGGACTTTTAGATCAGAATTTTTACTTCCTGGATGGACATTGACTAGGACCTGTACCTGCTGAAAGTGCAGAATCTGCATTTCAGATGAGCAATGTCTCTGGGTACTTGCATTCTGTTACAGCAATTGAGCTAAGAATTGTTCCTGCCCAGTGTGACTTCTGTAAGGCCTTTGTCTTGGAGAGTCTGGATGAGATTGAGGAGAAAGAGTCAAGAATCTAGTCGGGAATTTTAAAGATTGGCAGTTAGATCATATTGCTTCCATATAATGATGGTTCCCTTGTGCTTTATGGTAGCGGGCTGCTAATGTGTTTCATATTTTCTTGGGCAGTATTTTGGACCGACTTTTGTCCACGACGCAAGCAAGGCCCCCATCTCAGCACCACAATATGTGGATCCCTATGAGCTTCTGGAAGATGAAAGGATATCCCAAATGGCTCCTACTCTAAAATAAAGGACACAATATTTCTACAATCAAGTTTTAAACCCCAATTATAGATCTTTGTACTATTTTCTTTTACTCCCGTTGATTATTCTCTATGTAAATACTGTTACACGTTTCGATCATTAGCGGGTACTCTCAGTATTTTGTATCTTTCGCTTGCTCAATGGTCCATTTCGAGATGATGATGTCGTGGCGGAATTCCGAGTAATAGAGAATTTGGGACTTTATGTTGGAAAACAAGCGCAGTAACAACGCATCTTTGAAATACAAACATTGAGGGTCTTTTAAAACATCTCCGAGAGTCGATCAGATCAGAAAAGGAAAGTCGAAAAAAAAAAATCTCTCAAACGAGTAGCTCCAAAGCATCATTGCACAATCACGCGAAACAAACACTTCGATGACGAACATGCTTCATAGTAGGTTAACCTGGATTACCCAGGGCAGGTCACCAAACAGAACCTGAGATATGACCTATATTACTCTTCATATTCTTCCTCCTCACCTTCACCTGACTCAGCACCAACTTCTTCATAATCCTTCTCCAGGGCTGCAAGATCTTCGCGAGCCTCAGAGAACTCCCCTTCCTCCATACCCTCACCCACATACCAGTGCACAAAGGCACGCTTGGCATACATGAGATCAAACTTAATGTCGATGCGGGAGAACACATCAGCAACACTGGTGGAGTTGGAGATCATGGAAACAGCCCTTTGTACCTTGGCCAAGTCACCATTAGGAACAACAGTTGGTGGCTGGTAGTTGATACCACACTTAAATCCAGTGGGGCACCAGTCAACAAACTGAATAGTGCGCTTGGTCTTGATGGTGGCAACAGCAGCATTGACATCCTTGGGCACAACATCACCACGATACATTAGGCAGCAGGCCATGTACTTGCCATGGCGAGGATCACACTTGGCCATCATGGATGAGGATTCAAAAGCACTGTTGGTGATTTCAGCTACCGAGAGTTGTTCATGGTAAGCTTTCTCAGCGGAGATTACTGGAGCATAGGAGGAAAGCATGAAGTGAATTCTAGGATAGGGGACCAAGTTGGTCTGGAATTCAGTCACATCCACATTTAGGGCACCATCAAACCTCAGAGAGGCAGTCAAGGAGGAAATAACCTGAAAAATGCAGACCATAGCATTATCATGCTGCATCGATACAAAAATTCCTGAATGACAAGCACTAAATTTGTTCTTGTGCCATGTAAAATGTGAATTCCAACAATAGATCCACATAGGAATTCCAAGGGCATCTCACTTCACTGAAATTCTTAACATTAATCAATCTAAACAAGGCAGCCACTGCAAGACTCGGCAGGGGCAGGCATTCACCTGGGAGATGAGCCTGTTAAGGTTGGTGTAGGTAGGTCGCTCAATGTCAAGAGAGCGCCTGCAGATATCATAGATGGCCTCGTTATCAAGAAGCACAGCCACATCAGTGTGCTCCAGGAGGGAGTGTGTAGAGAGGACACTGTTATATGGCTCAACAACAGAGGTGGAGACCTGGGGAGAGGGATAGACGGTGAAACCCAACTTGGATTTCTTTCCATAGTCAACAGATAGACGTTCCAACAGAAGGGAGCCAAGACCTGACCCAGTGCCTCCACCAACAGCATTGAACACAAGGAACCCCTGAAGACCAGTGCAGTTGTCTGCAAGCTTTCTGATACGATCCAAGCACAGATCAACAATCTCCTTGCCAACTGAAGCAGAAGAACAAACTCATTAGAATGCTGACTTTGTTGATAGTTATAACTGACTAAATCAAAATAACCAAAACTAAACCAAATAATTACTGGTGTAGTGGCCACGGGCAAAGTTGTTGGCAGCATCTTCCTTGCCATTGATGAGCTGTTCCGGGTGGAACAACTGACGGTAAGTTCCAGTCCTCACTTCATCAATGACAGTGGGCTCGAGATCCACAAAGACGGCACGGGGGACGTGCTTTCCAGCGCCCGTTTCACTGAAAAATGTGTTGAAGGCATCATCGCCTCCACCGACAGTCTTGTCAATCGGCATCTGGCCATCAGCCTGAAAGAAAGAAAGAAAGAAAGAAATTGCCAAGGTTCAGTACTTCATAGGCCCATCCAATCACAAGAAAAGATAATGCTAATAGCTTGAACGTCGAAGAATTATTCAATTTGCTTGTCTAAATTCCCAGGCACAACCTGGCAAACCACAGATCCAACGACAAAAATACGAAACGAAAAAAGGAATTAGAAATCTAAAAATTAATGAAACCAAAAAAAAAAATCACAGAAAAACAACAATAATAATTTACAACAGATCTAGCCGTTTCTAAATTGAAAACTGTTTTAAAAAAAAAAACGCGCTCATATTCAGTAGGATGATATTAGGCAGAAAAGTAAAAATCACACAAAAAAAAGAAAAACATACGCATTACGAATCTTGTGGCGGAAAGAACACAGATCCAAAGAACTAGATTGCAGATCTACGCATCAACGTTACGGTTGAGAACATTTGAGGAACTTAAATAACAGATCTGATCCGAATCGTCCAATTTTTTTAAAAGATAAAGAAATCAATTCTAAAAAAGAGGGAGAGAGAGAGAGAGAGAGAGCACAGATCCGAGAGAGAGAAAGAGAGAGACCTGGATGCCATGCTCGAGGCAATAGAGCTCCCAGCAGGCATTGCCGACCTGGATTCCAGCTTGACCAATATGAACGGAGATGCACTCTCTCATTTTTTTTTATCTATTTATTTTTTATTATTCCTCTTTTTTCTTCTTCTTCTTCTTCTTCTTCTTTCAAGCTCAAAATAAAAAGCCTCCTCGTAAACAAAGAAAAAAAATTTAAAAAAAAAAAATTCAAAACTTCGAAGAGCGTTTATGAAGACGCCTTCTGGTTCGCTTCTGTTTTCCCTCCCAACGGCCAGATAAATGAAATCCAAGGAGATCGATGGGGGGCTATTTATACTCGGCTATGGTAGCATATTTAATTGGAGACAGAACCAGGGACTCCATGTGTTGCGTTCTTATTGGTCCTTTTTCTTTTTTTTTTGTTTAAATTTTGCCGCTCCGGGCCAGCTAAGAGTGTGCTGGCTGGCCGATTGACCTGGCCATGGGCCAGAGCCTCGCCCAGCTGACCATAAGCATAATGGGCCGGTCTGTCCACGAGTTTTTTTTTTCTTTTCTTTTTTTCTTCTTTTAAGGTTCGGTTTAGCACTGATCAATTGCAGTCCCCTGTCCAGTCCGGAATATTAATAAAAATTCACGTTTTGGTAATTTTGTAAAGCATTTTATAAAAATCTGAGACATTAAAGATAGAGATTTAAATTATTAATCGAAGTGTTTCACGAGGGATGTAGTGCCAATTCTCTAGTGACTGCAAATTGGTTAGCATATTAAAAATATTAAATGTCAAACACGCTTATGGAGGAATCACAATGCTTATATTCGACCTTTTCAATTCCATGCAAAGAGCAAGCATACCAGGAATTCAATTTTCGCAGGCATTTGAACCAGTGCAAAGCAAGCAGAAACTGCCAAGCTGAACTTCTAGCCACCCCGCAGCAGGGGTTTGCTGCAGTTGTTAAACACAATTTGATCTCTAGTTGCTAGGATTTAGGAATCTTAACAACTCTACCACCATACCCCTCGTTAGCAAGGTGACTTGAAAGGTATTTCTGTTAACACCACAAGTAACCCGAGTTAAAAGTCTGCAGGAAGGTTCATGATTTAGCACATACACCTATCTGATGAGTGATGGCGGAAAAGGGTAGCCTCAGCCCCATAATTGCGACTACCTTTTCTGTGTTCCACATTTGTGTTACCCTATCAGTGTCATTGATCATTACAGAATATGCCGCTACAAATCTCAAGTTATCCCCACGTGAACAAATTATTTCAATCAGAGCAACGATTATTAAATACCCTATGATGTTGTTGCTTGATCATCCTTTATCATGGGAATTTTCTATTGAGGATGTCTTTATTCTCAACTGGTATCAGTCCCTAGCAGACTTCCTTCACTGAGAGTGAATAATCAACTTGCAGGCTGCGCTCCCCTCCATGCACGGTTATCATCATCAAGTTCGTTCATCCTGAGATTACGGCTTTCCTGCAAAAATGTTATCGCCGCCCAGGCTCCACGTATGAGTAAGATGCTTGCAAACACTACACTCCCAAGGGTGCAAACCACCTACAGTTGAACACCAGCATGAAAAGAGATGAGTGACAGAACAAGGAAACCAACCAGTAACCTATGCCACATTCAACCACAGCAATATCTGAAAATGCGTGAGTTCAGAACCTGGTCTACTGCAGCCTAAGATATCAACCACAATGCTTTGCCCATTATTGATGCAGTTTCATTGTTCAATTAATGCCTTGAAAACGGTGGCTGAAATGTGAGGTATCCTTCTCACAATAGAGGATTAAATCAGATTTGTTCAAGAAGTTGGACGACAAGCACAAGCTATTGCCACAACATTAGCTTAACAAATAAATTAAACCAAACCAGCCTACGTTTTGCAATTCCAGTTTATCCTAGCTATACAATCCATTTTTACAACTTTTTGGAATTGAAAGCATACATAACAACTGTGTCTCTGGCATCCCAGCAGCTCACACTGCAATCTATACAAGATTTTAGGCATTTCTACTAAAGACAACACGAGAAAAAAATCAGAGTAAAAAACAAAAAACAGAATGGGCAAGGAAAATTAATCATCAAAGAAAAAAAAAATTCACAATGTTTGTCAACATTTTGAAGGTGAGAACCATCCCTTCACCAAACATACCAGAAAAGACCAAAAGCAACATTTTTCTCAAACTATCAAGTGAATATCATTGCTGTGGAAATCACTAGGTAATCTTAAGCATTAGGAACTGTTGATGCATCTGTAAAATGAATAATATGCTCTGTAAAGATTGTCAAATCCAAACAGTGTACACAACAAAATCCAGAACAAATGAGATTGAGCGCAGCTTAAAAAATGATGGATGTGGCAGAACATACAGGAGGGTTCACCCTGCAGCCTATACTGGTGGTTGGTAATGCATTTCTCTCCTCCTTTGTTTTTCTTTCCATTTCCCTTTTTGTTGTCCCATTTTTAGAAAAGCAATTTCACAATGATTTCCTAGATGAAAAATCACCGATGAAGCTTAATGTCTCAGTTGTCTCTGGTCAGCAACTTCAGCAATAAGATTAGCTGGACCAGGTTACAACTGTTCCCCTCTTCATTTCAGCTGTATTAAACATAAGGCATGATTTTGACTCTTAAATGTCTATCAAGCCTAATATCCCAACATTGCTCGAAAAAGCAGTGTCTTCAAATAAGAAAAAGTACTGACTCCAAGCATAGCACATATAACTGATACAGCTAGAACTATGGTAGAGATGCGAAGGGACAATTCGACCATTCAACTGTGTCCAATCTTAAGACATTTCTCTGAAGTGGTGTAAACAAATAAATGAATGTTCACAAATTCACAAACAAGATGAATATTGTAGTAACAAAGACAGAATCAATTTATAATGGGCAGAGCACAGAAATGACAAACAAATGGTGCTATCATCCAAATGATTTAGGTAACAGAGCTTTCTATTAATTTCACTTGCTCTACTGGTATGTGCTATGTACTTGAATATTCCCAACAGTTCAATTCCATCTACAGCTCAGATAACATAACCCAGCTGTAACTGACCAAAAATATAAAAAAGCCCAGCTAACAGCAATCCTGAGGCATTTCCCACTTCGTTGCATTCTTGCATCAATTGACTAGAAAAGCGTCAGGTCTTAAGCAAGCTGAAGCTAACACACATAGACATTGCATAGACTAGTTATACCCTTCACATACCAGATTGATGCAGCCATAGGGCCACTGAATATCATAAATAAACGAATACTGGAATTGAAACATCGTTTGAGAAATCAAAAAAATACTCATTGAGGCTGACAATCCTTTATCCAACAGTTAAATGGAATAAATTTAGCGCAGAAGGAAATAGCATTACTGGTTACCTTTCCAATAATTGAGAAAGCTACTGGTATGAGCGATTCAATTGCAAATGCAATTCACATAGACAATAATGCAAAGAAGAGAATTTAGTAAACGAGTAGTTACCTCAAGAAATGCCTTCAAAATCCACAAGAAAGCCAGCACTAGAACCCCATTTACAGAAAATCCCACCTACCCAAAAAATCCAATTCACATATATAAACCACCTAACTGAAAAATGGAAAACTTTCTCTGCCAATTTCAAGATCAAGGGCGAAAGAAAGGGATAAAAGTTACCAATTTGGTCGATATGGGAGCAGGAAAAACCGATCGGGCGGCCTTCCTGGCTCGTTTAGATATCTTCTTGAACACGTTTTGGATGAACCTGACCAACAGATCAAAACTCCTGTCTTCTTCTTCATCATCATCGCTGTCGTCATCTTCATCGTCGCCATCGAGGAACTCCATCGAACGGCTCCAGTTTCGAGGGTTATCATCCCTAAGATCGTTACTTTCAGGAGGGAAGCTAGAAGTCCTTCTGGAAGCTTGAAGAAGACGAAGATAACGAGGTGGGGTTGATTTAATGGAGTGAAAACAGACGCCGAATTCGGGTTTTGAAGTGAAAGACGGCAGCTTTCGATGGTGGTCACAGCGATGCTGTGTGTGACGGTGAGAGGGGGAGGGAGAGGGAGATGAGAGAGTGACGGTATATGACATGTCAGTGACTGACACAGAGAAAGACTGATAACAACAGATTTCAGCCAGTGAGTTTCTGCTCTCCAGGTGAGCTGCTTGTTTTCTGGGGTTTACAAACTCACAAGGAAGGGACCGAAGTTGGGTGATGGCTTCGGAGGTGTTGAAGTGAGTGCCAAAGTTCTGTCCCCGCGAATTGCCCAATGTTGTTTTCGGGTTGACAAGGTACTCAGATGCTAGGTTTCTTTTTTCTTTTTATCTCTTTTCACCGTAAAAATTTTCTCAACTTATTATTATTATTATTATGAGATACCATCCTTTATCAGGTAGATTAATTTGTGACCGCTCTACATCGGGGGGCAAGGCTCAATTAATGGAACAGAAGTCCAAAGTACATCTGGGAGGCACAAATAAGCGCACACGGGGCATTCCAGTCTGTGAATGTTCTATTTTCCCCACAAGTGCAATAGGGCTAAACAGAGAATTGCCGCATACCATAATTGCGTTCGATGCAGAATCTATACATTAGCACTGTTGAAACATCTCAAGAATATGGCTCTATATGCACACGGCAACACCAGCCATGCCTTCACTTTTTTCTTGAGTACAAGCCATTCCTTCACTTTGCCATGCACTCTTTTATTCCAACACAGAATATGGAGACATCACCCATCAGGAATTTTAGCACACCGGACATTAAGCTAAACAAGATCTCGAAACATCTCCACTGAAGGTTGAAGCACCGGTCCTATGGTTTACAAAAGCCTCAAATTTCCAGAATCGCTAGCTCCAGACATAGACATCAGTTTGAAAAAGGAAAAAAAAAAATCGATTTTAACAAATTGGTCAAATATGGCACCTAAACCAGCAAAAGATAATAACTGACTTAATTCGACTACAAAAAATATATTAACAGGAAGAGGAGTCAACGAGTGTATCAGTGTATCATACGTACATGCACAGAATCAAAAAGAACATTTAAAGTGCAGCGTATTCTGTAGGAGACCTTCACTCTAACAGAAGATCAAACGGTGCACTTGTTAGCATTCAACAAACATAAAATCTACCCTTAAACACGCCTCCAAGAGTCCATCATAGTATTCAACCAGGGTTCAACCTTGCTGCGGCCAATAGGAACAGAATCCTCCCAAATTACAACTAGATGAGAAGTTTTACCTTGTTGGAAACCAGGGAAATGCTTGAACAGGCTGTCCGAACGTGGAAGGAAGACCAAATCCAGGCAGGCAATCATAATTTCTGCCTATCATTGGAGGAGGAGACCCAAATAGAAAAAGGTCCTGCCAAAAGATGTAAACGGACGTAAAAACTGGGGCCATCAATTGCTGTTATCTCCCTCTTCCGCTTCTTACTGTCCCAATGTGAAACATACTTTACTTTCCAATTGTTTGTTCCATGCGCTCCTGTCCCACTACCAAAATCCTCGACGAATTTCTGCTTCCATAAATCATTGTTTGAGGCTAGATACCGCATCTCCGAACAAGCACACCCAATGCTAGCGATATCAGTACCAGGAAGTGACTCCAATATCTTGAGCTTCAGCTCCATTGGGAGGCGAATGAAGCATGCTGGAAGATTGAAACCAGCCCTATCACAAAGATCTATCAATAATGACAAAGCAAGACCATCTTTAACAATTTTCCAAAACTCAAAAACTCATTTTCAGGGTAAGACCTGGTTAGCCCATCGTCCTCATTCACCATATCATTCTTATCACAATTTGCCCACTCCAAATGTATGGTAGGTGCAAACCTGTACTCATCCAAACACAAATGATACAACCCCGGCCCATTCTTGGTTAAAGAACCATAAAAGTTAAGAAAATGCCCTAAATTCTGAAACTTCAAAACAACTGATTCTGCAACTGTCTTTACCCAAAAGTTCAGGAAGGGTATACCAGAGTGGCATTTTGAAAGCCTTAGAAGGCCACTCTTCCGAAAGATAAAACCCATCAGCTCGCATTCCAGATGCCGAATCAAACCCGACAAAACCAGATTCTAGAAACACAGCATGAATAGCAATGATTAAGAGCTTGTGGTCACCGTCATAATTATCCAATTCTTCTCTCAAGACCCTCCGTAAGACACATGGCTCAGAGAACCTAAAACCAGCCACATTTATAGACCCCTCCTCAATGTCCGTACCTTCCACACCATCCAACTCTTGGATTCCTTCTCTTTCCCCGATTTGGGCCAAATTCTTATACGGGGTTTCCTGATTTAGGAAATTGATGCAGGGAACCTCAGATACCTGCGAAAATTCCAACTCTTTTGATCTGGGTTCACGAAAATTACATCAACGGCCCGGACACCAGCCTGCCCTTGCCCGGACAAGCCTTTGACAAGAGTTTCTCGCTCCACTACCGTATCTGAATCAAAAGTTTCAGGCTTTTGAAAACTCACCGCCTAATCTAGCGTTGGTTCTGGAACACTGCGTTGCTGAGCTCGAACCGATTGCACGGAGGCGCCGGTGACTAATTCCACGGCTTGTACAGACATGTCAATCTCAGTTTCACGTTAGACTGGCAATGATTACAACTACAACTACAAGCTATAGAGATTGAAAAATGTGCTAGCAAGGGCAGGCCAAAGACTCAAAATTGTTCATAAGGAAAAAAAAAAAAAAAGAAAGAAAAATGAAAACAGGAGGGGTGGCTATTCTTTGTTTGCTTTTTAGGAAAATATTTTACTAAAAATATTTTTTTTGCATTTATTTCCCAAAAGATTCAAAATCAATAGAAAACATTTTTCGAGTCAAAAAAATCAATCGATTCCTATGATTTGAAAATGCTTTTTGAAAAAAAAAAATTCTATTGTTGTATTTTGTTGGAATCTAAAGAGCGCCCATATTTTTCATCAAATTTCAGCTAAACACTTCAAATTTATTTATTTTTCAAAAAACATTTTTTCTTATGAAATATTTTACATACGAAAATATTTTCCGGGCACCTTAGAAACATGTGTTAATGTAAAAGTTTCTCTCCGCAGGAGTCAGACACACGAGAATTCTTGGAAGGCCGACTCGTCAGATTCGTCTGCCATGCACATGAACAGTGTACCGTCCAAGAAATGAAAATGGGTTCTCGAGCATGGGTGACGACATCGATCAGGTGAAAATGCAGAGTGGCAACGGTGCACTTCTGTGCTGTCTCGAAGCTTTGCAGAAAATGATACACGAGCGTACAGTGCATGGAAAATTAGCTGGACCTCCACTCTTCTGAGTGCACTCTTGCTTTTAACTTTGTGATTGCTGATTTTAAGCTTAAAGTGTGCATTGATGATATACAAAATTACATTGGAAATACATTTACAACGATACCAGTGAACTATATATCACCCCTGAAAAATGGTGCACTGAAAAAAGGGCTGGAGAATGTTCCTCCTCCGTTGGGGCAAAGCGTGAGGAAACAGATGAGGCCGAGAACAATACCCCAAGCAAACCTGTCATCTCCCAAAGGTGTTATCTCATCTTGAGCAGGTACTTCCTCTCCACCCCGGAAGAAGGTTGCAAATAGTCCCCAGGCCAAACACAGGACACTTCCGCTCAGGCCACCGATACCTAGCAAAAGGGAAGTTGCAAAGGAAAGCAAAGTGGCTGTGCTCCTCCCAAACATTGCTTGGGCTATTCTGCCTCCTTCAAGTCTTCCACAGGGCAATAAATTCAGAGAACTCACCACCATTCCTGTCAGCACATGCACGGCGAAGACAATACACAGAAATGAGGGACAAGCTTCGGTTGCAAGTATATACGAAACTTTTGTCTTTACTGTCACAGGTAACTGAGAGCAAAATCAAACTTAGGGAGACAGAGATGTTTGAAGGGACAAAATGAACATCCAACCCCCCAAGTCTACTCATGCGAGGATTTGTAAGTGGACATAGTTCTCATCAGCGGACGCATATTGGTGTAAACTAGAAATTGAAATTGGACAAACACGATTACACAAGCCTAATTGATAAGGTTACACTTTTTGAGTATCTTAGAATTCCCTCACTAGATTTTGGAATAGCACAATGCATGAGATGGATTCAAAAGGACCATGACTCACCCAGAAGTCCAGCAAAAGCAAGAGGATCAATGGGGACCCCCACGCCCTCTACTGCATAAGGCAATACATTCCCAAGGTCATCTGTGTAAGGTCCAATAACAAATTGGACGAAAGAAAGCAATGGATTGTTGTAGAAGAATTGTGGCCGTATGTACCTGCAACAAAAAGGGTAAGCAATCATCTCATCAAATCTAAGTGCAGCTCAAGTGTCTTGCATTTCTGTGTTTTCGTTTCCTTCTCTGAGCACATACAACCATTAAGACAACAAAATTTGAAGGCAGTACCACTTGTTTTGTACTCCTCAGAGAAATTGGAGAGCACTCCTACTTGTTCATAAACAAATATTTGTCAGAAATTGATGATCCTAACAGAAAGTAGATCTAAATAATATCACTATAACCTAATGAACTTGTGCCTGAACTTTTAACTTGCAAGGAAAAAAGAACAGGAATGTGGAAGGCTTACAATGCATTGTCACCACCATTGAAACTACCATCAGCCACAAATGCAGCAATTGCCAACACTAGGGATGTCAAATATGCAGTAGCAGTGCGTGCCACTGGAATGTCAAAAAGAGCCTTCTTATTTGGAAGCAGGGATTCATAATTGTTCATCACTCCCAGGCATCCAGTCCAATTGGATGGCACAAGAAAAGAAGGACTGAGTTTGACACCATAATGAGCTGCTGTCACCCTTGTTGCTATCTGCAAAATACTGGGAATATGAACCTTTAGTGGATTGTAAAGAGCAGAGCTAGTTTTTCCCACAGATAATCCCATTTAGAGTAGAGTCCAACTTATGTATACAAAAGCATATTCAATATGATGATCCAGTGGAATAAAGAGAACAGAAAAACTGTCATTTCCCATAATTTCTCAACGGCATGAGAAGCTCCAAAACCTAAAATTTGCATCTGCTAGAATACAGCCACCAATAGCATTAGACCCTTCAAAATAATCATGTGTTTTCATGGAGAGACTAATATGAAGAACAGACATCACAAATTAAACTATTAAGAAATCCACGTTAGACAGTAATGTAATTGAAGGATTATTTGAGGGACAAACCTCAGAAACTCCCAAGATGGAGAGGAAGCCACCGAAAAGAGGAACCACATTAGCTACATAATCATCAAAAGTAGCATCCGGCTTGAGGAAGAAGCCACTCATTAAAGCTATGGTTCCAAATGTGGCCACACATAAAACTACAGCACTTAAGTAACCCAAAGGTGTGCTCAACTTGCTTGACTCAAACTGGAGATCCATTTCTGATTTGGGTTGCACTACACAAGCCTTGCATAACATGGAAAATAAGTGACAGAGTCCAGGGACAGCCACAAAAATTGTTCATTAGAGAACACAATTTAATGAACAAAACATATTGTATGTTGGAAACAAATTTGTGAGCATCCTAGAGTGTAGTATAGATCTTAAGTATTACATAGCAGGATGTATGCAAGCAACTAAATCCCAGCAGGCTTTTAGATTGCAGATATATGCTTGACATTTAAACTATATATGATTTTTGGCTCTTAACAATGTAGATTAAACCGTCAACATCCAAAACCAAAATGCAAAAATGAGGCATATATACATTGACTCATTTATGATACCTGTTTTGTAATGTCATCATTCTTTTCCTCCATGAACCATAGAACCACTTCTCTTCCTGCTGCTTCAGATAACTTTTTCTCCAGTATAGGAATAACCTCTTCAATTGATTTCCTCAAATTACCAATAAATATGCCGCCATCACCAAATCTTCGAACATCGGTTGCAAAAAATGTATCAAAACCAAAACAGCTCTTTAACTGCAATGCAACCCCAATACAGAAAAATTACCATTGGTTAATTCTTACCATATTCAATAAAAAGCCTCCTCTTCAAAGATAAAATTTTGAAAAAGTTAACAACATCAAGGTGTGATGTCTCCAGTTGCAAAAAGGTACTTGAGTTGCTGTAAACTAAGCATCATAATATTACAACTGCAGTTTATTCCAACACTTCCTGGCCCAAGTCAAGATTATTAGATCTGCCCTGCTTGATTATTAGATGAACAAGTCAGAACAGTGTTTGTGAACTTAAAGGTCTGGAAGTGGCAGCACATCTGTCTAAATACCCAGGCAATAAAAATGATATAAGGTAATATGGTCGAATACAACGTTTCATATTCAGTAGCATAAAAATGCGTTCCAAACGCCATATAAAATAATAAAAAATATATTGTAAAATCTAAATACCTTATTAAGATCAAGAGCCTTGAATGTCTCCTCGGCCTTCTCCAGCCTCTCTTTCTCTCTAGTTAAACTATCACGCACCAATCGGTTAAAGAACCCCACAAGTGGATTGTCATTGCTTTCCCTATCAAGCTCCTTAAGCTTTCTGTCGGCCCTTTTCTTCTCCAGCTTGATCGCTGCCTCAATCGAAGGATTGCCCATGAACTTCTTGAACTCCTCGTCGGTCTTCCAATCCATCTCCTGCTGTTGCTCTTTCTCCTTCTCCAAGTCACCACCTTCTTTGCTGCTCATTTCCTCTTCTTGAACAGATGCCTCACCAACTTGCCTTTCCCTTTCGGTCTTGTCAGCTACCACTGCCACTGAAGAGGTTGTTTCACCTTCTTGCTCATCTTTAGCAGAGAATTTGAGAGGCTTTGACAACCTGGCTTTGGTCACAAAAGAAAATGACTGCTCTGCCTTCTCTCCGAATGAGAGTTTCGTAAATCCACTTCTTGTCTCATTTCTGACTGCAGTGAACTTGAGGGACTTTCTGGGTCTGCTCTTGGGGTAAAGAGAAGCAGAAAGACTAGACCTTTGGCCAAAAGAGTCCTCGGTTAAGTAAGGATGGGACATAGCCCCACATGGGTTGCTTTTGTTGTTTTTCTTCTTATTCTGGTTCTCCATAGCGCATGAAGAAAAAGAAGAATGGAAGGCGGTGGATAGAATGGCTGCCATTGGAAAAAGGGAAGATTGGAGCAGCTGAAACAAGTCACAGTCTGGTGACTTTGAAGCACCATTGAATTGAATATAGAGAGAAAAAAGGAGGGACAGGACAGTCTGATCTAGAAAGTTGGAGAAAGTGTTAGCAGGTGGACGGGGAGTCGGGACGGGTGACGAAGATCACCAGACCCCACGGCAAAATCCGAGTGGAAACTTTTTCGTGGCGGAAGATGTCCGGCAATTGAGACCTCATTTTAGATTTGCTGAGGACATGGGCTATGATCCGTCTCATCTCATGGCTCTCGATTTGGTAGGATCCAAACTAGCCCAGTCAAACTTCCAGCAAGCCCAAACCCCACCGCCTCCCCCCCCCCAAGAAAAAAAAATTTCTAACTTATTCTATATAAATATATATAATAAAATGAACTGAGAATCAGAAAGAAATCTAACGTATTCTCTATTCCAATTCATTTAAATTCAATCCCTCAGCCAAGACAAACAATAACAGAAAACTGAACTAATTGAAGACAATTGTCACCATTGTCAAACCATTTAAGTTAGGCGCTTACCGTATTTAATTTGATAGTCTATCTCTTTGATTTTAATGCACCTACTCCCTTTTCCGAAAATGCCTTTTTTATATATATATAATTTTTTCTCAAAGCTTTCATATTTTCCACCTTAAAAAACAATAATTATTCATTTAAATTCGGTGTAATAATAGAGTGATGTATTATTCCTTATTCCAAATAAAAAAGTAGTAAAGTAAACGATTTGGAGGGGTAAGAAACCTACGAGAAATGAACCTTAGTTCATGGGGAGTTCTTCGCTAACAAAAAAAAAAAAAAAAAAAAAATAGAAATCAAATGTCATAAAATAACTTTCAATTGAACTTCCCTTTGTTGCCGAAGTAAAATGCTTGCCCGTTATTGCCCCCACCCCACTTTTTTTTTTTTTTTTACCTTTTGCCTTATGTCTTCATTTGAATTTCTTTAATCAAACTATCGATGGTTCTTTTTGAAAATGCATATATTTTCTTGAAACACAGTTCTTCTATGTAATATGTAATCAGGAAATCTTTCTTGAATTTAATTTTTATAGGCTCGTCTATATCTTACAATAAAAAAGTAAACAAAAAATTAAATTTATTATTTTTTTTAAGTTTTGCAATTATAATAAATCAACATGTATTTCAATAACCCCAATGTCACTAGTCCAAACAACAAATATGCAATGCTCATCCGTTAATCAACTTATTGATGGAATCAAATTACAAATAGTCTTGTTTGTTATTTTTTTTTCATGAAAAATATCATTAATTCAGCATAGTATATTAATATCCATTACATCATTATATATATATATAATATTAATAAATTAGTAAAGGCACAGAGATATTTAATAAGAAAATCTCAATTCAAGTAATTGTTTATCAATTGAAGAAACAAATTGGAAAAAAAAAATTATATGAGTGAAATAAATGTGCACGTACATGGAGAAAAGCATAAAATGGCAACCGTCAAAAAGTGCAAAGTAACGAGGGGGGTATCTTTTTAGGACTTGGGAAGGGAAAGTGGACCTTTTTGGCTGTGTCGAACCTAGAAAAGAGCCCCAAAACACGACAGAAGGCAACAAAACGCCACCTCCTGTCTTTCGGTCTCGGTTTCAGTTTGGGTTTGGTGTTTCTCTCCGAGGATCCGCATTCGTGCATTTGCTCAAAACCCCGAAAAAGGAAAACCCAAGAAAAAAAAAAAAAGAAGGTAAAATCCAAGAACCACAGCGAACCCTCCTCTATCTCTATCCCACGAATCAATTTAAAAGAGACCCTCCAAAGTCCCTTCTCTTCTCGACCTTGATAAGCCCTCGAGAACCTTCGTTTTCCTTTTCTTGTTTTTCAAGGGCGAAAGATTTACTCTTATACAGTGTGTGGTATGGCTTTGCTTCTTGAGATGATTCCTGATTGTTTTGAAATCTTGGAATGGACAATTCAATTGGGGTTCATTTTTCTGCCTTTCTTTTTGGGGTTTCTTGCTTTGGGTTTGTGCACTTGTGTGCTCGTTGTAATTGGAGTCGTGGTTGGCGGAATCTTGAAATGTAGGTGGGGGAAGGGCTTTGGTTCTTGTGAATCTAGCCATGTGGGTTAAATTTCTTGCATTTTTTTATCTCGTTGCTGTTGCTTAAAGGAATTCTTTTTGGAGAGTTTATGGAATACCCAGATTGTATATTTGTGGGTTTCTTGTGTTCTGGCAATTATTCTTGTTATGTGGCTGCTGGTTCAAAACAAGGAAACCTAAGTTGTAACGAACTCCCAGTGTTGTAAGAAATCAATTAAGTGGTTGCTTGATAAAGGAGAAAATTTGTTCATGAATAAAATTGTTTCCGTTTAACTGAATTTGCTAATGAGGTTTTCGGGAAGGTTTAAGGTAATGCCTGTGAGTTGTAACCGATCTTAAACAATGTATCGATGATCTTGATGTTTGAGGGCCAACAACTTGAATTTTCAGAATCTAGCCGTGCATGTATCCTTTTCTGTTGAACTCAATAACTTGATCGATAATATCCTAGGTTCTGCTTTCGAGCAGTTTTCAGTTACGAAAATCATTTTGAAATTTTGAGGGATAAGTTGACAAACATATGGGTCGTTTTGCCTTCCATGTTCATAGAGGTAGTGTTGCCTTATTCAGTTTTATTTGTTGTTGAATCAGTTACTCAATGAAGGGTTCACAGCTTGCATGTGTTTCTATCCATCTGCGCTTGTTGCTGGATGTCTCTATGCTTTGGAAATATGGAGCTTGTAAGAAATTGTTTGGACACTCTAAGGGATAGTTATATTGCATTTATGTGGTTGTGTTGTAGTTATAGATTTGAAATGCATTCATTGGTGAGGTGCCATCAGTTTTGCATGCTCCAAAAGAAACCTAAGTGAGGATGATACCTTCTAGAGGGTGTATAGGTATTAAGGGAATCCTAGTTGTTTTCCTATGAGAGAGACTGGGAGCTCCTCAAGTTTTAGGCTTGTATCTCTCCAGAAATTATATGATTACCAGGGAAGAGTTACTCCTCTGGTCTTAGTTTTAACTTTTGGTGGACCATTCCCAATGTAAATTAGGTGAGCACCTGCATGATTCTAATGGATGCTTGACATGCAGCCATTTGAGGTTCAAGGGTCAACAAGAAAATGAGGATTTGGGGCAAAAACTGGAGAGCTGGGAACCACACTCAGTATGTGGTTTAATTTCAAATACATTGTTCATACTAACTGTGCCAAACAATTTTATAAATAGGCTTTGTGGCTATGCTTGGCAGTTTGTGCAAAACTCGATATATATCATGTTCCTTCTCATTTCCTCACAATCAGCCAAGGCATCGGGTGTCTATGAAATTATCTTCCTAACATAAGCAGGACAATTAGTGGTTGGCATGAATGCTGACTGATAACTAATCCTTTTTGATTACTTTATTAAGTTAGTATGTTAGTGCAAAACTACACGTATAAGACACTATCCTGTATTTTGGAGGGTTACTTGGTAAGTTTGTGCGTGCGTTGGTGGATTCTTGTTTCTTCCCTTTTGAGGTCAAACCATTAACTGAAGTTTCTGAATTTTTTCATGAATTTCATCTGTGTTATGGGTTTATTTGGAATGATTATTCTCTTTGCTTACTGTTGGACATTATTCCTTGGGGTCTGATTGACATTAGTGAGTTCTGTTTCAGTTTTTCCCGTGTCCTTTCTGATGATGTAATCATTCTAATCTGTTACTATTCCTATGATATAAATCATAAATTTCAAGGTGACACATGTTGATCTGTTTTTTTTTTTCTGTCAGGCTCTACATTGCTGAATGGCCAACAACCCTCCATTTCCTGGTATACAGGTAACTTGTAACAGAAGACACTCTTACATCTCTTACCCTGAATATTAAGGACTCTTTTCTTTTTTGCCAGATATTGTGAAATTAAGGCATGGATTTGCATGAAACATTGGTTAAGTGGTTCTTTTAAACTGTGTATACACACAAGGAGTTTAAAAAAAAAGAATGCATGATGTTTACAACTTTACCCATTTATCTATTTTTTGAATCCATTTCAAAAAGTCTAGAGGATGCACTTTTGGTGATATGTTTGGTAAGGCAAATGGCAATTACTGGAAAATTTTAAGAGACTTGTTGAGCTAGGATTTTCTCTGGGCTGTGATATCATGAGTTCACAACACAAACCATTGAATATAAGAACAGTTAGACAAATTGCTGATTTGAAGCCTAGCTAGACACATTATGATTTGAAATCTTGGCCATTGGCAAGATGAGGTAGTCTCCTCAAATTAACAAGATGCATTATAAATCTGAAGTAGTTTGTTTTTCTTAACATTTACAACTATACAGATTGATGTCTTTTTTTTTTCTTTTAAGTGTGGGAACTTTTGAAACCCTAGGACAATGACAGGTCACACACCTCACTGCTGATAAGTTATGTGTAAGATTTATATTCTTGCTTTTGTTTTGGGGCACAGGGATTCCTTTCTCCTTTTTCTGTTGTTTTTTTATTTTTTTATTTTTTGGTGGGGGTGGGGTTGGGGAGGAGGTTTATAGAGCACTAACGGAAATAAATTGGAGGATTGGGGACTCCCTGCTGCCGCAAAGAGATTACAGTTCCTTAGTGTCATAATCTTACTTAGGGACACATATCTGCTTCTAGTTTCATTAGCACTGGTCATGGACATGTTAAGACATATGAATTTAAAAAGTGTAATGAAAGGCCCTCATCACCCTTACAGACATATAGGTGTGCTCCTATGAATTTTTTTTTTCTTGCTCTTATATGTCAGGACAACTTCAATGGTGAAGGCCTAACTGTACTGCATATTTTATTTTCCTTATTAGGCTACTTCATTGGTCACTTTCAAGGTTCTATATCTTGTATAAAGTGCTGCTGGCCTATAAGCTCATTAAATTAATTAGAGGATAATAAGCTCTAAATCTGCCCCCTTTTTTCAAAACTATTATGCCAGTAAAGCATGTATTTCTTTCTAATTTTGTATTCTCCTTGCAATGTGAAAGCCTCATCAACCTCCTTTAGGCTCTGTGGATCCTCCTCGAAATTATGCTCCACCCATGCCTGTTCAAGTAAGGTTTCTTACCCATAAACTTTTTGTGTGGCAATTTTCAAAGTAAGATTTGGGGAATCAAATCTTCTGCAGTTCCGGCCAGTTGTTCCGCCACAGCAGCCACAACATTTCATTCCCGTGGCTCCACCACATTTTCAGTCTGCTGGCCGAGGTGTCACTGTAATGAACCCTGGATTGCCTCCTCACCCACAGCAACTTCAATTCCCTCAACCAATGCAGCATTTACCATCAAGACCCAGCCAACCTGCTTCTCTCCCACCATCATCACAGGCTATTGCATTGCCTACTACTCAGCCAGCAGCACCGCCTCCACCTACCATTCAAACACCAAGCAACTATGCTTCTGGTTTTGGTGGCTTAGGAGCACCTCTTTCATCATCGTATACAGTAAGAGTTGCTATGCACTTTATTGCTTAGATTTATTCATATTTATGAGTGTCAGTTTATGGATTTTCCTTTTTGCAGTTTGCACCTCCTTCTTATGGTCAACTGCCTATGAATTTTAATCCTATACCTCAGTATCAACCTGTTCCTCAAATGCAAGCTCCAAATGTTCCTATTGGAGGACAGCCTAGGCCATCATCAGTGAACCAGAGCACTGCTCCTGCTGCACCTTCACAGCACATTGGTGAACAGTCATCCATTTCTACTGCAAATGTTCAGGTTGGACCTCTCTCACTCACTCTCTCTCTCTCTGTGTTTCTTTGCAGCATGCACACACACACACACCCCTACTGTGGTTGTCTATGCATTGGGCACAGTGTCATTCGTGGAACTTTCTTGAAAGAATTGGTAATGCACACAGGCAATAAGTGTCCCCCCAAAGCCCACAGCAGAGGCTGCAACAGACTGGAAAGAGCATGTATCTGCTAATGGAAGGAGGTATGATATTTGAATGAATCTTGATTGATAACACAGAATTTTTATGTTAAATTCATGATCAAGAGGGTTGCTGCATTTCATTTACTAGTCTTTAAATTCTGCTTCCACCTATTGGATAAGAATCTTTGCATGTGGCACTGCATTGATCTCTACAGTTCTTATGCTCAATATCTGATATTTTCTATATTTATTGTTGAGCATGTCTCTCTCTTTTTTTTTTCCTCCAAATATGCAGATATTATTTCAATAAGAAGACAAAGCAGTCCACCTGGGAGAAGCCTTATGACTTGATGACACCAATCGAGGTGAGTTCAACCCATTTTGTTTAGACTTGACTTCTTCATAGTTTGTGGTTTAGTAGCTTTATGATTTAGTAAAACTCTGTGGTCATGTTTGTTTCTCTCCAAGTTGCTATGTAAATAGTGTTAAGCTTTAATATGTTTGAGTTTCTTGTCGACGAGATTTTTTTCCTCCTTGCTTGTTGATCCATGGGCAGATTTTATCCAGGTCTAGTGAATGAAACCGCCAAATTAGCTCGCTGTTAAGATCGGGATTTATCTCTCAAGCAGGCAACCATCACTTTAACTTTTGATGCCTTTTGTGTTTGCATATAACATGGCTGGTTGAAATATAAGTGATCTCATTTCCTTGTTTTTCGGCATATGCTTTCCTGAGTAGCTTATATTTTTTCTAGTTTTGGAGAGTGCTCCATTCCATAAGGATTCAGATCATCACTCTGTGTTTATATAGCAAGCTGAGTCCCTCAATACTTTCTTGTTTGTTCTTCTTTGCCCATTTAGGCTGCACTTTTACTCAAATTCTACATGAAATTTTTTTTGTATATTTGTCTTTGATGTGTTTGTGTCCTTGTCCTTGGTTATAGGCTTTTAGCTTTGGATATTTTTCAATAACAAGAAATGAAGGGGACTTTAATTTAGTTGGGATTGTAGCAAGGTTGTCTGCATATATAAATCTGGTAACAGACCATTGAAGTTGTTTTTAAGTAATGAATTAGTATGATCTGATAATGAACATTTGTCATTAGTTCATAGTGCCTCTTCCATTCTTATTAGTCTTTGTTGTTGATGGGTTCAAAATGAGCCAAAAAGTGCCTTTAAGGTCCAGTATCTCTCTCTTGAAAATGTTTCATTTGCTAATGCTTTCTCAGAAGTTTGAGTTGAGATTGAGTGTAAGTTGCTTTACTTAAATTGGATTTTATCAGTGTCCTAGGTATTCTTTGTATCTTTCCTTCTAAATGGCCCAATTTCTTGACTAACCTGAATTCCCATCAACTTTGATGGCAAATTTGTGATTTGAGATATTGTAATTTTATTTTGTTTTTTGCTCTGTATGTGAATGGCCTGATTCTTTATTCACGCTTTCAACCTAAGTACAAACAATTTTTCCTGCTGTTCTCGGTTAAGCTCTTCCTTTTTGAAGCCTTCTTGTTTTGAACTACCATATATTTTAGAATTTGTATATATACATCTATGCATATGTTAAATTGTATATACCATTACAGAGGGCAGATGCAACAACTGACTGGAAGGAATTTACAAGTCCGGATGGAAGAAAGTGAGTAATTTTAGAACTTCATCTATATATCTTCTCAAGTACCAACACCCCCTCCCAATATCCTCCTGATAAAAGGTATTTAATCATTCTAGCAATTTGTGATTTTTTATTCTGTTCTGTTGATGAATCTTTGGAAGGTATTACTACAACAGAGTTACAAAGCAGTCAAAATGGGAAATTCCTGAAGAATTGAAGGTTTGCTTCTATCCAACTGTTTTGAATGACTTTGTTGGTGTTGTCAAGACTACTATTATTATGTCCTTTTTTCTTACCTGTTTGTGTGCTATTGCTTTTTAAAATACTTGCTTCAAGTTGGCACGTGAACAACTAGGAAAGGCACCTATTATGGAAACTCAGTCAGACTCCATTGTGAAAACTGAGGCTTCAGCTTCTATTCCGACATCTGTGGGTAAAATGCCATCTGCTGAAGATACTTCCTCTGCAGCAGAAGAGGCTCCATCAAGCCCAGTTCCTGTTGTGCCTGTTGCTGCTGCCAGCAATCTGCAATCCCAGTCGACTTCTGAAACATTGGCTGTATCCATTGTGGCTTCTTCTGCAGCTACAAATGTAGATGAAGACAAAACTGCTGACAATTCAAAGGCTGTTGTCCCAATAACTGTGGCAGCCAATGCCATGGTGTTCAATACCAAGAAAGAACCAATGTATTGTATTTTTCATATATATATTTTTTATGAATCTATGTCTGATTTTTTCCTGTCAAAGAACACTTAGTTCCCACTTGTATTCCTTAAATCTTTAGGGATGACTCCAGCAACTTTCCAGCTCCGGATGTTCCCAGTTCTGCAGATAAAGTTCCAGCTCAAGATGAAGAGGTATTTACGTTAGACATATCTATCAGTGTAATAATAGATACTTTTATTTAACTAGCAGCATAATGCTGTGAATGCCTCACAGGAAGCAGGAAAATATGACGTCAAAGGTGATAAAGTTAACAGTATTTCATCGGAAGAGAGAACGATAAATCAGGAGCCCTTTACTTATGCTGACAAGCAGGTGTTAAGTCACAGGCCTGACCATAAACCGGTTTCTAATTCTGGCTTTCTTGGTATTCACTTGTCAATTTCTTTTTTTTTTTTTCTTATTTTTGCAGGAGGCTAAAAATGCATTTAAGTCACTTTTGGAGTCTGCAAATGTTGGATCTGACTGGACTTGGGACCAGGTAGTTCAAACTTCAAAATACAGTGTTGAGTTACTTCTGTTTACCACATATTGAACTACCTGAGTCTGCTTCTGTCTGTATCAGGCAATGAGAGTAATAATCAATGATAGAAGATATGGTGCTTTGAGAACGCTTGGTGAGCGGAAGCAAGTATTTAACGAGGTAAATCAAGAAGTAGTGGAGGAATGAGAGGGGAGACAAGAAAGTGATTGATGTACTTTCTCCATTGTTTACTAGGGGGGATGGTTAGTGAGGAAGTGAAAAATGGAAGGCAAATTTTACCCATTTCTTAAAGTTCTACTTTCCAAAAATTGTCTCTCTAAAAAATAATCTGGCAATGGGGATATTTGCAATGTCATTGCAGTCCATGTAATTTCGTTCCTTTATTTTGTCTCCATTCAGCACAGGCGGGAGCAAAAATTTCCTTCTAATTTTTTCATCCCATTTTTCTGCCTCCCTCCTTAGTCTTCCTGAACATGTTAGCATTCTGAAATTGAATCATGGATCAACATGTTGGTTGTGTTGGCTCAAATTTTGAAAGCTGTTATTTGTTTGGTATTTCTGGCAGAACTGGTGCCTGCCTGTTGATATTGTATGGATTCAACATTCATTTACCTTGAGATTAACTTTATCTTACAGTTCTTGGGCCAAAAGAAGAAACAAGAAGCTGAGGAAAGGCGGATTAAACAGAAAAAGGCTAGAGAAGAATTTAAGAATATGCTAGAAGTAAGTAATTTTGGATTTCTCTTTTATAGATGGAATTGTGCTTATCATGATTTTCACAGATCATTTATTTGTTTGTTCTCTACAACTTAAATTCTCCACAGGAATCTACAGAGTTGACATGGTCTACTAGATGGAGGTTTATATTTTATATCACCAATTTTTTTGGCTTTTCAAAACTAATCAGATACTGGTTGGCTATAATGGTTGTTTTCTTTGTAAGTTATTGTTTCTAACTCAGTTTCTGGATTACTGTTCAGCAAAGCAATGACAATGTTTGAAAACGATGAACGTTTTAAAGCTGTTGAACGGGAAAGAGAACGCAGGGATCTGTTTGATACATATTTGCAGGAACTTGGAGAAAAGGTTGAATATGCTGTATTAACTGCATTCTGATCTTTTAAAGTTCATATGCATATCAGGAAACTGTAATACAAAACTGTTTGTGACATCGTCACTTTCTAGCGCTCTGGAAAATTCAATCTCGACAGTATTTAGTAGGCACCAAATACCTCTATTTTTTCAGGTCCCTGTGTTGTGGGGGGAAAAAGAACGATCCAAGCATCTTCTTTCTCAAAGGCATTATAGTTCTTGTTTTAACAGATTTTTTTGATACTTTAACTTTACTGCCAATGTAATTTTGTGATAAGACCTGAAAGTCCTTTGTTTAATAAGCTCATTAAATTCAGTAAGTGGAGAACTATGGTCAGAACTATTATCTTTCGTATGTAGTTTTCTGTTTGTTTCATTGTATAAACACAATGCTTGTGCAGTGTGAACCAAGTCTAATATATGCAGCTTTCATTTGAAGTTCAAGGATTTACTTTTGCATCTCTTCTAATGGTTCTTCAATTGGTTTTACACTTAGGAGCGAGCCAAGGCTCAAGAGGAGCGAAAGCGGAACATTATGCAATACAGGAAGTTTTTGGAATGTTGTGACTTTATTAAGGTGCTCTCTTAGGAGGTTATGATTCATGCATGCAGGTTCCTCCTTGTGATTTAACTCTTACATATCCATAACGTCTTCAGGCAAATACACAGTGGCGAAAAGTCCAAGATCGGTTAGAGGCTGATGAGAGCTGCTCACGCCTTGAAAAAATAGATCGCTTGGAAATTTTCCAGGTACATATCTGCATTTAGCCAGTTAAGTTTCTATAAGTCATTATAAGCTAATTGCAAGATGATGCCTTAGGACTATTTACATGATCTGGAGAAGGAAGAGGAGGAGCAACGGAAGATACAAAAGGTGCTACAATCAATGTTTTTTGGATACTAATCAATGCCTTAGTGTCATGTTCTCATTTGGATCATTAATCAACATAGGAAGAATTGAGAAAGGCAGAGCGTAAAAATCGTGATGATTTCCGCAAGCTGATGGAAGAACATGTTGTTGATGGAACCCTTACAGCCAAAACTCACTGGCGTGATTATTACATTAAGGTCAGCAACTGACTTGATCATATCCTGGGAACTGCATTGGTTTCTGCATGCTTGGCAAACTTTTAGATGTTTCTTATCTCACTTAAATTTGGCGTCTAGGTCAAGGATATACCTGCATATCTGTCTGTCGCATCAAACACTTCAGGTTCAACTCCAAAAGATTTGTTTGAAGATGTTGCTGAAGAGCTTGATAAGCAGGTAAATGTAGTAGTGTACTGTCTTTGTAAATCTGGTAAGTGCAATTAGATAAATACAAATGGCATTAGAACATCTTTTGAATTAAGAACAACATGCCAAGAAAAATTTATAACTACAAATTTATGTAAGAAAACAAGCTTCTTGTTGTTTTGTGCATATATTTGTGCTTGATCTTCTTTGCTCTTTTCGTTGTTCAGTTTTATCGTATCTTGTTTTTAGAATTGAGGTTCAGGTTTGCTTGTTATACAAAGTTTCATGTCCAAATTTGCAAATGTACTTTTGCAGTACCATGATGACAAGGGTCGCATAAAGGATGCTGTCAAGTTGAAAAAGGTATAATTTGTTACTGGTCTTCAATGTTTTATTTGCCCTGTTCTCTTGGACATCTGATATGTGGTAAGTTTTAAGGTTATGTTGGCATCAACCTGGACACTTGAGGAATTTAAAGCTGCAATTGCTGAAGAAATTGGCTCTCCACCCATATTAGATGTGAACCTAAAGGTATTATACTGCAATATCCTCAACCTAAACGCTCCATTTTTCTTTTTCAGGGTGTTCTGCCTCTTAGTGATAATGTTCATGCAAAACTTACATGATATATTTAATTTCTGAAAGAGACTTCCCCGATACAGCTAGGTTGTTGCATACCCTGACCTTAGTGTGTTGAGCAACTTTTTGTCATTTACTATTGGTAGTTCATGTTTCTGAACATATTCCAGCTTCCATGGACTAATAAGATGCATTATCCTAGTAAATCTAACATGATGAGGGAATGTGTTCCCTTTATCTGTATGCAGATGGTATTTGATGAATTGCTGGAAAGAACTAGAGAGAAGGAGGAGAAGGAAGCCAAGAAGCGTAAACGTCTTGCAGATGACTTTCTCAATCTGTTGCACTCCATCAAGGTGCATCATTACTTTATTAACTATTTGGTTGTTGTAAAAAAATGAAGTGTGCATTTGTTTCTTATTTTTTACTTTTAGCTTTGAATGAAAATAAACAAGTATCATAAGGATATGTTTTTCTAAATGTGCTTCTGATGTTGCCATTCTTGCAGGAAATAACTGCATCTTCTGAGTGGGAAAATTGTAGAGAACTTTTCGAAGATAGCCGAGAGTTCAGGTATTGCCTGCTGGTATTCAGTATGAAGTTTTTATTATAATATGTTAGTTTATGCTTGATTGGGACAGACTTGTTGATGATTGGAGATATTTTGTGATTTTCAAATACTGTAGACATGTGTATGAAGACTAACCTTTGACAGGCACTTCCATGTGCATTTGACCTAATCGTGGACACTGAAAAGGATATTCTTGAAAGTGTAATTCTTTCCCATCGGATGGACCTTTCTCAGGGATCTGGGTTAACAGGGAACGGGAACGGTTATCCTCAAATTTCCATGCTGTTAGAATGCTGGATGATTTGCATTTGTTTTCATTGAGCGGTTGACTTTAAAACATCCTGTATATTCACTTATTTTTCCTGTTTGCTTATTTTGTGTTACCCTAATATTATTTTGTTGGATGCTCTCACGCAGTTCCATTGGTGAAGAGAGCTTGTGCAGGGAAGTATTTGGGGATTATATAACTCAACTGAAAGAACAGGCAAAGGAGAAAGAACGAAAACGGAAGGAGGAAAAGGTAGGATCTCAGTTCCACATATGGTGAGCCCGTAACATGGCGGCCTTCGAGGTATTTAAAGAGGGATTTGCTAGACTTTAATCAATCCCAATGTAATTTATGAGATGGGATTTTATGACCACAATGCTGAGCACTCGAACGGAACTGCAAATGGGAATCTTGCAGAAATGGCCAAACCATAATTCCTGTAAAAATTTCTTGAATTTCTGTAACCTGCTATTTTAGGCATTAGTGGAATGGATGTATGAGTCGCATCCAGTGATATTCCATGAAGGACAAATAGCAGTTCACGTATCTGAACCCAACTGGTTGGAGTTAGGATGTAGTTGAGTTGCATTGGTAACTTAGTTTTTCAAAACTTATTGATTTGTATAAATAATTAACTCTGATGGGAATTTCTAATCTCTAAATTGTTCTGCAGGCAAAAAAGGAAAAAGAGAGGGAGGAAAAAGAGAGGAGAAAAGCTAAGCATAGGAGGGAGAAAGAAAGAGTACATGGAAGAGAAAAGGAGCACGTAAAGAACGAAGAAGCTGACATGGATGATGCTGATATTACAGAAAGTCAAGTTCTTGACAAAATATCCGGAGGTGAGAGTAACAAAAAGGAAAAGAGGAGACATCAAAACAATGTAGATGATCAAAATGAAACCGAGAAAGATCGGTCCAAGAGTTCCCACAGGCACAGCAGCGACCACAAAAGATCGAAACGAGTATGCTGAACTTTCTTTTGCAATGCGTGACACGGTTTACTTGGTTGCCTGTTTATATATTTTTTCTGCATGAAGCGTTGTGTGATATCACATCCTTTTTCACTCTTATTGTTGTTATTATTATTATTATTATTATTATTACAAAAATATTGGTACAGCATGCATCTACTCCCGAGTCGGACGATTCTGAAATCAGGCATAAAAAGCATAAGAAAGATCACCGTAATGGTTCTCGCAGAAGTAGTGGTCATGAAGAGCTTGAAGATGGGGAATTCGGTGAGGATGGGGAAGCCCTGTAGTCGTAGCACCGTACAAGTTGCTCATTCTTTTTGCATTCTGTTCAATGCCACATCTGTAGTAAGAAAGATGTTACTCCTTTTTCCATAGTGTCCCTGAAAACGATCTCAAATGTTTTACCGGACATGGTTCATTGGATTCTGGTTTAATGAGCCATATATACATATATCCATGTAGTTGTTGGAGCTTCTTAGACTATTATTACATTGTTAGATATTCCTTTCTGCATTGTTTCATATTATCCTAAGTTAAGATTATTTACTTTAAATATTAGTTAAAATGTTTGATTCTAATGGGATAGCCACCACATCTAATGGTAAGTTTTTTTTTTTTTTTTTTTGGGGGGGGGGGGGGGGGGGGGGGGCTAGGGGCTCTTGGTGAATTACGATAACTACTGAAAGCCAAAAAAAAAAAAAAACCCTTTTTATGTAAAATTTTGATTGGGATCGGTCTTATAATCTTGGGTACATTCTGCATGGCATATATTTAATTTAATTCGACGATATATAACATCATTTAAATAAAAAAAAAATAGAGGGAGAAATTGTTGCCAAACTTTCTGTGTTCTTAACATCACTCCTTGACATGTATAGAGTGTACGACAAGGCCAGCCCACAAGGCTAGGCCCACTGTCTGGGGGAATGGCCCAAATTTTGATTGGGCCATACCTGTGTGCAAATATGGGTCCAATGTATTCGGTAAACGACCCAAACATGAACAAGATAATTATAAGTCACGTAAATTCAATAAATAAATAAATAAATGTAGTTACCCAATTAAAATTAAACCAAGAACACGAGAGAAACCGAACAAGAAATGGGCAAGAACAAAAACAGCAGGAGGCACTACTGGCTGCTGAAAACAGAGCCGGGAGAGTGGTCGTGGGACGACCAGGCCGCCAATGGGGGCATTTCCAATTGGGATGGTGTCAAAAACAGGCAAGCCCAAAACAACCTCAAAGCCATGTCCCTTGACGACCTCTGCTTCTTCTACCACTCCGGTGCCCACGCCCGCCGCATCGTTGGCGCGGTGAAGGTTGTTAGAGAATGGTACGAGGTGGATGGCGAGGGAGTTGTGGATGTCAAGGAGGTCGGGGAGATGAGGAGGCCGGTCGACTTGAAGGAAATGAAGGGTGATGATAGGCTAAAGGGCTTTGCATTGTTGAGGCAGCCGAGGTTGTCGGTGGTGCCGGTTCCCGAGGGCGTTTGGGGGAGAATTTGCGAATTGGGAGGTGGGTTTGGTGGGGATGGGAAAGATAATGACGGTGGTGATGATGACGCGGAGAATTAGACGATGGGTCTGTGGCTTTAATTATGTAGTACAGTAGCTACTAATCTAAAAGGCAATTTGCTTCTCGTTTTTGTCAGTATCCTTCTGGCTTCTACTTTACTGTGTTAAGGTGTTTGCCAGAGAACTAGGATCTAACTATGAATTGACTTCTAGGATACAAGATGATGATGATGTTGTTGCGAAGGTTATTTTGGTCGTGTGTGTTTGGGATTTGTATATGTTGAAAGGCAGTGCATTTCGGTTGCTATTAGTTTTATGTATTTTTGTACGGATGTTACAACTGTTAGTTGATTAATTTCCAACATTTTAAGTGAATATGAAAGGAATATATGGTGCTCATCCACTACAGAATGGCAGCCTCTTTGTTAATAAAGAATATATATATATATATATATTTAAAAAAAAAAAGGCGTTAGACTGCACGCATGCATCTGACATTCTTCACACTAATGCACTGAGATGCTGGCCAATCCAGCTGAACATGTACATGTTTAATTGATAACAAAGTTTTGAGTAATCAGATGGATTCATTCAACCTCTCATGGCCCCTTCGTTTTTGGTGCATATGTTGGGAGGGATTTAATTTACTTCAGCTGAACTGATTGAAGGTTGGTTTTTGTATTGTCCTGAATCCTGATGTCAATTTCAGGGTGGTGTTGTTTGTGTTCAAGATGATTAATTCTGGAATATAACTGAAGTTTTGAGGTTGAGCAAGAATGAATGATAACTACTCAATGATCATTGCTAATCAGCTTTGCCCCTTGCTTGCTTTTCTTTTTGGGAAAACATGTATGAGCTTTACCTTGTTTATAGTAGGAATACTATTATCAAGGGTCTGTTTTATTGCTGTCCATTGTTTGGTGAAGGTACTTTTAAACTAATTTCAGTGAAAGATGAGGCGGAATGACATAAATATCTTCCATGACACTTTTCTGGAATGCGGAATTCAACTGAAACTATCCTGATAATCAACTCCATTGGATGATAAGATCGCATCAAAGATCCAACAACACATCATAAGGCAGTTAAATGGAGCTTGTTGACTGCAGCCTCATCACCAAGGGGATCTTCCCTTTGACTGCAATGCATTTCTGCTGGCTTGTAGTTGGTGAATTGTATCGTGAGTCCCCAGTTATTTATCTTTTTATCTAACCAAGCGGTGGATTTGCAATAATCATTGGTTTTTCTATATGAAAGCCATTCAAAGAGCTCAAGATTATATACCCCGAATGGTTTTGCAAAGGGAAACTTCAGGATCATGAAGTATTTTTCTTCATTTTTCTTCAGGATCAACATATATAATTAACGTTTTGTGTGCCATGTAGGTTTTCTGTTCACAGCTGTCTTTTTTGGCATCAGAGGGAGCAACTCCTGTTTGTGATGCACTTTGACTTCATCCAAAATGGGGAATAAGTAGGTTTATAACAGTGGGATCGGAAGTGGGGTTAGTACAAGTCCTATGTTGTAGTTTTCCTTTACTTGCATTTTAATTTATGTTAGTCCCCGTAATTCTCTTGTCCAGCATTATTATCTTTTATGTGCTTTGAAATTTGATAGTGTTGAGGCTTTGCAGAGTAGATGTCTGTTCATTCTCCCGTCAAACCCCATTCTGTCATTCTTTTTCTCATGTTTACCCAGTCGCTGCCGTGAACTTTTCTGCTTCCACAGATTTTTGTCCGCCTCTCTTACAATTTTCTTCTGTGTGAACTTAAGTGCGCCTTTGCCTTGGGTACAAGGCACGGCGTGTTTGCCTAGTTGGTCACCCTATCTAGAACCTGGCTTTGTATGAATACTTGATCATTCTAGCAGACTTTAGTGATTACAATCCATGGTGCAGTGACTGCGGAATTTTGTTTTTTAGTTACAGCATCAATGGCCACAGGTTGAGTTAGTTGGAATTGTGGAAGGAAGATGAGCTACGTTAGTTGAATTTAACGAACTCGGCCTGACTTCGAGTTTTCCTGTGCCTGTTTTTTTTTTTTGTGGGAAAAATGCAGCCGGCTGCCAACCCCCCCCCCTCCAAGGTCGTCCTCTATAGTGATGTTTTCTACCTAAAAATTTCACATACTTCTGTAAAACTGCGTATCATGTGCAACAGTTGTATACGTGAGGTGTCAGAGTAGATACCCACATCAATTTTTCTCTCTCTGTTTTTTTTTTTAATCGGTCAGTCCTCGTGGAGAGAGGACTAAGTGCGAAATTTACAAAAAATCATAAAATTTTTATTAGATCTTAATAGGAAAAGTACTTGAAAGCTTAAGATTTCTACTGTTTTAGTGCCCTTTCTTATCTTTAGTAGCAGTACAGTTGGGAAAAATTACAAAATGGGTTGTACTAGTAACAAGTACAGAACCTTAAAATTGTAAGTTTAGCATTCAAACTGGAAGCAAGCGGATGGTTGTTGCATTCGAACTGCCTTCGTAGCTCTGTTCAAACGTCCATTAAGTCAAGAAAATTTGATATTTGCTTATATTTCTAAAGTCTCTAATTTTGAACTTGCCTTTAACAAGATGGTGATGTTCAAAAATGACCGAAGGGTATCTTTTATGTTTTCGTTTTGTTTGGTAACTTTGATTGTCAATGTGCAATCACAGATTGCTGCAAATTCACTCTCTCTCTCTCTCTCTCTCTCTCTCTCTCTCTGTTTTTTTTTGGGGGGGGTGGGGCGCAAATTCCAAATTCCATTGATTACAATTCATGCCAGAAAATATAAATTCACGTATATATGCCATTTGTCTTCACTTAATAAATCTTTTTAAAAAACTGTTTGTTTTCTACTTGAAATTTAATTTAATTTAATTTTTTTAAAATAATAAAAAAGATACATTAACACAAAATATGATTATAAAAAAAAAAAAAAAGGGGGTGTGCAAATTGCCACCATAAATTGATTTGGCCCACAAAATATCGTATTGTTATGAGCTGGGCTGCCTGATTGATTTATGAATTTGGCAATTTAGTAATTAATACAATAATTGTGCCTTTTCAAAACGGAGTTGTCGAGGTTGAATTGTAAAACGACTATCATCATGTACATTTAAAAGCGGTGCGGAACCAAGACACAAGCACCCAACCTTATCCCCCTACTCCGCTAAAAGTCTAATAAGAACGGCTGGTGGTAAGCCCGTAATAATCTCGAAAGCCGAACCTCGTTGCTGGCCGATAAAAACCATCGGGGTGACGCAAAAGCAGAACAGCAAACAACGTTGGAGTTCCACAGCGGGCTCTGTTCGCCAAAGCAGTGTTTTTCTTTTTTTTTTTTTTTTTAAACCCCCAACCTTTTGTTAGTCAATTCACTTGAAATTCGGAAAAGCTAAGTGGGTGGGGATTGAGATTGATCGAGATTCTGAGTGACGACGATGGCGAACCATTTGGAGAGCCTGGTGGAGTCGATCAAGTCAAAGGTTAAGGGGCTGAAGAACAAGAAGAAGCCCCAGAAGACATACGTAGTATTGGACAAGAGTGCAAGTGTTAAGGTTGAGATCCGCAGCAGAAAAGCGAGGCAACTCATCGAGAAGAACCTCAAGCTGGCCGATAAAACCGGCAAGCGTAGCAGTTCTTGATTTCTCTCTGATTCCCATCTCTTTCTATATTTACAGTGTCTTTTATTATTATTGGCAAATTTATCGGTCTAGAACCGTTTCATTTTGGCTTTGCAAAATGCATTGCTTTGGATTGCCAAGAAAATAGCTTTTATTACCAACTATTGGTCCGTTCCTGACAAGATTACAATCGCTTGGAAACCTAATTTTGGTTGCTGCATGATTGTTAATTTGTTAGCGTGTGAGCTTTTGCTTCTATGTTGATTTTCTTCTTCTTCTTCTTCTTCTTCTTCTTTTCTCTTCTTTGTTTAATGATGTGTGATTCTCCATGGAGCTTAATTATTGTTTATCACATTCGAGAATTAGGATAATGCACATCTGTCCCATACTCAGCCCACAATCTGAATTTTTTTTTTTTTTTTGGGACCCAAAATCCTGAAATTTTATTTCCTAGTCCCAACCCGAGCACCCCAAGTCCACCGGATCCGTGGACACCATTTTCATATATATTTTGATGAGAACTTTCAACTGGCACTAATAATGCAAAAGATAATCGCGCGTTCAGGCTGGTGTGTATAATAAAGCGTCAATGGCTAGACAATCTTTCCTTTTCTAAGCACATCTACCAATTAAGTGATAATAACTGGTGGAGTTAATGGGATGACTGAGGCAGCAACTGCACTCGGGGGTTGGAAATAAATATTCTTTCTAAAGAATCGTTCCAATTCTTTGGATTTGGCGTGAAAAGGAATCGAAATGAGTGAGAAATAATTTTAAGACTCGACAAAATTTGACACGATTAAAATAATTTAATGTTTAATTAACTCGAAATTTAAATATATTGAATTTGAAATAATTTAAAGTCTCAGAACAATAGATGTAAAATCTAATGACTAGAATTTTAAAATATCAAAAATTGGAAACTTAAAATTTAAAATATTTTAAAATCAAATAACTCATATTTCTATAAATAAATACAAAATTTAATAAATTTATAATTTAAAATAATTAAAACTAGAATAATTTGAAATTGAAAATAACTCAACCCGGATTTAAGGTAACCCCACCCACTTGCCATCAACAGACACTATGGTTTGCTTTAGCTGTCAAACCTCCAGTCATTTAAACTTGCAGCCGTTACGAAAATGGAAATTGGTCCATTGAATGGTTGATTGAAAATGCACGACAGGAAAATAGGTTGGTAATTGATCAAAGATGTCAATATTGCGAAGACTTTTGGGGGCATTCATAATAACATTCTTACCAACCAAAAATGCGGCATTCATTACATTCACACCAACCAAAAATGCATTATTTGTTGACCCAGAAAAAAGCTTGGACTACATTCCATGGTCAAGGCTGAAACTTGAAATTCTTCCATGAATTCGCCTTTCCTTCTCTCCGAATTTTCCAAAATTGAGATTGTTTGCCACAAAGGGCGGGATGAAAAATTGACCAGGGAAATGTAAATAAGCCCACTTATTGTCAAAACGGAGAAAATGAATGTGAATAGTCCCGACGTAGAAGATTAACACCAGAATGAATCTGATTTTTTAGTCGGCCTATATAAGGTTGTTTTATTTTATTTTTGATAATTTCCATATAAGGTTTTTACAACAACTGCGAGGATTGTCTATCGTGGCGGGTCTTACAGGAAATTTGATGAGTTCACGGCGAGGGTCCATGACAAGTTCCCTCTTTCGTACGTTGTTTTGGGTAAACCCTTCTGGCAGCATTGTCATGGTCCACTACAACTTCGGGTCTGAAGTCAAAGGACGAGAAAGAATTTGCACGAAAAATGGCATTGAACACTACAACTTCAACGATTAAATACTCGTATTTCTATTTCAAAAGTTTAAAATTTTAATTTTAAAAAATAAATAAATATATTTTTATTGTATAATTTAACAATTTAAGAAAATATAGGCATACATGATTAAACAAGATGTCTCTTCTCCTACCGCAAACACTGCTGTTTAGTGTTCAAATTTCCAACGAGACCTCAAAGTTTAATTGGTTTAAGAACATTTATCGTGAGAATCAAGGCAGTTTTTTTTTTATTTTTATCCTGGGGATGAACTTATCTGTCTGAATATTTTCACTTTGGAATGTGTTATGTAAAATTATTAAAAATAAGTATAAATTGAGACATTTCTTATCATCTTTCAATGGTGCTTCATGGCGTGCGCAAGCAATATCACCAGACTAGACCCCATCAGGTCAAAGGCCCCAACTGTAAGATGAGCCTGGTCTGGTGCAGCCAATTGATCCCAAGGGGCAACGGGGCGTCGGCAAAATATTAGTGATAAGAAATGTCTCAATTTATTTTTAAGAAATATTTAGTGATTAATAATTTAAATTTTTATAAAAAATTTTAAAGATTTAATACTGTATAATTTATAAAAATAATTAAAAAAAATCGTTACCATCACAAATCAATGAAGTACAAGAAGAACGGACCAACATGATCTTTGAGCCTCTTTATCCACCTCACACTCTATTTAATCTTTTCTCCTGATACCATGGACACAAAATTGCCTTGACATTATCAACACCTTCTATTCTATAAATGAACAGGGCCTTTTCCTCATAAATTGTCCCAATTTTTCCTGCATTGACGCTGTAGCATCTTCTAATACCATTGGACCAAATTGCTTGGGTCTCAATTACAAATAATTTGACCCAAATTCACTTCTCTTGGACAGCAATTACAAAAGGTCCTGAAACTCCTAATCAGTTCCGCCAGGAAGAATTGCCACTGAAGAAGTGCCTCGGTCATCACAAAATGGATCAAGATAATAATTCAATCTTGAAGAGTTAATCGAGGGGATAAGTGAAAAATTGACCGTGGCCGTGTATATATGCATACATGGTATCTCAGATGTAAATTCCCCGTGGCCACGACGAGGCGTGTGGGTCAGTAAACATTTATCAATACATACAATGCAATGCATGTGCAAAACTTTAAGACGAAGTTCGTAAATTAATATGGTGGGCAAAAATGTTGAAAGATAAATGTATGAAGCGGGAGATTAAGATTTGTGTTAAGCAAGAAGAAGCGCCATTATCAGCAAGCTGGTGCTGCAAGCATCCCTTTAAAATGTAGAGCCGTTTGTTATTGAATCTTAGAGGTTGGCGAATTTATGCATCCTAGCTCGATGAGACTTTTGATTTTCAAAGAAAATGCAAATTTAGGTATATATCTCGACGAGTAGCATAAAACTTTCAATTCTAGTTTTTTTCTTTTTTAGTCCCGACTCGAATTCTAAAGGGAGAATATAGGAGAAAAGAAAAAAGAAGAAAACAGAAAATAATAATAATAATTTGTTGGAGACTCTCTCAAAGTTAATTGACGAGAAACCTTATGATTGCAAGACTTCTGCTTATGGGACACAAATTCACAACCATTCCTTCACGTTCCTGGAAAGAACAAGGCCTCCCTTCATCAATCCTCCCAATCGTTCCCAACCGAATACTGTAGCTCCTTGGCTTCTCACCACATGCCATGTTACAATATTGCCTCACATTTGAACCCTTCTGACTTCTTTTCTCCGAAACCAAATGTGCCGTTTCCTTGGATTTCTCGTCATTAGAAGTTCTTGATTTCATAGCATTCTCAATCAAGCAGGATGCTTGAGCCCCCGGTCTGCCTACCGATGAACCACCATGACCAGTCGGAGAAACTACCATCTTCCTGGTAAAAGTCTCTAGCCTTGTTGAGGTGAATTCTATATAGCTCAGCAGAAACAAGACATGATGGTGTAAGTGATGCAGCATTCTCCACAACCATAAGTGCCTCTTTACTGACCCCAATACCTAACTCAAATCGGTAACCATGTTTGGGTGTGCATCCTCTAGTCAAACATTATACCCAGTTTCTTCTTGTTTCATTTGCATGATACTTCAAGAGGCAGAGACATATATACGTAAATTGCATTCCAATTATGATGAATCAGGAACATCAAAGAACATAACAGGCATGAATAAGGAGACATAAAGAAGGTTAAATGTGAATCTTGGATGCTGCTGCCAGAAGCACAAAAACATGGCAACATGAATTACAAAATCTACACATTAATTATCCCCCAAAAAAAGAAGAGGGATCACTAAACAGGAGAAAAAACGAAGAAAACACTCAGTTGTGTTTGATGCAAAAGTGTACAAATAAGCACCAAATAATTTGTAGACAGAAGACACGACAGGTTAAATAGATCAAGATATAGATATGCAGCACAATCACTGTGAGTATAAGAAAAGTCTATGTACAACAAGAACCAAAAACTTGCACACAGATCCTAGTATATATGGATCTACACAGACCAACCCAGAAATTACCTTTCTGAATAATGAGTCCAGTGTAACATTATATCTGCTCCGTAAACCCCAGCAGCCTAGCATGAATAACAAACAAACGTTATGTGATTATACATTTCATCTTTAAAATATGACAATGGAGCTACAATGATGAAGATGCAATTAAAATAATAATAATGAAAAATAAAATAAAATAACAGCAAGGAGAGGTTAGTTTCCCTGTTTCCCCTTTTTTCAGTCCTGAAAGCCACAAGACACACAAAAGAACATCTTCCAGCATCAGGAGATCCAGGAATCTGGAAATGCAAGACTAATAGTCCAGATATAAATATCCTTACTACAAAGATACTGGAAAGTAATCTACAGATCATCAAGCTTTCAACTCTGTTTTGGTACTGCTAAACAAAACTGCTTATCATAGCTCAAGCTCAATTAATTGGTACAAGGTGGCAACCATCTAGAAATTAGACTTTGGACATAGATATACCTGTTGATCAATAAGAATGCATATATAATCTTGCCAAAATAAAATTTGAGGAAGTAACCTCACCAGTGAATTCAACCAACACATGACCAACAAACCTTTAGAATCCTAGATATTGACAGTGTGCAACATCATAAAAAAGGATCACCCTAGCAAGTTGAGCAAAGATTAATTTAAAATGGTAAAAAGATAGATAAAATAGATGGAAATAAAAAAATAGGAGTACTTAAAAGATGTTTAAGCGCTTCTAAACAGAATAGACTATATATGAGACCTCAATCACCATTCCTAATGAAAGCATGACCCAAGAAATGTTTCTGTTTTTTTGTTTTTTTCTTTTTTAAGCAAGGTTAAAAATAAAAACGGTTGAATTTAAAACTTATTACTAACTGTGGAAAAGAAACATAATTGTGAAATTTGAGCTGAGAATGGATAAATGAACTTATTACCATTGGGTGCCAATTTTAAAAGGATGGTGCTCAATTATCCCTTGAACAAAGTGCCGCCAATCATTCTACAACAAAAGAATAGGAACTGACAAATTTCATAAGGTGAATAGTTGAATTATCATATTGTAAGAGACCACATACCTGGCGGACAACCGAGGTGCTGGATAGGAAGTTGAGCATCACTGACAGGTCGAATAGCCAACTTCGCAAACTCACAAACACCATATATCGAGGTGAAAACTGGAATGGCCAAAAAAAAGAGAGATATCATTAAGATTGAAAAACAAGGCCGGGAGTCAAAACTCGTACATCATAAAAATTTAAAGAGAGCAGCAGATTCACCATAAAAATTTAAGTTCCTTGAGAAGAGCATCAATCTCTCATAATGCATCACGGTATCTTCCAACAGTCAATACAAACAGCATAATTATGTTTGTCCACAATCCACGGTGAGCAGAATAAGCAATCAGTCCAAAATGATAAAACTAGCATTTCAGGTTCTGCCACTTCTCACTTGCTGAAAACATCGCCACTGTGAAATTTTGAACCCAATCAAGAATCTATGTCGAAAAGTTTCCTAGCTTTCCGGTGTGCCTGCTTGTAACAAAAAACGGAGCCTCAAATATTGACGAAATTCAATTGGATGGGTTAATTTAATTTAAAACTTAAACATAAAAAGATATTATGACTCACTCTGACGAAAGAACTTTCCATTCCTTGGCGAGGCCAAAATTGACGGGACTTGTTAAAGACACAACCACATGAATTCAAGAAAAGCAAGAAACTGAAGAGGAAACAGGGGAATCCAAACAACGCTAGTTCCCACGAAACTGAGAAAGGAAATCCAAGGACTGAACAACACCTGCCTCCAAGCGATGATGAAAACTGACACGCTGAATAAGAAGAAGACTCAGAAAACTGAATAAAATAAAATAAAATCAAGAAACTCAACAAGAAAACCCAAGACATTGAACATACCAATTCCTGAGAAAATGAACAAGAAAACCGAAAAAATTTCTGAAAAATAAAAAATTCAAGAAACTCAACGAGAATGGAAGAAATTGAAGAAAAAAATAAAAAAAAATTAAATTCCAAGAAACCTAAGCGAATTTCCGTATTTTCTACGAGCTCTTGAAAGAATCGAAAGTCTGAAAAACCCTAAGCGCCGAAGACGGCAACGAAGGGAAGTATAATTGTGAAAAGGGAGAATTAGGGTTTCTCACATGTGTGTGTGTGTGAGAGAGAGAGAGAGATTGCGATGGCGGGGGAATGGAAATAAGAACGTTGGAGAGAAGACACCCTCGGCGCGCGATGGCGTTTGCCGTTTTGTTTCTTTGCGTTTCGGTTCGATCCGTATGGCCCGGAAAGCGTTTATATAGTTGAAGGGATCGACTCGGCGCCGTTTTATCATAACATTAGAAGGCCACCCCCATCCGACCCCCCGGCCCACCGACTTGGCCACTTGATTATGCAAGCAAATTTGTGGGAAATGTTTAAGTCCAGGTTAACATTTAAGTGAAAATGATTTGGACCCATCTGGACCCAAAAGTACTTCTACCTCAGGCCCATGATGGTATCACAACCTCGGCCCATAACATGTGACCAAATTTTTTGAACAAAGCTTCACGACGTCGCTTCGACGCAGCCCCACTTATTGCCCGTTAAATGAAAGATTTGACTAGATGAACGCACGAAACGAAACATATGCTCTCTTTTTTTCTTTTTTTCTTTTTTTGAAATGTTAAAATATTTTTAAATAATTTTATTTTTATTTTAAAAATTTAATCACATTAGTTAAAATTTTTTTATTAAATATAATTTTATAACAACAAACAATTTGTATATTACATGATAAATATAATTTGTTCTAGTTGAAATTATTATTAAAAAACATTTTTTTTAAAAAAAATACCTTTTGAAAAAGGTAAAGCGCCTGGAAGCCGCTTACCATTTTCCTTAGAATGAGTCCCACCCTCGATCAAATTTGCCAATAAACCGAACAATACCAAACTTCATTCATTAGCTGTATCCAGGCCTAATCGCCAGCGGGACATGGGATATTTTTGGACGCGAATTCAATGCCAGATAAAAGAGATTAAAAATAAGTTCTTACGTGGGTTTTACATGATAAAAAAAAATATTTTTTTTTAAAAAAAATTAATTAATTTTTTTTACTGAATAATACATATATTTTTTATTATTTTTTAAAATTTTTGTAGAAGTTTAAATGACCACCTCTGCGCCCATCTCTGAGCACCAACATTTTAACGATATTTCTTTTGCCTGCCGCTGAGCAAACTTTCGGGGAGAGTTGCAAGCAAAGTAAGCGGCCAAAATGGCATTACCATCCCCGTCGCTACTTGACAAGTCTCCGAAAAGCCTATTTCTTTTTGGTGGCTTTCTTAATAGAACGTTGGTGCACTTGCTTATCCTACTGCTTTTCTCTAACGTTATTTATTCAAAATCAACGATCACGTCCCTTCCAGGATTTGCTGGCCATCTTCCCTTCGTGATGGAAACAGGGCGAGTGTTTTGCTTTTTAATTTGTTTTCTTGTAAACTGCCTCCAGGGAGTTTTAATTGGATACCGAGTAATGTAGCCTAATATACATTATGACATTATACTTAACTTGCATGGGATCAAAATTTTCCATTTACCATGTTAGATTTTGGTGATGATGATGATGATGATGATGATGATGATGATGATGATATGTGGAATTGAGTTTACAGAATTTGGATGTCTGTAGGTACATTGGTGTGGGCAACATGAGTGAAGTGCAGTTGTTTTACTACTTCGTTGAGTCAGAGAGAAGCCCCAAAGATGATCCTGTCGTGGCTTGGGTCAGTGGTGGACCTGGCTGCTCTGGCTTTTCTGGCCTTGTTTATGAAGTCGGTAAATTTCTAAACTGTGGATGGATGTATCGTTATTAGAAAAAGGCTTAGTATAATGCTAGAGAAATTGCTTATTCCGTACAATTGAAAGGAAAATTCTTAACTTAACCTGGTTTGCCAACACTTTGTAATCATCCAGATTATGAGATTACATCATATCTGTTGAAAGCTGGCATGGTAAAAATTTACCGAGTCCCAAAATAGATTAGGCATTTTTGGGTTAATATATATATATAGATATATATTAAAAAGGATTGAAAGTGGCTGAAGCAAGAACTACGCGTTATTGCAGGTCCATTGTCCTTCGATCGTGAAAAATCTACTGAAAGCAAACCTGTGCTTGAGTTGAACCCATATTCGTGGACAAAGGTTAGAGATTTATGTAGCTTGCTGTCTCGGAATTTATAAGAATCCATCTGGAAAATCGGCCGGTAAGCTTCTGATTATTTTGGTCATGCAACTTCAGAAGATGACTGTTCTATGTTTCCCAGGTTGCCAACGTCATATTTCTTGACGTACCCACAGGCGCCGGATTTTCGTATGCAACAACTTTGGAAGCTTACAATGTTAGTGACACGATATTAGCCCAGCAAACCAACGAATTCCTAAGGAAAGTAAGGGAAAAGGGCGCTGTTGAAAAATCACTAGCATTTTAACTCAGAAAATGAAAAGCCAAGTTTGCAATATTGGTTTACTTCTGGAGTTTTTAATGTAGTGGATGACGGATCACCCCAAGTTTCTCACAAATTCTCTGTACATTGCTGGAGATTCTTATTCAGGCATAACTATCCCAGTCATTGTTCAGGAGATTGCTAAAGGTAGCTAACAGAATGAGGAAGCAATGATTTAGCTTCTCGTTTTGCTCATGAAATCCTTTCTTTGTAGGCTCATCCTGATGATTTATTTGACAGGAAATGGACTTGGGAATCAGAAACAACTGAATCTCAAAGTACGTGGTCAACAGCGAAAAATCAATTTAATTGCAGTTCATAGCCTCCACTGAGTAAACTGATTAAAATGACAAAGACTGTTCACTGTATTGAATCCAGGGGTATGCGCTTGGCAACCCAATTACAGATTACAAAATTGAAACTGCCTCAAGAATTACCTTTGCTCACCTAAAAGGACTTATATCAGATAAAATTTATGAGGTGAGTTCTCCTTACCATTTTGCCTAGAGCTTTCTGTCTCCCCCACTCCTCCACACTAATTAAGCACAAATTATTTTTATGCGTTACCTGCTCAAGTTATTGTAGTCCGTAATGTTGTAACACATCACTTCTTTCGTAGTCTTTTGAAATCAATTGCGGAGGCGTGTTTCAATTTCAAACCCGTGCACTATGTTCGAAAGATCTCGAGACCATAAACAATGTGAGTTGTAGCCCCAAATTTTTTTTAATTTTTTTGCAGCTTTTTATTAGGCTTATCCTTTTTTTGAGCAATGCTATTCTGCTCGAATTCGAACATGTCCGAAAGCATCTCAAGCATTAACTTTGTGGGTTCCCCATGAACTTAATTCGGGCAGAATATGATTTTTCTTTTTTTCTTTTTTTTCTTATGTGTTCCGCTGGAGTAATGTAGCTATTTCCTTGTTGAATTTTGTTAGTGCATTGGAAAATTAAATCCTGCACAGATATTGGAACCTCTCTGTCATCCTTTATCTGCAAAACCGATGACAATAGATCGGGATCCAAGCATTATCGTTGAAGATTTCACAGATAGTCTGGTTTCGCGTTCCCAAAATCCTGAACCATGGTGTTGGGTATAAATCTGTTCTGGGATCGTAGTTAAATTGACTAATTTGGTTTTTCACTAAGATTGTTATCACCCAGTAAGCTATATTTGTAGGAGTACGCGGATATATACTCCTACGTTTGGGCTAATAACAAATCTGTTCAAGATGCTCTTCATGTCCGGCCGGTATGTCAGTCCATATTTAAGCAAAATTGCTCAATGTAGACTTCCAAACTATAGTTGACTGAGAAATATTATGGCATTGACAATCAGGGTACCGTAAAGGTCTGGAGAAGATGCAATACTAGCTTGCCTTACACAAGGAATGTCAAAAGCGCCATCGATTATCATCGGAACCTTATCACAAAGGGATACCGAGCTCTGATTTACAGGTACACTGTTGAATCAAATGAAGACGTGGAGCTATATGTACAAAGAGCAATACAATCAATTAGTTATCCTTTGATTTGGTTTTGACTCTCTGTGTTTTTCATTCGATGTGTCACAGTGGCGATCAAGATTTGCTTGTTCCATACGTTGGCACCCAGGAATGGATTGATTCTCTCAATTTGACAATTGCATCGGATTGGCAACCATGGTTTGTTGAAGGACAGGTCGCAGGGTAACTAGCATCTTAATTTTCAACTTTATGTCTTTACGAAAAAGGTTGTTCTCGTGATTTAAATTTGCGTATCTTAGGTCACAGTCTCATGATTATACTAAGACTTGTCCCTTAATTGAAAAGGCAAACACTCCTACTTTTGTCTAATGATATTTCGCTTGAATGTTGATTTTGTTCTGCTTTAGATACACAGTGGAATACGGTAATGCTGATCGATTGTTTAGCTTGACATTTGCCACTGTCAAGGCAAGTATTAATACATTTCAAGTCCAAATTTTTGTTTTCAACAATATTATGACTAACAAGTAACATGAGAGGTAGCTAAAAAGCATTTTGCATTGTGCAGGGAGGGGGTCACACTGTGCCACAGTACAAGCCTAAGGAAAGTTTAGCTATGATCACTCGGTGGATTGCTTCATATCCTTTGTAACCGATAACATCAATCGAACCATTTAAGGCAGTTAAATGGAAATAAATTTGAACCTTTGCATTGTGAAATGCTGCTTGCCGTCATTCCTTTCTTCACAAAAATTGCGAGTCGGGTGCAATTGAAGGCTGCTTGTTACCCTCTGCAGGATACGTTTGGAAGACATTCTAATTAGCTTCACGGATGCAACTCAGAATATTGCATCTGCCATCACTTCTATCTCAGAAACAAAGTGTCAAGTCTATTGTTAACTTTATACCTGGCAATACAATATTATTAAGTTAGATGGGATGATATCACCATCCCCACAAGGCCTCCTCTCCCGCCGCCGCACCCCCACCCCCTCCACCACAAAAAATAAAATAAAATCCCCCAAAGGCATCACCACCACCCTGTGTGATCACACTTTCAGTTTGCCGTAGGTAAAGTCAACTGATTGCATGCGCCAAAAGAAAGTCAACCAACTTATTTTTTCTCTGGCTAATATACCTGCCATAGAAGACCTGAACCACATCAGGCATGAGCCATGATTACGTGGTGGTTTGAATTCATTCTCAGACCTCACTTTGAATTCATCCTACACGAAAGGGGAATACACCCACTCTTACCGCGCTTAAAGAGCATTGTCTAATCATATAATATTAAATTTTACATCCCTTCATACAGAACGCTAATAATTAATTTTTTTTTTATTTTTATGTCTCAAATTTTTATTTTCAATTTTTAAAAAAGCATATAAAATTTATAAAAGTAATTTAATAGATCTTTTAATTTAAAACATTATTAAATTTTACGATTGAAAAAAAAAATGTATATGTGGATAACTGATGAAGGGATTTTATTTAAAGACAAAACAAATGGCAGGCTCTTAATGAAAATCAGGAGTATCTATGATGGTGTGCATTGTGCATGTGGAAAACCATTAATTAATGGAATTTAAACTGGCAGACATAAACTGTCAAGAACACTACCTGTCAAGGACACTACCTTGAGACTACCAGTGACTAAACCAATGGCAGAGTCGCTTCGTGGTCTTGTCTGCGTTCGAACTACAATGCCATCCACAAATCCACAGTCCTGCGTCGCCAGCTAGCGGCACCGCCAAAATGAGATCATCCTGCCCACCACCACCACCACCGCCGAATGTGTTATCCAAGACAACCAACTTGAACCCCCAAGACGAACCGGACAAGGTGGCCAGGCCGCCCACCACCGCAGCGGTCCACAAGAGAGCAATCGGTGTCCGGGCGTGGGTCCTCCTCGACTCCACTGGCCAGTCCCAGGTGGTGGAGGACGGAAAGCACGTAATCATGCGCCGAACCGGCCTGCCGCGGGCCGGCTCGCGACCTCCGGATCCTGGATCCGGTACCGTCGTACCCGTCCACGGCGCTGGGCCGAGAAAGAGGCATCGTCATTAACTTGGAGCACATCAAGGCCATCATCACTCGTTGCGCCGTTCTTGGAGGAGAAAGAGCGGAGGATGGCGGGTCATCATCACGCTACCAAAGCCCAGGTTTGCCTTAGGTGTCTCCTTCCTTCAGCATTTTCTTTATTAAAGAATCTTTCTTTTCTTTCATCATTTTCTTCATTAAAGATTCTATCCTTTTTTTTTTTCTCTCTCTCTCTCTTTTGTAGAATTGTCTAATTTTGGATTTTTTTTTTTGGTGATATCTGATAAAATTTTTATTGTATTATTCAATAGTGTTTGATTTTTGATGTGGGTCTTTTTATTTTTGGCTGTTTTGGTCTTTATGGGTGTCGGTATTTTAATGTGACATTAATTCGTTTGCATTTTCTACCCTTTATTTATTATGTTCTTGTGGCGAATTGAAGAGTCAAACTTCAACTTGAAATGGAAGCCAGCAATACCAAGTTGAAAAGAGTGAAGAGATAGGTAACTGAATATGGCAAGATGGCTTTTATGACAAGGGCTTTGCAAGGATGACATTGGGTAATTAGAGAATTGAGTTGTTTTGGTTCCACAGGAAATACAATGGGTACAATGGACTCTTAATTTATTTTTCATGATACTTGAGAAAACTTTGCTTAAAAGGAGTTGGGTGAATCTAATCCTCTAATAGTACTTAAAAAGTCTTGAAGTTTGACTCTTATGGTCCATTGCTCAACTTTGTGGGTAAGCTTCAGAAGGGATATTTTCTTATTTGAATCCATTTACTGAGGAGTCAAATTAATTCGATACCAACTCAGGGTTAAAAAAACAAATAAAAATTAAATGAAATTTAGTTAAAACTAATAATAATAATAATAATAATATATGAGACTCGGTTTTATGAGATAAAAACCTTTTGTCTGTTTTACCCTCGAGTAAAAAATGAGTGAACACTCGAAAAAAAAAAATTTAAAATAAAAAACATGGTAAAGGCCTCTAGCCTCTCTAGTTTGTGATTGCAGAAAGAGTATTTTGGACGGAAGTACAAAGAGGATAAACCTATAAATCTTCATTATCCATGGCACAAAGACCAGTGGCTGTCATTGAGAGAGAGAGAGAGAGAGAGAGAGAGAGAGCAGTTGGGAAATGAGTTCAATATCCCAAAGTTTATTGATGGCCTTGACAGTTACATTCAACAAATACACTTCATCAAATGTTCATGCCGTTCACAGAAGAGAAGCTAACAGGGTCCCTGCAGGAAACACACCGGAAGCCACAGAACTTGGAAGAAGAGGCATTCTATTGTCCATTGTGGCTGGCGCTTACTCAGTCAGCGACTCAAGGACAGAGCTTCTTCAAAGTAATGCGGTGCCTCTTTTGAGTCATTGTGTTGTTTTTTTCGTCTTCTTCTTGTTGTTGCTGTTTTATATCGATATTACTTGCTAGCGTTGGCTGATCAAACCATTGTTGAAATTTTGCCACAGAGTATTTGAAAAGATCACAGGAAAACAAGGCCAAAAATGACAAGGAGGTATAATCCAGTATAAATTGGCGATCAAAATCTTTCTTTATAGTGATTTTTAAATCGAAATTACCTTATCTTAGAGCACACACATCCACCCACCCATGTGTGTGTCTGTGTGTGTGTGCCAAATTCCTTTATAAGCTGTGAGGAAATGAAATTAGGCTGTCGTATGTTCTGCTATATATAACCCCATCAACAGTTTGTAATCTTTTTTATTTCTTTTTTTTTTTTTGGGGGGGGGGGGGTGGGGAGAAAAGAGAATGGATAGCTATTACAAGCGCAACTACAAGGATTACTTCGACTTCGTTGAGGGAACCCTAAGAGGGAAGAAAGAGCAGGACCTGACTGAATCAGAGAAGGCCATTCTTGATTGGCTCAAGACCAATAAATAAGCAAACCACTTTTCTTCTCTCTCTCTCTCTCTTTTTTTTTTTTTTTTTTTGTGGGTTACTTTCAAAACGAATTGGTTCTATTTATTTGTGATCATATCATAACCGGCTAGTTCTCTTATATAAGTTCTTTACATTTTGTGCTCTCTTTTTGGCTATTTTCTGTTAATCCCCAAAAAAAAAAAAAAAGAGAGAAGTCTAACTGCTTTGGACTTGTGTGTTATTTAGTAACTAAATAGGTCATCAAATGTTTGGACAAACAACTTCTGGGTCCTCTCCCCTTTTTTATGTTAAAAAGGACTTAGACTGCCACTAACCATGTGGTATGATGGTAGCGTTGTCAAGAGTCTTCGTTCTTAGTTTAGTGTTCAAATTCTAATCCTATCAAACCTGAAAGGTTAAAAAAAAAAAAAAGAGGGTGGAGCTTCACCTCTCGTGTTATTTACATGCAGGATATCTTCTTTCTTTCTAAATTCTTTTGCATCTTCTTCCTGTTTGATATGAGGGAAATAGGAGTCCAGACGTGGACCTTTACAACACAGTCAGTCTAACCATCCAACCATGGGTTTCTTTACATTTCAATCAAAAATCGCAATGTCAGAGAAAACAAGTGCTTTTTTTCTTTTCTTTTCTTTTTTTTTTTAATCACTGAATAACTATGCAAATAAGCTTCCTTCTCAGAGATTTAATAAAAAAAAAAAAAACACTACGCAAATAAGCTTCAATTGCATCCAAAAATGACGCCGATTATGTTCGAAAACTTAAAAATAATAATTTAAAATAAATAAATAAATAAGGAGGAGGACAAGGGCAAGTGGTGTGTACAACCATGTTCTGATCATCCCCCAAACACTAAGCTATCCTCAGGGCTAGACGCCTGGACTTTCGGCTTGTTGGTGGGCTGGATGAGGGTTTCTGATATAGGTAACCGGCCGAGCTGTTCATACAGAAAACCGAACAAAAAAACAAAACCAAAAATCAAAGAACTCGGGCTTTCATTGTTTGATCCACTAATTCATATTGGACTTGTCGATTCGTACGACAATGTTGACAACCCCGGACCAAGTAGATGCAAAAATGCCGTTCTCCTTCTCCTTCTTAGGAAATATTTTCGTGATTGAAAATATAAATTTCTATCTTATAAATTTTGAGTTTTAATCACGAGAAAAGGAGTTGGATGTATATAAAAATAAAAAATATATATATATACTTTTATTGCATGACTTACGATTTTTTTTTTGATAAATTAAAAATAAAATTATGACTCCAAAAAAGAGATAAAGAAAAATTAATATTCACTAATATAATCAATTTAATTTAGACATATTTACTTAACTGATTGATTTCAATTAAATTTGAGATTTTTTTGTCCAATAAAGGTCTTACCCAGTAAGTTTTGAGATCTCGTTCAAAATTGAAACTCTGGAATTTTCTCACCGCATTTTTCTAGTTGAGTGTACAATTTTTTCATGCTTGCTAGAGAGAATTTGTCGCATATGAACCTCAAATTTTTAAATTTAGGTCCTTCGCCACATTGATCACTCTTCTTAGAATAAATGAGATATCCCAAATTGGGATGAGGGAAAGGCCACCAACTGTGAAACAGCTAAGAATTTCCATACCCTTTTAACCTTTTTGTGCATTTGTCTTGTCCTTCCTCATTTTCTTGGATCAATAACAGTGTTCTTGCCTACCGATTCACAACACACGGCAGCCCTATGCATGGCAGACCCATGATAAGATAATTCAGACGACTACTCTGGCAAGAAATGGGAACACACTCGCAGTTAAAAACGGCGTCGAGATGGAAAGGTAACATGAAAATGAAGAAATTAATTAATCACTAAAAAAAAAAAAAACACTCTGAGACAAAACAAAGCCGCTCCTTTTTCCTGCGGTATGTTTGTTCCAAGTGATTGAAGGTTTTGTCTTGCTAGTGGTTGGAAGGGCATGGACGCTTTTCCCATACTCAATCTATAGACGACACACATCCTTATCCAAGTTGATGACAATGTTGCGTATATTATATGCGTTTGCTTAATTTGTCTCTAGTTTCTCTTTGCCTTGGTTTTGGTTTACTATGTGTTAAAAAAAAAAAAAATTATTTACTTAACATTTCTCTCTTTAAGATAAAAGTAATCCCCGTTGGTTTGTAACAAAAATTTAAGTAAAATTTTTTATAAGATAAAATAAAATATATTTAATTGTAGATTGTATTATTAAAATTAAATTCTCGATAAATTAATTTATTTTAAAAAATATCTACAATATTTTTATAGTAATATTATAAATAAAAATTTTTGATACAATAATAAATGTATTAATAAAAGGAAAAAATTTTGATGTATTGAACAAATACTAAATTTTTTATTAATATATACATTTAATTTATTAGTTCAAAACTATTCATATAATATAAGTATAATTTATTAGTTGTTAAATATAATAAATACTTTTTAATTAGATTAATAATTATGTAATTTTTTATCGCACATATTTTTGAAAATTTAAACTCTGAAGGTACAACTTGGAAATACTGTCGTTAGTGTACCTAAGAGGATTATATATTTGAGAAATGAGCACGTGGATAAAGCTCAAAACTTGCATCCTAAATTCCCAAGTGATCTTTATCTTATTCAAATTCAACGATCTAGATAGAGACCGAATTATATTATGTTATTAGGAAGTGACTGGGTAGAGCAGGACGAGTAAATAAATCATAGAAAAAGACACATGACATCTAGTCCAATGCCAGCTGCAAAGCAAACAGGATTGGTAAGAACGAAAAATATAAAATAAAAAAGGAATAAAGTGTAAGATCCTTCCAAATGAGATAAACATCACATAATAAACAAAAATATAGCATGTTCCATTGGGTCAGGAAGATCTCGGGCAAGATCTCCTGGGTCATGGACATGCACATGAAATATTCCAACGTGACTATCCATCTCCCACTTTAGACTTTTCATCATCGTGTCTCATTTTTCATGCCCAAATTGAGCCGATGTTGTGTTAAGACTGGCAATTAGTAGCACCATCTATCTTTCATTATGAGATGAGGGAGGCTGGGACATGAAGTTATTGTCCTTGATATCGCCTGAGCCTCTTCCAAGATTTTATTTCCCCATATTGTTGATTGGAGGAAATCCCACCTAAACAAATCTGATTATCTGACCTTGATTTGGATTATTTTTTGTTGGGATATCGACCAATGTTAGGTGTACAGTACTTTTTTGTCCTGTTTTGTTGGGGGGGGGGGGAACCCATATTTACGGATTAGAGAAATCAATACAATCTGTGTCTCAAATGTGAACGTTATTAGATGGATGACAAGATACGTAGATAATTCAGTTGATCTAGGCAATGCCCTCCTCTCCCAATTTTCTTGCTTATTAGTTAATTCTTGGGTTCTTTTGGGTGTCGGCAATAGCCTCGAATCTTGAATTTCATTTGGAGTGGTTAGCAAATTAAGAAGCAATATCCTTCACAAAACATGATTTCCATGTATTTCTGGCTACAGACATGATATGGGGAATAGGGTAGGAGTTGACAAATGATCACAATTGAAATTGATTGGGAGAAGCATTGCACAGGCATTCATTAGATTGAACTCAACTGGAAGACACGTGCACGAAGAGAGGGGGAAACAAATAACAAATACGCGGTTTTGCCCAACCGCCCCCCCCCCCAATAGCTACATGGCATCCATTCTTAAGCAAATTTCTAAGCATTCTCACTTAACAAATTTTCAACAGGTGAGGAAAAATGGAAAAATGTTCGGCTATAAGTGGTTAATAGTAGTAGCCCAGCGGTTCAACACTTTTTTGGAGGAATCCTTTGAATGGCGCATGTTTACCTTTTCAATGTTCTTGTCCCTATATTTTACCGGATGACAACTGGTGATACAAAATAGACAAGTGGTGATATAAAAGAAAGCATGGGGTTCCATCAATAGAATAATGACTGAGCACAATTGTACAGAGCAGACTGCCTATGTGTACTCGGTACACTCTATTCATGAACAAAGAGAAATAAATTTGGGTAACATGTAATTTACGTCCAACTTTTTTCTCTCGGTTTGTTTCCCATTGTATTGACAGGAAAGGGAAGAACTTGATATAGAAAAGCAGGAGTTAAAAATAAAAAAATAAAAGGAAGGAGACCCTTTTCGAAGGCCCATTTCTTTTTACTTTTGCGTCATTTCACCACCGCTATCTCTTCTATAGCAACATCAACAGCAGTGGCTAGTTGGCCACAATGGCAGCAAGCGATGCATTTTGACTTTTACCTCATACCCCTTCCACCAAACCGCCTGAAAAGTTCAAATTTTGGTCGAATCGATGGAGAAAATTAAAAGCGGCATCAAAAGAATTGATTGCTGAAAGGTGATATATTTTGTTAAAAGTTCATAAACAGTAATAAAGGATACTTAACTGGTTATTTTGAAATTGGTTTCCAGATAGAGGAGGAGGCTGCATATAGCCAAAGGGGTCCTGTAAAATTGGTTAATATGTACGCTTGATATATCATTTTCAGAATTAAAAAAAAAAAAAACAACAATTAAAGACTAAACGAAAACTTTGTGAAATTATGTTACACCCCAAGTACCTCAAAATGAGTAGCTGAAAATCCTTGTGAATAATCCAATACGCTCTCCATTGATGCTGGATTCTTGGTGGAGACACAATGACTCTGCCCTTGTATAAAATCCAGAGTCAATTAAACATTAAAAAAAAAAAATGTACATGTAAAATATGTAAATTTGAACTTCTGTCCTGGACAGTGTCTTAACCTTGGAGAAGTTGAATGCAGAAGAGCTGGCAGTATCGTCAAGGCAAGAGGGCAGCTCTTGATCCTGACCCCGCCAATGTTCCTTCATCTTTTGCCTATTGCCACCATTCTTTCTCTTCAACGTAGCATCCTTGACGACAGGAAAGCAGGAGGCATTATCACTGTTATAGTAACCTCCATTTTCGATGAATTGGGGAGGCCCAGAAGATGCGTCGGAGACCATGGACAAGTCCTCCTCCTTATCTTCTTCCTCTTCAATAATAGCATTTGTCCCTCTGTAATCACAAAAGCCACTCTTTGCATCACCAACAAATTTGGTGCCTCTATCATTATACGTAGTAGCTTTTGGAGAATTGGAAGATTGCTCCAAGTATAGAGTCCAACCAGACTCACAATCACTACTGCATTCTGAGGCCAAGAAATTCATTTCTTTTTCCTACTAATTCTCTCAACTCTCAAAGAAACTAACCACAAAAGGGTTTTTACCTTTTAATATCAAAAAGAAAGGGTTTTCTTTTTCCTCCTAATTCCTGAAGCCAAGTAGCAAAGGGACTGAACTTAAAGAAGTGTGGTGAGGCGTGTGGAGTAAACCAAGAGAATCAGACTTTCAAGTGCTGGGACTATTTTTGTCCTCACTCTCCTCTCCTCATTCAGCCTGCCGATATTGCCAGTTGGATGTGTTGCTGTGGATGCATGTAATAGGGCAATAGAGAGAAAAATGGATGGAGAGAGAGAGAGAGAAAGGGTAAAGCTACAACCCCTTCACATGCTAGACAGCCAGGCACTGTGTACCCTCTTAACGAAACCAGGCCACCTCCATTTTCCCTTCCACAGCATTGGGACACCTATCGCTTATGCAGTAATGCTTTTCTTCTTCTTCTTTTTTTTTCCCCATTTTTTTTTTTTTATAGAGATGTGGATTTTGATTATTTTAGTTTTATTTAACGTGGAGGACCTGACTTTCATCATTTGCATAAACTATATTTTCAAAGAAATTGTTTTCGATTCAAAGTTGAAAAAACCAAAGACTAAATTCATCCATTGCGTATGGTTCATTGTACAAAATACTGGGAGGGAACAAAAAATTTCCCCATCACTCTTTCCCTCGCACACCAGCACACACGCACACACACCAACAATTTCACATAAAAAGTGCCAAGACATGAGTGACTAGAAATTTCTTGGGGTCGCCACTACAAAATGCAGTTGACTAGGTTTTTATGAATCCACGTGTGGTCTCTCTCACGTTTTGGCCTCTTTCTTTTAAAATACTCACACTAAAAGCTCTCCTTCTCCAATTTTTTTCTTTTTTTTTTTATAAATTTGGTTCACTGCATTTATCGATTCAAGATACAACACATCACGGTCACACATGCATGTGGCCACGTGTGCATAATCTATATGCATATGGCGGGCTTCCAGTATTCACACACATGCATGCACGTGCAAAACACTCTTAACCCTGAAATTCTCTGCTAAAATCTTTATTATATAAATTTTCGCTTTTTCGGTCTTCGGTGCAAATTCCTATTTCCAAAGTGATGGGCACTTTTTAACTTCCCATATTGTGTTTGTTAATCTGGATATTACACAATGAGCTTAATTATGTAATAATAAAATGAAAAGTATGCAAAAATTATATTTATGTAACACATTAGCATGTCTACTATACATTATCACCAAAATTCCCCCCCCCATGAATGTGGTACCGCGCTTTTCTTTTCTTTTTTTTTTTTAACTCCAATATCTATTTTTGAACAACTATTTTTGGACAACTTTTTTAATTCCAAGGTCACGGGCTAGATGGATAACATATATATAAGCTCAAATTGCATGTATAGTGGGTTGTGGGTGAATCTCTAGGGTCAATTTCCTATAAGAGCAAGCATGTGATGATCATGACTCTTTCGTGGATGAACTCTCGCAATCAAAAATATTGATTGTGCTCGATCACACAACATGATCACCATTAAAATAGGGCGCTGAGATCTTTCTTGTTTTCGCAGTTTTCAAAGGGGGGAATAACAACAAAAGGTGCTATGATTGATAAATATTTTCAACTTGCCTTCAAACGATAACTATTGATAGCAGGCTGCTAGCAGCAATGGATGCCTAGGCATCAACGGGTATCATTTATCATCTTGATAATTTGCAGAATCCAGGAGAAGTTATGGCTAAGCATTCTTTCTTCTTCGAATTGAGCTGATGACGGAATTTGGGATCGGAGCGGCTCGCCTGTCGTCCAGATTTAACCGGATAAAAAGAGATTCCTTTGAGCCATTAACCATACAAACCCACGGAGATGCTGTCGCCCACGGACACATGGTGAAAGGGGTTAAAAAATCCGCTGATTGAGGCACTGGTATGGGCCCCCTTACAGCTCGCACTGGCTCATTTCCCAATTGTTCATGCGGCTCTTTGGCCCGTAGCGTGTCCTTTTCTTCTTAAGCTTAATTTTTTTTAAGTATAACAAATTATATATATATATATTAAATTATATTTCAAATTTTTATTTTATCTCATATATGATATTGAGTTAACGTATATTGTATAAATCATTTGTCTTTAAAGTGTAGTTTTACTAAAAACTATGTTGGATCATTATTTTTTAAGCGTTTTAATATGTTAAGCAATTTTCCTTTTCTTTTTCTTTATGGACTTTATCAATGAAAGTTCACAGTATAGCAAACTCGATGGATGGACGAGGGTCATTTATGACTAATAATTTGATGTCATTACCCGCCTCTCTTTTGTTTTCTCTTAATTTATTCTAATTTCTTAAAGTGGACTTTGGAAGAAATAAAAAATAAATAAAGGAGATTGTCAATCTATTTTATTTTAAAAATTAAATTAAATCAAATAAATTTAATTTTAAATGTTAGATAAAATAAAATTTTTAAATAAAATTTAATGAAAAATGTATAATTTAAAATAATGAGTTGATTTATTTTATAATTAAAAAATTGAAGAAGTACAATAAAATCTTAAATTTATATAAATTTTTGTTTATGTAGGGGAGACAATCCAAGCTGGCAGGGGTGGAGTTTAAGGAGTGGTGTCGTCCCGGCAATTTTGGGACCCACAGGATTTGGGTTGCTTTTGTCCCGTAGCAAACGTACATGATACGGACACGTGTGTGTGTGTGTGTGTGTGGCAGAAACTCCACCGCACCGACCATGCGGAGCATCTGCGGCGTTGTCAAGCTCTCAGCCAAACTTAATTTCCAACGCGTGGGAATAAAGCAGTTTGGCAGGACCACGAGTCGGCGCGTCATTTTGCTCATTTTCCTACCCGAATCATAACATAATTTCACTTTAGTAAAACTACTTAGATCACTTTTTTCACGCGCTTCTTTTGCTTTTTTGGCATTTACACCTTTTTTTTTTTTTCATGAAAAGGAAAATGTGGTTACGTATCATTTGCCCCGGTAGAGAGAGAGAGAGAGAGAGAAGAGAGGAGGAGGCTAGGGACCGAACTAAACACACCAAAAAAAAAAAAGAAGGGAAAGTTACAGATTCTTGTAAATAACTTCAAATAATGTCTAAGGTTTAAATCTTAGAAAAAATGTGTGAGATTTATGGGAGAGAACTATTTTTGGTGCGTAACTTACGGCCAATAAATATCTCGTAACCCCAGGTTACAATTGGTTTATACAATATAAAGGCATAACCCAAATGAAAAATAGTAAATTGTTCGTGTTTTGACAGGACGCATAAGCAACCATGCATTACAACGAAAATTCAACACTTTCGTATCAATGGGTCCAAATTCCATAAATAAGTTCTGTTTACCTGGCTGTTGTGGTACAGATATATGCAGAACAGTGGTCAAATGGTTTGAAAATTTGTACTATTTTCCCCTAACATGTGGACCGTGACATTGCTTCTTTGCTCCGTGATGATGGGCAACCAAAATTTAGCAGGCTGTGCCTGGACTTGCCATATAAATGACAATTCCTCGACTATAGATATTGAAGGCACCGTAACCTTAAATTTGCTGAGGGGTGGTGAAATTCTACTGCAGATTCAACCCCTTCCTCTGTTCTTGTCTAATCGTGGCTTAGTGGAAAGTATCCTTTTTGTGGGAACCTTTTCTTTGACGTTTTTCAAAATGGTTTGTACTCCACTTTGTGCACATGCTTTGTAAAAGGTTCCAAAGACAATTTATTTTCAACACCCATAAATTTGTGTCTGGACATGCACCTGACCATGGTTTGAAATTTTAAGGCACGCCATGGCCAAGGTCAATAAGGAATTGTTCTGAAGGAAAATTTAGAAAGATAAAGCTCCATTGCATCTAGTCACTAGCGTAATTTTTTGTTTTCATTCGTTGTTCTTGCTATTCATGTTCGGAGACTAGTGGTACACAGTACAAATTGGATGCGTGTGAAGCATTTTGAACTAGTTACCAAGTTAAATTGGGAAAGGCAAAAATGCGATGCTGATTTTACAACTATTTTCATAATCAGTTACTGTCAAGAACATGTAGCAGATAAGTTTCTAGAATGTGTAACTCTAGACAGAAACCTAAGCTGTTGGATTTGGTGACCCTTGACGGTGCTCTCTATCTGTTCATCGTTTCTTTTTAGGCGCATTCAATCATTTTATGGTCATTGCAAAAGCAACCAAGCTTTGGTGATTGTGCTAATGTGGGTTATGAGCTGATATCAACTGTAAAACAAAAGCTAGAGAATAAACCTCCAATGAAAGCTTAAGATCTTTTACTATCGAACCCATTAGATTATTTACTTTCAAGCATGATTACGAGTACTCCTGCTTACTTTCTTCTGTTGTTTATATAGTCTCTGCGGGATCCATGCTTGTTTCGGTAAGCATATGCAATTTTCCTTTTTCTTTCTTTCTTTCTTTCTTTCTTTCTTTTTATTTTTTGGTAACCCAGATGTCATCTTCTTATTTGAGGAGTAGCATAGTCACAAACTGAATTATTAAAGCACAGAGACATGGAAGATTATAAGTTGCTCATCAGGGAAGAAGTTGATTGGTATATATTGATGGGCATGAAGAAATAATATTAGGGGGAGTATTGGGCAGACCATGTTTGATGGGCCATGCTCCAACAGTGTGCGGTGGTGTAACACAAAACCACCCCAATCCTACCTAAAAGAACCAAACATCGAATTAATAATGAATGAGACCATTGTAGACAGAGAGAAAGGGACAGCATGTGTACGAGTGCACGAGGGAGAATGGGAGGACGATGTGTGGGGGTGATTCTTGACGTGGGTTGGTAATAGGGATTTGTCTCGTGCATTGGATCTTTCTTTCCTAAAGGGAGTCCGCCTTATGCTTCAGAGGGTGTCAAGACTTTTTTTCTCTTAAGCCAAAATTCTGCGAGCGGCTTTTACTACTACCACACTGTAGCCTTTGTGTGGGCCTTAGAAAGGGGGCCCATTTCTGCCCCAATCTGGCTTTCACATGTACACAAATCTTGCCCCCAGCGCCTTCCCATGCACGTACATGCCTGCTTTTACATGCTGTCTGCGGTGCAGGAAATTAAGTTGGAGGAGGGCTAGTGGGGAAGTGGGACCCATCTCGTATTGTTTTTTCTTTTTCTTTTTTTTGCGCGCTACAGCCTGGAAATGGGACCCACCAAGACCAATCTTTGTAGGTAGATCCCAGCCACAGATTCTTCCAGTGTACCAATTTTAGCCATGATGATGCAAAGTCCCAAATAATTGCCTCTTTAGGCCTCAGGGTGCACATCCGATCGGCGAGTCCATTCACCTTTGGGCTAAAGCTGAAGCACAGGAGAGTACGGAATCGGCAGGGTGACCTAGCGTCGCCGCTGGCCCCACCCTCCTGGTCTTAATCGCCAGGAACAAAAAGGACGGTGAATTGTCCAACAAATTTAAAAAAGTTAAACAAATTTAAAAAAAAAAAAAAAAACCAAGAGAAAGGGCTACCTCTTCGACCAAAAAGTCCATGAAAAAGGAAAAGGAATACCCATTTTAAATAGATTTTGGATACACCTTTTTTTCTTTCTTTTTTAATCTCTTTTTCAACAACACGGATACATCTTAAGCAAAAAATATTTTGCTAATTATATAGCCAAGAGACTTGTTCATCATTAATCAATAAAAAATTCATAGCCACCAAAATCCTCTTCTTTCCTTTCTTCCATCGTCCGATCCGAACACTTCCACTTAAAATCAACGCCTAGGAAATAACCCCCAAAAAAATTAAATTAAAGGTAGTGCTTATTTTCTCTGTCCCTGGTAGTATTACTATCTCAAATGTTGCTGTACATCTGATGTAGAGGATCGGAGCCGCTTGACCAACGGCTCACGTGCTTCGGCTTGGCTGCTAGAGCTGGGATTCTCGGACCTCGTGTCGCAGCTCCCGCAAGCAGCCGCGTCGAGAACACCGACCGGGCTCGACGACGCCTCTCGCGGTTCGGCCAATGGGAGCTTTGCCCCCACAGCAGGACACGTGTCGATCAGATACTCCTCCATTAGTTGGCGACAGCTTCCCACCAGTTGCTTTGGGGAACAAGAAACCAAAAACAATAAAAACATTTTCAGGACACAAATTTCGATGCCTTGTCACAGCTTCGAAATTCTCCGAAATATTATCTATTTACAAAAAACGACCCCAGAAAATTAAAACAATTTCAAATCCAGTCCAGAAAGAATGTACTTTGTTTACTCTCTCGTGAAAGAAGTATCCGTCAGCCGCGGCAACATCAAAGCTCTCGCCGGCGGCGGATAACACAGCCGCCGCTGCTATCGTCGACGGTGTGTAACCCAAGAAATCAATCACTGAAAAGACATTGTAAAGAAGGTAAAATTAATTCCAAAAGGCTCGATACAGAGATGGATTTCAATGTCTTTGGGTGGGTGATGAGAATCCGAATGAATTACCACGGGTGGTGTTGAGAATGAGATCGGAGGAATCGGTGAAGACCCGACCGTAGTCAACGGGTTTCGAAGAGGAAAAAGAAGGGAGCTTGGAGATGAAATAATCGAGATAATCGAAGGGAGTGACGGATCGGAGCCTCCAATTGAGATTGACCATGACCCAGAGCTCCATTCGCTGAACGGTCTTGGGTTCAAACACGAATCCGGGTTCAAGTACTTGGAGGTCCAGCAATAACGGCACGTGGGGTTCCTCCATTTTGGCCGCTAAAGACAAGCATGCCACTGAAAGGAGCTGAAATGGCCACCCATTTGCCTGTTTCAGCGGCACAAACGTTTTTTGAATCAGATTTGAATGGATCTAATAAACAATGTTGCTAAAGCACGACACTTTCCCGGAAGAATCTGACAATCGCTTTTGAACAACAGGACGTTTCAATGAGAACGCCGATTGCTTGCTTACACAGAGTCCAATTTCACAGCGCCAATTTGGCGTCTTGCCAGGAAAACAGAGTTTCCCAAAAAAAATAACCGTTGTTTTTTCTGGTACATATAAAAAGAATAAACTTTTGAGCGTTTGCTTACTGGGAGAGAATGGCAGGAGAAGAAGCGGTCAAAGTAGTTTACAGAAAGCAACGCCGTCACTGGCCTGAAACGATAGTATGCATGCACCTGCATTTCACCAACAGCACAGGACCAATCAAATTCATGGACTTGTTCATATATATATACCGCAATACATTTATAATGTGCGCGTAGAAACGCAGATTTGTACTTTGTAAGTGTGTGTTCATATATATATACCTTGAGGATCCATTTGATGGAGTCCTGGCGAGCGGTGACGTCGACACAGCGGTGGAGGCAGCGAGGGATATAATCAGATAAAGGCATGAACTGGGGTTCGGAGTCAATCAGCAGGTTGATGGGATTCTCGTCTGACGGTGGAGAATCGGGAGATTGGTATTGAGGGCGATGGGAGATCCACGTGTCGGCAACGGACTGGACGAGTTCGCTGTCCTCCTCCCCAGACTGCTGGCTGGAACCAACTGTGGAGGCAGAAGGGTCCGGCGAGTGATCAGGGCGAGACATAGCGGTGGTGGAGATGACAAGAGAAGAGACTGTTTAGCGTCGGGGAGACGGCATTGGTGACGCCGTGGTAATGGAGAGAGAGAGCGGTGTCCGGTCTGGGTTTTGTGGTCATGGCTTGGTTATGGGTCTTCTGGGTTTTACATCTTTAGCTGCTCTCTCTCTCTCTCTCTCGGACAGATATCTCTTTTCTTTTCTTTGCCCCCCCCCCTTTTTTTTTTTGGTGTTTCGGTTCCTTTCGCTTGCCTGTGTCTATTCTTCGGTTCTTGTTTTTATAGCAATCTGCTATCTAGACATGACTAGAGTTCGTTCTATTGGTGTCTGTTTGGGTGGTGGGTTTCCCACGTGGGATTATTAGTAGGTGATTTATGTTTTTGTTTGACCGATTGGCAAAATGTTTCGGGCAGTCTTGCGTTTTTTTTTTTTTTTTTTTGAGGGGTTTTGTTTAGAGAACATTTGCAAATGGCTTTTTAAAACTACTACTTTTTGTTGCCTTAGCATCGACTGTTGTCTTTTCTCGAGAGAGCAAAGCCGTCGCAAAGATCAATTTGATACTCCTCAAATGGCGAAGGGTGGGACAAGTACTTTGAACTCTCACAAATCATAATGCTTCAAATCCATCAAATATTATTCTTCTAATTGAGATCGATGCGACAAGATGCTAGTTAATAAAGTCATCCTCATTTTGGCTATACAATAGCTTACAAATTTTTGTGGGAAGGCTAAAGTCATGATTGGAGTCCCATCTCAACGAGAACATAAGTTTATTAGCGGAATCAATGTTAGCTAAATGGAATTCCTTTGTTACCAGGCATCAATAATCAGCACCTTGATTTGCACGGAAGGAGGAGTGAGTTACTACGTAGTGTCACCATCATGTTCTCGACGAAGGTTTGGTTGAGTCCAATTTGCGTACACAATCCAAGTACATACAATGGAACAGTAGAAAAGAGAGAGGGTGGTGGGGGGGGGGGGGACTACAGAGGCAGGCTGGCCCAGATTATTTTATCGAGGGTGGCTGAGAAACGAGTCAAGTGCCGAGTGGAGGCTTGACTTTTTCTTTTTTTTTTTTTTCTCTTAATCTTATCTCCCTCCATGCGAATTCTAAGGAATCAGATTTCCGATGTTGTTGGCTTATTGTCGTTGCTGTAGCGATGCTTTGGTGAGCGTGAACGTGCTGAAGAGTCTCATCATCAATTACAAGGTGTTGGATGTTAAAACGTTTTCTAGGTTAGCAAATTAATGTGAGTTTCCAAAGTCCAACATTTTTAGAATTAAAAAAAAAAAAAACAAAAAACCGAAAAATTTTCACCTTACATATCATGGGTAGTTCCGTCATTTTGTGGAGTTCTGGAATAAACGACATCAAGATTCACAAAGAAAAATAATAATAACTCAATGCTTTGCGTTGTTAAAAATAATAATAATTATTATTATTATTATGTGGAATTACTATTTATATATCGTACGTGTCGAAAGGGGTTAACTGATTCATGCTTTCTTGACCAGCATTATATTTTAAGTGGGAATGAATGGAAACCCAGAACCAAACAAGGAAAGTAACATCATTAATGTAGCGATGTGGATATTGCATTTTCAATTAGACCTGTTATTTTCAATTAGGGTTGGGGTCCCGAAGAGAGGCAATGCCATCGCAGCAAAGATCGTTTTCGTGGGCAGGCATGCCGAGGCAAATTTATAGGCAACCGACATGTTGGGCGCGACGTGCCGAACGAGTCGAGACCGAAGGCAACACATGCTTGGGTTGGGTCGGTTGAGGGGCCTTTGGCATTGGGTGGACAGCCTCGGTGAGAACGCAAAAGGCCCGCCGCGTCAACAAGCTTCGCTCCATAGAAGAATTCAGGTTAAGCTCGGCTTGCCAAAATCGTCCGTCATCTACCTTAAAATTGGGGTTCCAATTCAAATATGATTGATCGGATAACTCACGCTTAAATTCAGGTTTGCCCTTTTTTCCCCCCGCCTCCTGTTTCAAAGTGGAGAAGTTGCTTAAATCATGGACTGGCAAACGTGAAAACACTTGCTTATATATATATATATATGTCTCAGGAAAACGCATTTTCAAGGATATGATGGGGGACACGTATGATTCAACCCATGGAGGCTTTTTTAATGCTGCGAAGTGTTAAATTGTTTTAAATATAATTTTTTTATTGAATATTAATTTTAGATCTTCTTTACTTTTATTATAATTACGCATTTTTAAAAAATTAGATATAGATATATAATTTAAAATTAAAAATATATTAATTAATATTTGACTTAAATTTAAGATTATAATTCTTAATAATGAAATAACATATAATTTTTTATTAATCAAATCATATTATAATTTACTTATTAATAAGAATATTATTTGATAATATTCTATCATTATCAATTGAAAAATTCTAATTTGAACTCCAAAGAGACCTTTTTTAATGCTACGAACTGTTAAATTTTAAAATTTGAATATTTTTATTAATATTAAAATTTGATCTTCCTAACTTTTATCTTAATAATACATTTTAGAAGAAAATTTTTATTCTTATATATATGTAACTTTAAAGTTTAAATTAAGTATATTTAATAATGTTGAGATCAAATTTAAAATTATAATTTTTAATAGTATAATAATATATAGATATTTTTATTAATCAAATCGTACTGATTTGTTAATAAAAATATTTTAATATTATTAATTAATAAATTTTAACATGAACTTGTTGTTGTTTGCCTTACACGCTAACGAAAAATTGAAAAATCAGCGTCCTCCCCGGCAATTAAGGCATATCAGAATAATAATTGATAACCTAATTAACTAAATTTTGATCACGCTTCTTCTTCTTCTTCTTCTTCTTCTAAATCTTTAAAATTATAAAATGACGTGGTACACACACAGGTCTTCGCATTAGCTTTTGTTTTGTGCGTTCCCAACAGGAATCAAACAAGAATTGCAGCGACGGTAACGGAGAGAAATATAAATCCGGTAGGACCAAAGACTCTAACTTTTTCAACGAAGCTGCGATCGCAAAGGACAAGCCGTGGGACAAAAATGTAATATTCGGCAGCATCGATTGGCCCATTGATTTACTCGTTCGTTGAGCCTCGATTCCGCTCACCATCCAGACGCTGCTCCCTCTTGCGACACGTATAATTTCCCGTGACCCCGCAGGAACAAAGCAAAAAGGAAAGGAACAGCTCTCTAGTATTCAATTTGCTCTAATCATATAGTGTTAAATTTTACATTCATCAACATTAAAATTAAATATGAAAAATTTTTATTCGCATTTAGTATCTTTAAAAATTAAATATAAGTAATTTGAATTTTAACTCATGAATATAATAACTGACATATATTCATAAAATACATTTTTTGCGACGCATTTATTACAAATAACATCATTTTGATTACAGGTAATTATAGAGATGCATACGTGGCAAGAGGGCCTTATTTGCAGTGTTAATAATACTTAAGTCTAAAAGATAATAGAAATGGAGGGAAGCATGAGCAGAAAATGCACGAGAAGAAGCCCTGAGTTGATTGATTACTGTCCATTTAATTTTACGCGATCTGCACACGGTTTCGCTAAAACCATCCGGATGTACCCAAAACACCAAAAAAACAAAAAAACCCAAAAAAGAAAAAAGGTAACGAAGTGGGATGAAATGGGTAGCAAAAATTCTCGAAATTTTCCTTTAAAAGACCGCAAACAAATGGAGAAATCCAGTACAAGGAACGACCCAATCAAGTGCTGCCACGTCGCCAAAATATCCTCCCCAGAGTGTTGACCCGTCAAAAATCGCCCGGTTCAACCAAATCCTCAAACATGTGAAGAAAACGGAAACAAATTACACGATTTCAAACGCAAAAGAATCCACGGAACCCAGGTATGGTAGTTGTCAGGAGAATCGTCAGAATAGTCAAAAGTCAATACAAGAATAGTAAAATGATGGGGCAATAATTGTTTTTTATTTGATTTTATTTTTATTTATAAAATTAAATAAAATATAATTAATCATATATATATATATATATATATATATTATTCTCTAAATATTATTATCTCAATTTTCTCCATTGATATATTGACTGAATATTTATTTAACAAACTAATCGAATGGAGTGTGAATGCGTTTGTCCCTCATGTTTACACAATCCATTTGTTATGTCTATTTATTTTTTATAGGCACAATAAATTTATTATTTCTAATTACATACAAATATTTTTATTTTAATTAAATTTTTAATTTTTAACAAATAACATTAATTAAATTTAACTTATTTTTTAAGTTAATCAAATTAAAAACTTTTGGAAAACATATGACCGGTTTTTTTTAAAAAAAAACAAAATGTTATCATAAAAAAATTTAAAAAGGAAAAAAAAACGTGGACCAAAATATAAATTCGGTCCACCCAATTAGCAAAAGGATAACTCTCTCTCTCTCTCTCTCTCTCTCTCTCTCTCTCTCTCTCTCCTTTTTTTTTTTCATAAAAAAGTAATAAAATTATTATAAAAGTAGGACACAAAACATCCGCTTGTCAAGTAGCCTCCGTCTGCGTCTCCGTCTTTAAAAGCAAAAAGCGAGTGAATTGGGGGTATAAAGAGGAGGAGAGGTTCAGATCTCTGATCTTTGGCAACAACATCAAAAACCCACATACAGAGAATGAGTTATTACAACCAGCAACAGCCTCCTGTCGGTGTACCTCCTCCCCAAGGTAATCCCCCATTAGTTCTTTTGGACCTTTTGGCTTTATTCTGATTGTGTGTTTTGTTCTTTTTCTTTTCTTTTTTTTTTTTTTCCTTTTTGATGTCAATAACAATAATGATATAAGGGTTTTTTTTTCAAAAAAAAAAAAAAAGGGATATGTGGGTTTTGAGTTTTGCTTTGGGACCTGCTGGATGTAACGGGTAACAAATTGGGTTTGATTTTGAAATTTCTGAAGACGGGTGTTAATTTGATTGGACAAACAGGCTACCCGCCGGAAGGATATCCGAAGGACGCTTATCCACCACCGGGATATCCTCCACAAGGTTACCCACAGGGTTATGCTCCTCCTCCTCCTGCCTATGCTCCTCAGTACGCCCAGCCACCCCCTCCTCAACAGAGCAGCAGCGCTGGTTGCTTGGAAGGATGGTAAGTAGTCCCCGCCCTCTGTCCTCTCTGTCTCTTTCTTTCTATCTGCTTGTGTTTGTATTTGTATTTTAATTCCATGATGACTTCTTAAACTCGAGCAAGACAGTTAAGATCAGATCTGGGATAATCTGGGTTTGTTTAACGGGTTAAGAACCAGGCAACTCAGTCGTCAACGTGAGATTTCGTTGGAAACTGCGTTTTGTCGTTGATCTCTAAGTTGCGGTTGCCGCAAATTTTGGGTTCGGAACTCACATGTTTGGTCTGCCGGCGTGCTAAGGTTTAGGTCTCAAAGATCCCACGTTAGGAGTTAAAGGGTGTTTTGTTCATTCAAGTTTTGTGGAAATCTAGGCTGTACTGTTCTACGTCGTTTTCGCTTGTTTTAAGGTTTATATCATCGTGCATTTCAAGCAGTTTTCATCTTGTTTTGAGTTTTACTGGGTGCAATTTTCAGGAGTAAGTTATATAGGCTTCTTAATTTGGATTTCTTTCTTTTTGATGCTTCAGTTTGGCTGCTCTGTGCTGTTGCTGCCTCTTGGATGCTTGCTTCTGATGAGAGATCTGTGGATGGTTTAACAGAAGTATCATTGATTTGCGTAGCCTGATTGAAACATCAGTACAGCTTTTCAACCTTTTTATTGTATTTCCGCACCGGTGTTTCGCTTGCCCAGTTTCGATTTTCTCTTGTTCAAAAGGTTTACCTTTGCACAAATAATATGAACTTTCGCGTGCAAGCCAATACTTGCTGCAGTTTCGGTGGTGCTTCTTGGGTCTTTTCTATTCTGATTCATATGCATCGAATTTTTAGGTGTGATTAAAATATTTGAGAGATTCTGTTTTCATCTTCTTGGAGTGTATTTTAGAGTCTTACTCTTTATGAACTTTCCTGCCATTAAGCTGTTAATGGGTTGGAATTGGAATTGGGGCTTGCTTTTTATTTTTTTTAATTATTATGTTTCTGGAACGTCAATCAACCGACCCACAGGACTTATTTTGAAAGCGGAAAAAATATTCTATAGAGGAATGTTAGGCTTTTGGGCCAAACGGGGTCTTGAACTTTGGTTTACCGGCGTTTGTGATGTTACTTTTGAGTTTTCTGCAATTAGTGTCGTGCAAGGAACGTAAATTTTGGATGGCAACGACTATAATTGAATTTCCCTATTACACCAGTTGAGTGCATGAATTTGTATCCACGAAAGACGCCTTCCAGGGATGAGAGCACTTCGAGATTCATTGGTTCAGGACGCAGAAGGGACTTTTTATCTTCTGGCCTTCTCTTGTTTTTTCTTCTTCTTTTTGTTTTTTTTTTCCGGTTTAGTTCTTTTTGGAACAACAGAAAATTACTTCATTGCTAACTAATCATTCAAATTAACTCAAAGTTACTAAAGTATTCTCGTTACAAAACTCACAACAATAGGATAATAAAGGTTTTTTAACACCCCAAATAATTTAAGATTACCGCAAGCATTTGCGAAAGCTTTCACCTAGAAAAATGGAGCATAATACGTAATTATTCAATCTCAGCAACACCTTAACAACCGCTGATTTTAGTGGGTTTGCAGCGGCGCAACCCACTCAGGCTTTAACGATTGTTTGCTTGCATAAGTGGCGACAATGAATGGACATCTAATTCCCGCAACGATGTCAAAACAATAATAATGGCATCCATTTTTGTTTTGGTAATTGATATTTAAATTGACGACATAAATAATCATAAGATCGTCATCGATTGTTAAAGCAGTATTGTCGGGTTTGGGCTTGGGCGAGAACTTTAGAAATGCCGAAGTGGCTCCGGAGAAGAATCAATTTGTATGTACCTTTTTTCGGGCACAAACAATTCCTGATGGACAAGGTATAAGTTCAGCTAAGATGAGTCTCTTGGGAGGAGAGAGGTATACACGTATAGGCTGATGCCTGCAAAGTTAGTCTCTTCCACGATTGTTTTGCTGTAAGTGAGAGAGGGTAAAGGAAGTTCCCCACCAAGTAGAGGGAGTTCAGTTCAGTCAAGATCTATAAGTTAAGTAAGACATGACAACGGCTACCATCACCAAAACAGCCAGCCTGATGTTCATTCTAATTCTCTCTGTTGTTTTCCCCGAAAAGCTGAGTGCTTTGTGATGGTATGTTCTGATTTTAAAGCTTATTCTTTTGTAGAATGGGATTGTGTCATGGAATGCAATGTGTTAGAATTTCTTTATAATTCTCGTGCTAGACTCATGCGTCCTGCCAAACACATGGAATTTTCCTCTTTGTTTTCTTTGATTGGTAACCTGAATAAGTAGCAATATTTTTATCAATGAGCATTGCCTCGTACTCTTCGCTTGTCATGAGTGAAGGGGCTAAAAAAAAAAAAAAAGTCCACCTGAGTACGTAGATAACATGGAAAAAGAAATGGAGTCTGTTTTTTCAATGGCTGAACAAGGGCTTTTGTTCTCATTCTCAAATTGATCACTTTCTCCTTAATTATTGAACAAGGAGAGGTAACGTATTGAAATATCCTTTGTTTGTAACAACATTAATTTCTTGCTTGCCTTCTAGATTGATTTAAAAACTAATTACGCGTTATGTCCAAAGTGTCTATTTATACAAATATTTTACTATTATAATACCCAGCCCACCGCCAATTGTGAACCAACTTCGATTTATGGAGTTAATGCGGAGACACGCGCTTTGGGAGTCAAAATTCTGCCCATCTGGATGGTCATTCCCCCAGACCACTAAACCCGAATCTGGATTGTGATAGGCTCTTGATTGGGCAATGGTTTTGCCTCGGTTCTTTGGTGGTCAATTAAGTTCTACTTTAGATACTCAGATATTATGGAAAAAAAAGAGCTAAACGAGGAGATGATTGAAGGGAAGCCCCACTTTAGTTACTGGGCTAATATTGAATTGTGTGCCAATAGCTAATTGTCTATTGTTATTTGAATCTTTATTTAGTTGACCGTCCATTGTTATTTGGAATGGTGGCCTCGCTCGAGGTACAGTGAGCCGAGAGAATTGGTAATTTGATACTTTGGTTGTTGGTATCATCTCATTTGGGATATCAATGAATGAAAATCTCTGTTTTCCATTTTTCATGGGCTTACTGGCTTGCTTGGTATAACAAAAATCTGTGAAATTCAATTCAATTCAATTTCATTCCACTAACTTCTTTTCTTTTCTTTTTCCTGAAGTAAAAAAAAAAAAAAAAAGAAAAATATGAAATATGTTGAGCAGTAAAAGCCAAAAGTAGACCATTGTGCCAGCCGGCTCTATTTATCACTGGTTAGCCAATTTCAATATCCAAATCGTGTTTTAAGAGCAGTCTTTTTAATCGATTGACAAAGACTGACTTTTGCTGACATCCTTGTTACAGGTGGATGTCAGTCACCTCGCAAGGCCTTGCTGACAAAAGTATATTGTTGTTCCTTTTCTCATATTTGATTATTTTTCAAACAAAAAATTTTTAATTTTTCTTTATTTCTATTACTTTTTTCTTTCAAACACTAAATAAAAAGAGAAAAAAAAAATCTATTCTCGATTTTTCTCTTTTTCATTTATTTTGTTATCTAAGCAAATGGTAAGCGCGGGCCGAGGCGGTCCGGTAACGTGACATGTAATGGACCACGATTTATCACAGAAGAAGCCCTATTAGTCATCGCCTCCCTCATCCTCTCGGTTTCGAATTGCAGATAACAAACAGGCCCTTATTTTTCTTTTCCCGAATTACGAAAATACCCCACCTGGGGAAAATAAAATTGAAAACTAATTATAAAACGAAAATCATCGATTGCTCTCAACCTGCCCGCTTTACCTTTTTGTTTTTCTCACTGGTATTTCCGATTTCTTTACTTTTCCTTCGAAATTTCCCCCTTTTTTATCGTTTTCTCTTTAGCATTCCTGGAATACTGAACGAGAACTGCATAATTTTCTTGCGGTTCAATGAGAAAATGTAAAATTGGATCCTTCTTTCTTAGTTTTAATCGGATTCCCTTGATGGGCTTTTAGTTTAGTTTCTTTTTGAATGCATGTTAATCAATTGCTTGATTGATAGTTTCGATCCACTCGAAATAATTTATTGAGAATTGAGGTAATTTAGAAAGAGCAGACTCTTGGGTAAGTGTTATCTAGAATGGTTGACTTCCAAATTTTCATGGGGTTGTCACTCCCCCTCCCCCGCTTTTTACATTTGAGTATCAACAAATGGAATCGTTGAATCTGACTTTCATGAGGTATCTTGATGTTATCTTTTGTTCAAGTCTAATTTTATTTATTTATTTATCTATTTTTGTTTTGCTTGGTGAATTTGAGCACTCTATGTGTAGCAGGTATTTGTTTGAGGGGTTCCTTTTGTGGTACTCTTGATGGGTGCGCCGAAACAGAAATGGACAGCAGAAGAAGAAGCTGCTCTAAAAGCTGGAATTATCAAGCATGGGCCTGGAAAATGGCGCACGATACTTAAAGATCCCGAATTTAGCAGTGTCTTGTATCTGCGTTCAAATGTAGACCTCAAGGCTAGTTTTTTCTTAATGCTCTGTAAATTTACTAGACTATACCATATGCATCAAGTTTGAGATTTAATAGGTATTTGGAATGGTTTCTATCTAATTGTGGCATTAAAACTCTCTCTTGATCTCTTTACATGCAATCACGATTGATTTGTTTGTTATTTTATTATTCATGTGGCAGGACAAATGGAGAAACATGAGTGTGATGGCAATTGGGTGGGCCTCCCGAGACAAGTCTAACTTAGCTGTTACGAGGGTTCACCATGCTGCTAAGGCTGATGAGAACCCTCTTGCTATCACCACTGATGTTCAAAGTGATGAAAATGCTAGAGATGTGAAACCTCCTGCAGTTTCCAATACAATGCAGATTACTGGAATAAAGAAATCTACAGTAAGGTTGGAATTCTTTTGGTTTTTTTAGATCTGATATTGCGTGCATGATGTCAGTAACTTTTGCCCTGCAGTAGCCCCAGTATGTTTTACTACCTTCCTTGTATTCCTGCCTCAGTTCCTACAGCTTTATTATGACTTGCATATTATATACATTGTAGGTGTAGTTGCAGTAACTGATTTGTACAATTTGGCTGACTTTTAGCCATTAGGTCTGCAATAGTGATATTCATGCACAAAACATTCATGGTGGTGTGTGTGCACGCTGAAGATTTTGGATGACTGGTGTTCTAAAGAATATATAATGATTTTGTATAAATGGCTTGAGCCTGCTTTTGGTTGGAAGCATCTGCAGCAACATTTTGTTTGACATAAAATGAAGACTCTTTAGGGATTGCCAAAAAATAATGTAGTCTAACGAGCAGAATGAAATGCTAGACATTCCTGCTGCTTTTTTACATCATTTTTTCCCCTTCTTTTCATTTCTGCAGACTGGATAATCTTATAATGGAGGCCATAAGCACATTAAAGGAGCCCGGTGGTTCTAACAAGACAGCAATTGCTACATACATAGAGGTTGATGTCCTTCAAGTCATAACAGTTCTGCACTGTAAATCTTTCTTATTTGCCCTTTATCCAAAACTAAAACAAACTCATCATCTCTGTTAATTCTGCAGGAACAATATTGGCCACCACAAGATTTTAGGAGGATATTGTCTGCTAAATTGAAGTATTTAACCACCAATGGTAAACTGATGAAGGTAATTCCAGACTGTAGTTAATCATTTAACCCATTTTTTTAGTATAATTTCACTTGGTACTTGGCCATGAATCTTTCTTCATTCATTTATACCCCTAGATGATTCAAGTTTTGACTGGGAAATGAAAGACCAAAATATCCATTTAGTGATAAGTATTTATTTTTCCATGTTCCTAAAATATTTGATTGATAATTTTCCATCCTGAAGTGGTCTGCCAGTTGCATTAGTTACAAGCTACATTTTTACACCCTCTTATTGCTTTTCAAAGTTTGAAGATAAGTTGGGTGGATATGCATATGTCATGTTGATGTTTGTTTGTATCTCAAATTTTAGCTTGTGGGCCAATTTTCCCAACTTGAGGTTGATATTTGGAGCCGGTTGGTTCCAACTTTTAGCTCAAAGTGTAAAATTTTGATCTAATTCGGCGAATTCAGTTGTACTTTTTGAAGTCAGATTAGCTATATTTTTGCAACTAGCTCATAAAATTTAATGTTTCATGACTCATTTTTTCAGTGAGCTTAGTTCTGTGCCAATTTCCTGCTTAAAGCTCATTTGCTGGTTTTGGCCTCTCAAATACTGCATAAAATAGTTGCTATTGCCTCAGTATTTCACATCTTGCAAACGTTGGATCAGATTTTGGATGTGTTTTTGCAAAATTCTTATATAAGTGAAAGTGGTGATCTTTGTTTGTTGACATGCATCTCAACTTGTTGCTTGTTAAACATGAAAAAATATGGTCTAAAGGTTGCATTCCTTTCAAGGATATTTTGATCTTAAGTTGTAATGGGCATCACTCACAGTAAACTAGTCTCACCTCTATGTCAATTTATTTTCTAATTAATTGCAGTTTATCTGAATAGAGGCGGATTCTAATCTGGTTCCAGTGGTTACTGGAGCAGGTTGAACGCAGGTATAGGATAGCACCTAGTCCTACATTCTTTGGCAAAAGGAGAAACTCTCCCATGTTATTGTTTGATGGAAGAAGGGGAGTTTCTCCAATTGTTGAAAGAGAGAATTTCAATACACCAATGAAGTCTCAGATTGATTTGGAGATAGCCAAGATGAGGACTATGACAGCACAAGAAGCTGCTGTGGTGGCTGCTCAAGCAGTTGCAGAGGCGGAAGCTGCCATATCTGAAGCTGAAGAGGCAGCAAGGGAGGCAGAGGCAGCTGAAGCACATGCAGAAGCAGCACAAGCATTTGCCAAAGCAGCTTTAAAGATGAGAAAGGGAAGGACTACCCCCAAAATGGTAAGTATCACTACTTTTCCCTAAATGATTGCGTTGCCTTATCTGAGATGTTTGGGAAGAGGCTTACTGGTGGCTGGATGGCACGTATATAAATAGTTAGCCAAGTTGCTGTTGAAGTCGGAGTGGGTGAAATAAGGAGGCTTATTTACAGAATATTGTTGAAACTGTGAGCGATACATCATTCCCTCAATCTCTGCTCAATCCTTTCAGTATGAACACAAAGCTGGATGCACACATGTTTGCATGCACACATAACCACATGTTGCCCTCACTTCCAGAACTTGGTTGCCTGGCTAAATCGAATTCTTAAAGAGCTGGAGACCAGGGAGAGGGAGTTTGAGTTTGAGTAGGCTGTTCTTTCTGCAATGGAATGTTTGTTCTCGATCTGATATATGTTGAGTAGGCTGCCTTCTTGGATCTCCTATTTTGACTTCCTACATAAACATGTTTTCCAACCTCGTGCAGATGATCCATGCTTGATTAACCTTTAGAAAAACGGAAGCCAATGAGTGCCGGAAGAGTTAGATCAAGATCAGCAGACCTGTTTTGTGACCTGCCCACGCCATGTGCTTTTTGTAAATATGGAAAGGCCATTTTGGAGGAACGTGCTTTTTTCACCTTCGCCAGTGGCTTCTGGTTTCCTTGTTCACATAGGCTCATGTCGCAGAACGACAGGTGGGGGTTTGGTGATTTAAATTGTGGTAGCGAGTTGTGGCAACCGTCCGAAGTTTTGCCAGTTTTAGGGTTCTTCAACATCTGCAACAAGAAGGATTGGCTTAGGAATGTTATGAAAGAGAAATCAGAACAGTTGGAATCCAACTGGGGTTGTCTATTAGCCGCAGTTCTTTCCTTCTGTTCCATGTCCCCATCAAACCGTTGGTAATGGTTTGAATTTATAGCAAAAATTTCCAGAATTTTCATTTCTAATGAATAAAAATGCTTTCTTTTGAGGCAAACAAGCTGGTTTTGTTATATGTCATGCTATAATAATAATAATATTTATTGTATTTATGAGACGGGGAAATTTTGAATTTGTCACCAACGGTAATGTAATCAGCGGTATCATGATGCATCAATTAATGATTAAACACCATGATTGGGCCCACCGCTCCTTCTGGGGTGCTTTCCAGTGAATACATGGCTGGTGTCAGAAATTATTTAGTTTTTTCCCCTTCTGTATTTTGTGGTTTCGTTTTTAATGAATCTACTGACGCCTAATGTACATCTAATCTATCTACGGCTATAAATTAAGCAGGCTTAATTCAGGACCCATGCAAAAAGGTTTTTGGGAAATCCTTGGCTTGTGAGCAATTTTCATTTCGATGCAATTGTTTTAAACAATAATGTCTCCAATTAAGAAATAGGTTTCCTCAACTGTCCCCGGTTGCGGTTGGTTCCAAATAGAAGAAGTAAGCAAAAAGTAAGCAGTAACAAAGCGTGGCGTGCATTGCTGGTGCAAGGACTTTCCTGTCTTTTAGGATGCCCCGTATCCACCAATCAAACCAAATGATGAGCCCCATATTCCTAATTAACTTGCATTATTTTTTCCTTCAAAATGATTATCCAAGAGGGAAATACCTCTATGGGTCTTGCTAAACAACACTGACTCACAAAGGCGAGTCCACAGAGAGGGAGAGAGACCTTTATCTTGCGGTCATCGTTTTATTCGGGTATCGCTCAAAGTCTTTTTCTTGGATCATTCATGTTGTCGACGTCCCCCTGAAGCAAGTACATGACTTTCTGCTACCCAGTTTGTATTTTTTTCCCTTTTGATTTCGTTTCCAGGATCCTTTTCTTTATTGCCTCAATGGGTTCTGTTTTTTCTGTGTTCAAAATAATTTTGAAGTTTGGAGAAAGATTCTGAATTTTTCGAATTCTTGGAGTCTTTAACCCAAAAGAACTCTTCTTTATCATGTGTCTTGTGTAAAAGCGAAGAAATTAAGGCCGATAGATATACCTTGTACTTCGTTTTAAAACATTCTTGAGCTTTTGTGTGTAGTTTATGATTTCTGTCTTCTTTTTAGCCCATCTCAAATTGCTTGGTGTGGCTTCAAACAAGTGTTTCTTCGTGATACCCTTTGGGTTGAATTTGCAGGTTTTTGCTTTTGACATATTTTTATTACTTCTGTTTAGGCCATGATGTCTGTTGGTGTCCTTTAAGGTTCGTTGACACTTTCTTGCCTTCTGGGTCTGCTTGTCTGTTTTGTCTCTATGGTTGAATTTAAGTGTGAAATACAAATCTGGATCTAATGACTTCTTGGAAAATTCAGGCCGTGGTTAAAATTTTCGTGTAAAGATGGCTTCTTTGTTATATTTTCTATACACAAGCTAGAATATAAGAAATTTCTGTGAAGTTTCTTTCTGCTTTTTTAACTTTCTTTTTCCCAAACTTAAATTGCTTGGAAAGAGCGTCAAACTAGATCCTTTTATGATACTCTTTGGTTTAGTTTGTAGCATATTACTTTTGAGATCACCTGAGAGGTTTTGTTTAGGCCATGTTTCACCATCTGCCAGCCAACAACTTGCTCTCTTTGTATGTGTTTTTTGACAGATATGGATATAGATTTACAAGATAAGGAATCCTTTACGGCCCGCATCCAGCAATTAGAGCATGGTAACCTTTCTTCTTTAATTATTCAATTGTGCTATAATTTATGGTTGCATCTATTACAGCAACTTTTTGTGCACTGAGTCACATAAGCATAGCATGTGTTTGATATTGCTTGATAGATATTTTTTTTTGTTCTTTTCCAGGGGGAATATGGTTGGACTTTTAAGAAGTAACTATTTTCAATTTAAGTCAAATTGAATCATGTAGACATTCCTATTGCTTTGCTTTCCCCACCTCCCCCCCTTTTATTGATTGTACTGGAGATACTTTAATTGTATTGCTTTTCTCCTGAACTTTAATATTACTATTGTGAATCTCTTGGCCAAACCTCTGGTTTGAGTTTGCTTTTTTATTTATTGATTGTTAAGTATCAATTCAATCATCTATATAGGACGTAATTTAACTACACTATTGTGTTTTATTAGAGCGTGATGAGTTGCACAAAGATATAGAACAATTATGCATGCAGCAGGCTGGACCTAGCTACCTTGTTGTGGCAACGCGATTGCATTTTCAGAGGTATAAGTTTCTTCCTTTCTTCATTCCCCCCTCCCCACGGTACATGAGATCTTCTTTCTTTTTCCTTTCCATTGATTTTTTTTCTGCTGTGGATTGGTGCCTACCAACAAGGAAATTGATTGCTTTAAAACTAATGCCCTATTAGGACAGCGGGCTTGGAGCAGGAGATCGAGAACTTGAAAAAGAAGTTAGCTGCTTGCACAAGAGATAACATTAACCTTCAAGAGGAGCTGTCCGAGGCGTACCGAATAAAGGTGAGGACTGAATCAGCATTGGTTTTGCTTCTTCTATCTCATTACATTCTTATATTTTTATTTTTATTTTTATTTGTTCAGAGCCAACTGGCAGATCTACACCGTGCAGAAGTTGAAAAGGTTTCTCTCTCTCCTTCTCTCTCTCTCTCTTTCTGCACCTCTGTACCGTGCTTGTGTGAACACTTAGCACATTCTTTTGTGTGTGTGTGTGTGTCTAGAAAACTTGCGCATCTGTTTTTCTGTGGTCTGTGAGAATTTTTGCATGCCTCTATCTATTTGTATGGATACTATGATGATTCAGTTTAGTCAAAGATCCATATAAAATAAATCAATAACTATAAGAACAACTAGATATATCTGCAAAGATTTGAATTGTTGAGAAGTACTTACCTGGTAAGCTGGGCCAAGAAAATGTTGAGCTTCCATAGCATTATATCCCAGATTGTTCAGTTTTATTTCCTGCAATGGCTCTGCTTAGTACATTGTTCGATATGTTAGCACACTTTTCTTTTGAGAAGATGTTAGTTTTTCTGCCAGCTAAATTGACATGTTGCTATCAATCTAACACTTTGTTTCATCCATTATAAATTGAAGGCTGTAGTAGAATTAGTTGCTTTGGCAAGCTATATGAAGAATGTTTGTGAATTCTTTTTTCTTAGAGAAAGAAAATCCTTTTTCTTTAAAACAGTAAAGAATTAAAGATTCTTGTCATGGCTGTTTCCAACTTGTTTTATACTTTTATCAGAATACAGAGGCAGAGAAGCAGGTTAAATTTTTTCAAGGCTGTGTAGCAGGTGCTTTTGCTGAACGTGACCAATCAATGATGGAGGTCATAGAATATCCTTCTTGAGTTCATTTACTAGTTGTTTGTCCCCGTTCTGCTTTATGCTGCATGGTAATAGATTTCTTATGCAACACTTATAAGGCTCTGAGGCTCTTAACGCATGGTGACAGGCTGAGAAAGCTAAGGAGAAGGAGGAGCTCATGTCACAGAAGTTTGGTGAGATTGAGAACAGGTACCTGTCATGTTTAGTTTCTTTTTAAAGGTTGGTTTACTGCCATCCTGCATTTTCCCCATTGGATTGAATAGTTTGCTTTGATACTGGACCTTCTTTCCAAAAATCCTATAGACAAGGAATCCTTTTAAGTGGATTGAAGTGGATTTTTCTAACATTCCTTTGTTGATTCTTAAATTGAAAGTGCTCTTTGTTTATTTACTTCAAATTATTGATATATAGTTATGCACCTTGAGCATCTATGTTGGCTTTTTTAATCCATTCTCTGTAGCTTTCATGAATAGTGATAAAAATTGACTTGTTTGGTTATGCAACATAAAATAGGAATTTGGTTGTGTTTACTACGTGTTGAATCCTGTCCTTTGGAGAAATGATTTGGTTGATGAAGCTGTGGGAATATCTTGTCTGTGTTATTCTAAAGTGCCCATTTGGGGGATCTGGAGAGATGAGTTATCCTTTGTTGTGCCTGCGTGCAACACTTATTTCAAACAGAAATTTTTGTTTTGTGGTTGATTGCCAGTTATGTGTTAGTTTTGATCACAAATTGTGTAATTGTAGCAAAAGCCACAAGTCTAGATTGAGCATTTACTGTTGTGACAAGATCGCATGATTTATCATTGTCACTGGATATTGTTAATGGTATCCTCCCTGGTAGTTTTTTTTTTTTTTTGTTGAACTAATCAGCCATGTTTGTAGTGTATTTTACATCCCTTTATGTATAACTAGAAGACATCTCTGAGGTGCCTTCTTAACCCTGTAGATTGTATAGCATCTGCAATTGAACATCTGATAATTGGTCATACAGGTTGGATGAGCTCACCTCAGAGTGTCTTGCATGTGAGAAATCAAATGATGCACTCAGGGTTGATCTGGTAAAGCTGGAAGGGCAGAATGAGACTTTAAAGAAGGTAGTGGCCTTTTATCTCTTTGTGAGCCTGTCCCATATAAAACATGTTTTATTGCTAATTAATTAGACACGAAATCTGTACCCATCTGGCATCCAGATTGCATAGTTATTATCAATTATTACTTGGGAATCTTCGGATAGTAAGGATTTAAAACAATTAGATCTCACCTCAAACTTAGTTCAAAATAGAACTGAATGGTAAGAAAAGATTTATGTATAGTACTTATTGTTTTCCATCTTCTGGTTCATATGGGTGTATATATATATTTTATTATTTTTTTATTATTATTATTTTTTGAATGGTTTGTTGCTCAATGCTAGGTTGTCAGCAAATTCTATGATATCAGGCAGCATTCTCTGGAGGTGTCTAAGGATACAAGTTGGGATGATAAATGTGCATGTCTGCTGCTTGACTCATCGGAACTGTGGACCTATAATGATACTTCCACATCAGGATACATTGTAAGGTTTTTTTGCCTTATATTTTGTTTGTAGTTTCTGTATGCCTTGTATCGTCACAAGTAATGCATTGCACTGTGTTGTGTTCACAACAGTGTAGATAAATAATTGTTTGGTAACAGTATAGTGCTGTTGCTGTTTGCCTATCCACTGTTTATATTGACGTTGCATTTAAACTTTTACCCCATTATTGTGTCCCGTTTGCTGTGTCAGAGCACTACTTTGTGATGGATGAGTGGAAGTGCATATAAGCTTAACTCTCTTTGTGTGTGGATCTTCCAAATTAATTCAAGTATTAGTTGAATGAATCTAGTAATTTATGCCAAATTTGAATTCTAAAACTATTGCATCTTAGTAGAGTCTACTCTTTACCCTACTTGAGTAACTTATCATCAGACAGAGTGGATTGGAAGAAGAACTGGAGATGGTGAAGAATTCTATGGATAATCTTCAAGGCAAATTGCGGGTGGTATGTAATTCTTTTAGTTGAGGTCTGTTTTATGAAGTTTTCTGTTATCTTTTTCTCTAACATGGACCTACTGTGGCTTACAGGGCCTCGAAATTGAAAACCACCTAAAAAAGAGAGTTCATGAACTGGAAAAGAAACAAGTGGGTGTAGATGTTTCTTTTAAATTTGAGATTTTAGATTAGATTTGTAAATCTTGATAAATTTGAAGTTGCCAACTTAAATGCAGATTTTATCAGACAAAATGATAATGAGAGAGATAGAAAGGTTACGAGCTTGTCATTCTCAATATAGAGATTACTTTATCAAACTGCTCAGGGAGGAAAACTCACATATTGAATTAGTTATCAATATGGTTGAGGAAAGGGCCAGACAAGTTGATGTGAGCAGAGAGCAAAATTTGAAGCCTTATTGTGAAGCTGTAAACTCAGATGAAAATGAGTGTCGAGATGTGCATATAAGCACTCATGCAGTCCCTGAATTACTGTCCAAGGTCAAGTCTCTCTGTCTCTCTCTCTCCCCCCCACTTTATGCACATATAAGCATGCACACACACAGTTCATGCCCTTACACTCTTATTCTCCTTTGCAATACCATATGTTTGTTTTTTAATCTCCCATCAGTGGATACTGCAGTTCCTAAATTGGAAACAATTAGACTTGTGTGCACTTGTCACTGCAAGTCAGTAGTTAACAGTACCTTTATTGTGTAGGCCTGTAGTCTAGGACTTCCAAAAGCTTTTGGCAGCTCATGTTGATCAAAAGAAGCTTGAATGATTTAAATGTTCATGCCTAGGTAAATAGTTAACAATAACAAAGATCTCCTCCAATTTGCAAACATTGTTTTCCTTTTAGGTTTGCCAAAGTTGTAGTCCACAATAAGATATTGGCTATTCATGTTACTGTTTGTCTCTTTTTTAGACAGAATTGCTCTTGAACCTATAACTCATCCCACAGACTTAATCCTGTCAAACAATGATAAAATCATCTTTTTATATAATATATATCAAATCATCAGAAACTGCTACTTAAGTATGTAGCTTTAGCATATGGTGGATATGGCAAACAGAAACTGGAAAAGGCAGTGCTAAACTAATTTCTGTTTGCCCTTAAAAGATTCCCTTATTTTGACAACCTTCATAGTATGATAGCAACAATTATGAGAAGCCATGCAGGGAACATGCATCAGGCATTCTTTAGTTGCAGTCATTAAACTTAGATGTTTGATAGATTTTATGTGTTATTTCTAGGAGTCAGTTTTTAATGTATATTTTATGCAATAGGAAAGCAATAAATGGTAAAGTACATACTGGAATCTGAACCTGGATTGTGTTCTTCATTCAACTGCCCTTTTATGATTGTACTTCCCATTTTTGGAGGCTTCATGCCATTTCTATTATGTATTCGTAAAGTTTTTACCTTGCAGAGAGATGACCATGTTGCCTCATCATTGGTGGTTGATGGGGGAGGAAAGACCTCTGAAGCCCTTTCACAGGCACTACAGGAGAAGGTTCACCATCTTGTCCCCATTACTCTTTTTTTTTCTTTGTTTCGGTAATTTTTTCAGTTTACTAATCTGCAACTGTTGTGCATAAGTTCATTCTATTCAAAACATCTTTTTGTCAGGTTTCTGCTTTGCTGCTTCTATCTCAGCAGGAAGAAAGACATTTACTGGAGAAGAATGTGAATGGAGCACTTCAGAAAAAAATAGAGGAGCTGCAGAGAAATTTATTGCAGGCAATATTTTGGATTCTTGGACCTTTTGCGCTGTTTCCATTAAGCATCTCCTTCTTTTGAGTTTGGAAATCTTTTACAATGCCTTCTTTCTAATGAAATTTCACATCCTCCTAAAATTTAGATTGCTCTTTTCTTCTCTAGGATGTTGAGCTTGTCAGTTGGATTTATTGATGCATGGCTGATTTCTGATGGTTCAGGTTACAAATGAGAAGGTCAAAGCTCTCATGGAGTTGGGCCATTTAAAGCAGGAATATCAACAAATGCAAGAGTAATGCTTCCTTTTTATAGATTGTAAAATTTTGGTGCACACTTTATGTTCTTGTACTGTCATTGTATTTTTGGCTACTTCTTTTCTAAACATCAAGGCATCTCCATTCACCACTTATCCTAACTATGCAGTTTCCTAGTGTATCAAAGCATGCTGTTTTAAAATGCACTAATTGCCCCCAAGGACTTGTAACAAAGTACATGCAAGTGTTTTCAGGGCTTTATGAGCCACCTAGTTATATAATTACATGTACAAGTTCATCAAAGCTGTCTCAACCAGATCTGATGGGGAGATAACCATGGTAATCTCTTTCGGTTCTACTTCGGGTGGAGATGTTTTCCTTCTTCATGGTTTCTTGGAAGAGTTGCCTTGAGGGCTTCCTATGTTAACATTGGTGGTACAGTTGTGCTTCACTGGAAGATGCTGCAATGCATTACATCATAGTTTCTGTCTCTGCAAATTCCAGTGCCAATTTCTGATATCACATTGTGATACTTTTCATGCATAGATAACATTGTCATGCTACCTGTCCAGCCCTTGCTGCTATGTGAATGAAAATCTAGTTTTTCTCAAATGGGATTAGAAACTTCTGGATTTTAAGGTTCATCCAATTTAGGTCAACACTGCAATAATTTTTGTGGAAACCAACATAATTAACAAACAAGGCAAGCTATAGGACTGTTTTATTTTCATGATGATTGATTAAAAATCTCATCTACTGCTCATTAGTGAAGTTGCAACATCCATGATTGCTCCTTTTTTGGTAAATTTAGCAAGGGCTATGACCACTGATCCTCCTATTAATTACTTGAATCATATCTTGAACACCTCACAGCATTTCTAGGGCCTTGGACACATCTATATGTATATGATTTAATTTGTTGTGCATTTCATTGTCCCCTCTAATTTCTAGTGGATCTCAAAGGAGAAAAAAAAGGGAAAAACCCCTTTATTGCCTTTACCTAACTGGAGTTGCTCAATAACATCTATGAAGCCTGCCTTTCTGCCTACATTTATGTTGCAGACCATAAAACGTTGGCAATTAATGGATGTCTGGCATGGTTTATGGTGCTAGCTTCTGATCATAAATTGAATTTGAATTATGGAAAAAAGAGCCTGTAAAAAGTTTCTTTTTCGAGTAGTTTTGTTCACAATTTTGGTGAATGCATGTGTCAAAATTATGCATGAATGTGGCGTCCTATGCCCTTCCAAGAGCATTATTAACTTTTGATAGTGAATTGTAACATAATGTGCAGGAGAATAGGTCCTGAGGTGAAGAAAAGAGGTCCATTGGCCAACATCATGGTGAAAAGCCCTTTTAATCATGAAACCGATGGAAAGTTGAGGAATCTGCTGAAGAAGACATATCTGAGACATTGGATTGGTGGAATAGATTTGAGTGGAAATGAAGCTGGCACTCATCCCAATGGTGAAGGGGCTTTCTCTGGCAAAAGGTCTAATAGCTTGGATTTTGCTAGGTTAGTAAAAGCAAGCTGAATTGCATACCTAATGACATTAGACTAGGTGATTATGCATGGTGAATACTAGTTTTGATTAGTTTATGGAAATTGCCATCTATAAATATCTCCATTTATGTACTTTTTCCCATCCACCGCATTCTGATACATAACATCAGAAGTTGAATGGCTAAGAACAAAACTAAATTGAATGGTTTTCTGTTTGGCCCAGAATGAAGATTGAAAATGCCACCCTCAAAGAAAGCATAGAAAGCATGGAGCATTTGGTTTCTTCAATTCATAGACTTCGTCTTGCACTTCTAAAGGTAACACTTTCACATCTCTATACGCAAGATGGTGGGAGCAGGAAGCAAATATCAAAACAGAAAATTAAAAGTTTGCTTTTGATATTTCCCCACAATCATATGTTTTTGGTGTTCATAAGGGTATGATAACAAGGTAGATACAATGTGATTTATTATCATTTTTGTGCTTGTGTAAAGTCATGTTTGCCATTCTCGTGTACTTCTGATTATGAAGATGCAGATTCTTTCTTTGTTTGGACTTATCAGGTTTTCTGCTTTTGCTTTTATTTACTTTTGTAGGCTAAAGATTCAGTTATGCCAGAAGATAATGTTATTGGCGTGTCAGAGGAGCTGGATGTTATCATATCTGATGCTAAACTGGTGAAGACTGCCCTTGGTAGCTCCTTACCTGTTAGTTGGTCTGCCGAGGCAGATGATTCATCCCTTGGTGACAGTGTATGCAATGAGCCGAGAGACATTTATGAGGTCCCTGGCAGCGAGAAGAAAGATTTTGTTTCTGCTGCGGGATTTGAGATGGTGGAGCTTCTGATACTTGCTGCCCAGATGTTGAAAGATGGTAAAACCACATCGAGTTCCCAAGGAGGAAGGTGACAAAGTGCTGCACTACTTGTCAGTTCTTCCATGCAATGCATCTGATGCCTTCCATAAAGCACTTAATGTGGAGAAAAGGCACAAAATGCGGAACTGAGAAAGGTTCTTATGCCAACTTTTCTGTGTGTGGAGGAAAGCTATGGAAATTTTATGCAACATGGAGGAAGACTGCACTCTTCTGCTTGGCAATGGCAGAATTATTTCTGAAGGAGCATTATCTTTGTATATACAGAATTATCTGGAAATCTGTAAGTTCCCCACAGCCTCCCGCTCGCACTGTGTCTTTTTGCCCCTTTCTCCGCAACTAAATTCTGATGTACAGCGAAGGACAATGGATTCAGGTTTTAGGACTTAGTAAAAATTAGAATGGATTTTTATGAATTAATTGTGTTTGGGGCAAATTCCAACATGATAGATTTCCAACATCTTCCCACCCTTCATTTAATGAATTTGTGCTTGGAAGGAAAAAGGTTAGTAGCAGCTTTTCCTGCCTGGCTATCTGATTGCATGGGAGGAAAGAGATGGTAGAAATAACAGAGGTTGATTCAAAAGGTCATATTTGCCTTTCCCCTTTTCACTTTTCTTACGCTGTCCATCCTTACTATGTTGTGAAAAGCCGTGTTAGTTTTTCTATTAGCAGGCAGTACAGTTAAGCACGAGTTCAAAAGTTTTTTCATTTATATTCTTTTCAACATCCGCGATTTTAATATTTTGGCTATGGATGTAAAGAAATCAATTCAGAGTGCGCAAGCTCGACTTAATCTTGATTCGGCTCATAAACAGAAGGGAAAAAGATGAAGTTAGGAATTGATTACTGTATTCTGAACTTATGTGCGTCGGCCGCTGCAGTTGGTTTCCCAGATGGAAAGCGCCAACAAAACTAATTTTGATAATGATTGGGGTACAAGAACTGCATTGAAGGAAGCTCTGAAACTAATTCTGCCACGTTAATTGTACGATAACGCACTCCATCTCACGAGAAAATCTTGTGATACACGACAATGTTATTTCCCACAAATTACAGCCAAAAAAAAAAAAAATGTGGACACACCTCGTCTCACAAGTTACAAGTCCATCCTTGAACAAGAAAAATCCATTGAGACGCTGGTAATGACATGAAGTTGATAATGATAGGACATACGGGGAACAGAAAAATTACATCCCGGCTGTTTTCGGTTGATTATGATTTAGCAGCGATTTGCACAGAATTGCTATTTTCAGCTTTCTCATGTTCATCCTCCAGCTGGCTGTAATTTCCTTTCTCCCTGAAAAGTTGTCTATGGTGGTGCTTGCAGTACAGTTTTCCCTCATGTGCAATGTAATTAGATGGGCTGATAGTACAACCTCCATGGGTGCACTTAAAGCAGCTCCTGTGGTAGGGAGTTCCATTGACAGAAACCTGGAGAGAACATAGAGGTGCCTCTCTTCAGAAGCTAGACTCTTTTGTGTTTTTTTTGTTTTTTTTCTTCAATGAATTGTGGAGATTATGTCTCTAACTTCAAAGATCTTATGCTTAAAGAAACTTGAAAAGCATGAACTTAAAGAACATTTTCGGCATAGAATTATAGATGCCATACATGGAAGGCTGGCTGCCTTCAGAAACTAAAGACCTCATGTAGGCGGATAGAGAATTATAGAGGTCATGTATGGAAGGTTACCTTCTCAGTTGGGTAGACTGTCTTACTGCACCCTGCACATTTTTCCCTGGTACCGGCAAACATATTTGAGACCTTGCTCGCATTCTGTGCAACAAGGTCAGGTTGGAGTTAGCGCAAGCGATACGATGCTTTGAAGTAAGAAATCCTCATCAGAAAAACGCCTATAAATAGTAACAATTTTGATGATTACCTCACGTTCCACTGGTTTTTCTGGCTTTGTTATTTTTGGTGTCCCTGAAATAGTTTATATTGGACAGAAGAACAGAATGTTCAGCCTTTGTAATTAGCAAGGAATAACATGTCATAGTGATTATAAAGATGTGATTGTATTTTGATAATAAGTGGTGTTTCGACCTTCAAAACTCTTGTCCAGACTGCCAGTTCTCTTAAAGAGCTGATCATAGTGAGGTCTGCAATACAGAACCCCCTCAAAAGAGCAGTAGTTGCTTAGCTGCAGAAACAAACATGAAACGAAAAAGGTAATTACGATCTAAAAAGCCTCAAATGCTACAACACCTACAAAGAATATGAATGCTGAGGACTATAAGTAGGAATCATTCATTTAGGAAGAATCCACGTTTCTAAAGCACATGCATAAAACAAGATTAACACAGAAAACTAAACAATTCGTTTAGGAAGATCACACAAAATTGCCTGATTGTGAAAGTATACTGATGGGAAGATCAATAAAAAAAAAAAAAAAGAGTAACCTTACATATTAGGCCAATTACAGGACTTTGTAAACATATACAAAGGGTTCAGTGAGAATGCAATGCGTAAAGCACGCACAGCAAATACAACATGTTAAAAAAGATGTTACCTTAAGGGTACTCCTGCAATGGTGGCATCTAAAGCAAGCCTTATGGTAAATCCGGTTGTCGGCAGCCAACTTATCGACAAGATACACAGTCTTGTCACATGCCATACATTTCTGCTGAGTCCCTGCAAAGGTGGCCATGTATGCAAGTCAACCGAGCTTGGCTAGAAAGAACAAGGTAAATTGGAGAACCAAGTAAATGTAGAAGTCCTCTCTCTTTCTTATGTAGTTTTGGAGGAGAGAAAATGGGTTGCAGTGAATTGCAAGGCAAATTTATGCACGATTTATAGGAAGGAGCTGGCCACACTTAGCTATCATTTTTCTCCTATTCTAAAGCAATTCCTTGCCACCTATCTCTTTTAATTTAATTTGTGATTAGTAGATTGTTTCTTTATCCTGTGAAGTGCAGTTAGGAAAATGGGTGTCATCCAAAATTAAAGAAAAGATATTTTGGTCTTAACTAGATCACCCAATGGAAGGTATTATTACTTAATATATGCCAAATAGGTAGACAGTTTTGCTATTTAGTGACAGGCAGGCCTACATCGCAGGTTTTTAATTATCAAGACTTTGTCATTAGAAAATAATGTTGGGCTTTTATTTTATTTATTGGATTAGGGTCTCATTTGATACTAATGTTTATCAGTAATATAATCTCACGTAGTAAATATCTGTGGATTTAAAAAAAGAAGAAGAAGAAGAAGAAGAAAGAGAGAAGACAAAAGTGTTGAGAAGAAAATTGCCTTTAATTAATTAATTAATTAATTTTATTTTTTTTTTCCAGGAAGATCATCAGGGTAGGTGGGGTGATCCTGTTGGCGAAGATGGTGGGCCAAAAGGTGGTTTGAGTGCTTTTAGAATTTCATCATGAGAGTTCCCAGCTGGAGGCCTTATATGTGGTAATCCTTTTTCAATCTTCCTTTGAAGGTTATGGGGCGATCTTTTTCCAGGGTCATTGAAAATTTACGCGTCCCTTGGGTTTAGCAAAGCAAAGCATCAAACTCATAATTAGAAGGGAGGTGATTCGTTGGGTCGAAAATCGTTTTTTGTTAGGTATTTAAGCATTGATCAAAGCCCGTTTCAGTTGTGCATGGCATAATGACCTGTCAAAAATATCATGATTATCAATGTCATGGCGTTGCCTTTTCATCATGCTGGTTGGTTTAAGGCTACTACGAAGGTCTATATAAAAAGAAACAGGAGGGAAAAGTGGAATGCCCCATCTGTGCAGCCATTCCCATTCCACTGGAGAAACGTTACTTAATTCCTCTTGGTTGGCCACATCTGTCACTTTAAAAAAAAAAAAAAATTACATCAGGATTACTAAAGAATTAGTTCAATTCTCATTATCGTAGTCTCAAATACTCAAAAATAATCTTAAATTGAACGTTAGTCGCTTATGCCTTATAGTTTGACTAGGGGTAATCCCGGAAGTCCCCAAACGATGGCTTGAAATCCCAATTCTTTGTCGGTTGCCTTTGCTATCTTATATACAAAAGAAGCAGGGAAAAATGGTTTTGTCTGACCAATTTGGGATCTTTAATTTAGTGCCGCTCCTGCAAATTCTGCTACAAAAGCATCCATTCTGGATTAACCGATTAATTATTGGAATTAATACACTTGCCAAGACAAGTGTATTATTATTATTATTATTATTATTTCAAATATGTCTAAACTTTTGATGAGAGGCCCTGGAGGAGAGGGGGCCATGGGGCATGGGAGGGGTGGGCTTCAAGGTTTTTGGTCCGCTAAGAGGTCCAATTTGGCATGTGGGCTATACAAATTATGAGGCAGTTTTCTATTTCATAAAAATAAATTCTTCATGTGAACGATTCGCGCGATACTAACAATTCACTTAATTTATATTGCGTAACATTCATTTTCAAAACCTTTTTATTTGAAAAAGCAAGTTTCAAATCTATCTCAAGTTCTTTAATGCTGGAATGTTTTCTTCGAACACCGTGATTATTTTAATTTTGTAGTATATAAGATATCATATTCCTGTACATTGAAATGCTCCTTTTCTTTTGAATAGGATATCATGTAATTTTTCTTTTCTTTTCTTTTTTTTTAATGATTACTTTTACGTATGCAATGCTTCGACGATTTAATCATCGTCCTGAATGTAGGTAGTAGCGCAGTTAAGAGATTAAAAGTTCAACTCCCACTAATTGTTATTGTGCTAAAAATAAAAATATGCTATCCATTAGTGGGAAATGTAAAGGTGAGTGCAGCATCAGTCAATTGCAATTCTATTTTTTACAAGTAAAACATATATATATTTATTTATATTTTTTTCAACAATGCGATACATTTTTCTTTTCAGTTATCCATTGCATTTTGTAATATGATAGAATTTGCCCTATTTTACCTTATTTTTTTAACATGTTCTACCTGATAATTTTATGGGATTTTTTTTTTCGTATCATTTTATATAAGTACTACATGTTCCAAAAACAGAAAAAAAAAAAAAAAGGTCATATCTTGTAAGAGATAAAATTTTATGAGATCGGAGCAAGGAAACAAGAGGCGGTGAAGGTCGACCTATAAACCGGCGGTATGGCCATCGGCCCCCACCAAGTACTCGTGGTCATCGACGGCGCGTAACAATTCACTATCAACACTTAGCGCGTGGGGAAAATGAGCAGAACATTCTCCTAATTTGATCGCAACTCGGTCCCCAGCAAAACGCAACGGTCTAAATTGCCGCTAAAACATGATTAATAATAATAATAATAATAATAATAATAATGAGGGTATATTATTTGGGTTTTAGATTTTTAAATGACAGCGAGGGAATTGCTTTTCTCGCGAGGTTCAATTTCAATCATTGAAGCCTAACAACAGCTTCAAAAAATAATAATAATAATAAAAATCCTTCTTTTTGGCACTCAATTCTCAAGCCCCAATTTTCCCTTCTTTCTTTGATTCAGCGAGAAAGAATTAAGCGAAAAAGGAGATGGGAATGTGGGAAGCTTTTCTCAATTGGCTTCGAAGGTGCTCCCTGTGTGTTCGTCTCTGTGTGTGTGTGTGTTTGGATGCCAAGACAATAAATTCTCTTTTTATATGTATATATGTGTTTATGTAGGGTTGGATGGTTAACAGTTTGGGTGGGTTTTGGTGAGAATATCATAATTTTGCTCGGGATCTGTTTGGTTGATGCGAATATATGCAAAAAAAAAAAAAAAACTGAATTCTTCGATGGTTATGGACTACGAGAGTTTTACTTTAGTTAGTTCATATTATTATTATTTGGATAATTGTCTGAGACTCTCAGATTACTTTTTTGGTATGCACGCACTTTGTATTAGAATTGAGTTCTGTTTTTCTTTTCTTTTTTTTATTTAATGCTTTTATGGATTCCGTGCATCAAGAGTTGGTAATTTGGCGAGAATGAAATAAGTGGATTGCATTATTTGGGGTGCTCAGCTGCAACTAAGCCTCAATATGAATTTGTCTTTTTGTTTTGATTGGTAAAGACCGAATAATGTTGGATTTTATAGCAGGGTAGTTATTTTGGAGTTTTGGTTGCGATGGTGACAGTGGGTCTGGATGCTGTGGGCCGCCTATGGCAACTGGAATAAGTAAATACGTTGGTGTTGTTGATCTAGTTTGTATATTATCAGTTTTGGGCATCATGGGTGATCTTAGTAACTTGGCAATTATGCCAAGATGAATGCACGAGAACAATATGGTTGTTATTAATCTCTCTGGATCTTTATTGTGGCCTTTTGGTACCTATTTGAGGTTGATGGTGCCATGCAGAGAACTAGGGCCGCTTTCATGTGCTTCAAGGAAGCATGAATTCCATAGGACCATAGCCATGGTTTTGAGCTGGCAACAATTGTTGTATAGAATCCAGTTTAACAGCAGGCATATTTACACTGAAGTAGATATGGGCCTCACTGTATTATAGACACTTATACTAAATCTTTAATACTACTCATATCCCATGCTTAAGTAAACTTTAAAGCTCTTATCATTGGTTAATGAATTTTTTGCTTGTGCTTTATAGCTTGCACGTACCTGAATTGCTTTTTTTTTTTTTTTTGTCTGATTGTAGTCTCTTTTTCAAGCAAGAAATGGAGTTATCTCTGATAGGACTTCAAAATGCTGGAAAAACATCACTTGTAAATGTTATTGCTGTAGGTAAAAGTTCTCATAAGATGTACTGATTTCTTATATGCTTTTCTTTTCTCTTTTGGCCCGGTGCTTATAGCTAACTTGCTTCTTGTGACATGCTCTTGTTTATAGACTGGTGGATATAGTGAAGACATGATTCCAACGGTAATTCATCTTCTCATAGATCTATTATACAATCTGGAGTAGAAAGGCAGAGAATTCACCCTTATCTCTTCCTAAAATATAGCATTCCTATTTCAGATAGTCTCTTATTTTTATTAGATTAATTGCACAGATAATCTCTTAACAATTCTCTTTCAACCACAGGTAGGATTTAATATGAGGAAAGTAACAAAAGGGAATGTCACAATAAAGCTGTGGGATCTTGGAGGTCAGCCAAGGTTTCGCAGTATGTGGGAAAGATACTGCTGTGCAGTTTCAGCTATTGTGTATGCGTGACACATCAACTTTTTTAGATATAATCTTATCAACAAACTTGAAATTTTTTTGGTCTTTGTTTTCTTACCACTTCTTGAGGTGAATTTACAAATGTTTGTTTAAGTAATGGCCAGTGCTTGTGCTGTGCACTGTCTCTTCATCTCTTCAAGTCTTCTCTTTCCTTCTATTTCTTGTTTTTGTTCAGTCTTTAGCTTGTTGGAGAAATATATGTTTTGAAAAAAAATTGCACTGTAGTTGAATAAATGATGTCTCTTTTGGAGATGAGGTACTTCTCTTACATTCAACAGGAAATACAGCTAAGAGTTGAATAAATGATGTCAATCATGTTAAAGTTGAAAGATATTTGCATGGCAACTGAAATATGGCCCAGTTTAGATGCTCGATTTGATCACATTTTCATAAACTTATGTTATGATATCCTGTTTTGTTGCTGTCTCGGTAGTTTAGATTTGTGTACATAGTCAGTGCTAAATTGCATTTTATCCACCCAAGCTTGCCCCTAAGTTTGTTTAAAATATTCTTGCATTACAGATATGTCGTGGATGCTGCTGATTACGATAACTTATCGGTCTCAAGAAATGAACTGCATGACCTTTTGAGTAAGCCATTCCTGAATGGTATCCCCTTGCTGGTGCTAGGGAACAAGATTGACAAACCAGGAGCCCTATCCAAACAAGACTTTACAGAACAGATGTAAGTGGTATCTAAAAACCTTATAATGTTGTTTAGAGGCATATCAAGTGGAACAGTCATGAAATAGATATATGGCATCCTGCGTGATACTCGGTACTTAAGACATGGGGCATTAGTCTTTTGCAATCTTTTGTTTGACCAAAAGAACCCTTTCTGGTGTGGATTATCTGGAAGCCGTGTATGTAATTCAACCGTATATGTAATTCCATTCTTCGTGTGATGCCATTTTTTAAGTTGTTATTTAAGAGTTAATTATGCTGTGCAGGGGGCTCAAATCCATTACCGATAGAGAAGTTTGCTGTTTCATGATTTCATGCAAGAACTCAACCAACGTTAACACCGTTATTGATTGGCTTGTAAAGCATTCAAAATCTAAGAATTGAGGATCGGATTGAGTGCTTATAGGCAAGTGGATCAGTCTCAGTCTGGTTGTAGGGGCTTCCGTTGGGTCTAACTGGGTTCTTTTTGGCCTGACCTTTGGTTGCTGGAGATACCCTTGTATTGTTGCCGAGCTGCATACTACTTCTGAGCCTTGTGTACAGGTACTAACAGGTGTTTCATCGTGTTTGGTTTTCAATAGAAAAATAAAATAAAATAAAATAAAATAAGCTTTTGGGCTGGATGCAATGAAAGTGCAATTTTATCTCTCTTTGGAGCTGGTTGCATTTGGTAGCTTTAACCTGATTGAGCCACTTCCCCTTGCTTGCTACCAATCGACCCACTCCCTTTGTCGGCCATCTTGCTTACGTTATGTGTCGGTGGCAACTTGTACAGGCTGCCAGATCACTGAGAAAATAAATAAATAAATAAGCTAAGCTTGAAAATTTAATCAAATTAATTACAACGAAAATTAAATTCAAGATGAAGATCTCTCTAACTAAGTGAGGGTGGTTAATCTGAATTGTAATTTGTAAGGAGCGTGATTAAAGATCTAATGATGCTTAATGAGATATGTCGATTAGAAAAAGTTAAAAAAAACGCAGATACGAAGTTCTGTTATCATTGGTTGGTGGGGGGAAGGTGTCCTGTTAGCTTTACGCTAATAACTAATTGTACCGTTACAATAAACGGAACGGGGAGAACAACGGTCTTTGATACGACAGGACAAGGAGTTCATCGTCATTTTTCTTGTGTGTTACAAAAATATGGAATCTTGTAAATTGGGGCATTCTGAGAATCGAACTTGAGACCTCTCGCACCCAAAGCGAGAATCTTGACCCAATGCCCTTTAAAATTCGAAAAAAATTTAATTCATACTTTATTAAAAAGAAAAAAAATAATTCCTGTTGAACATCAACCCTATTGTCTTATTGTATTTGATCTTGTGCCCCATGAAGCTCTTTCAAATATTGCTGCCGCAATCAATTGGGTAAAAACAAAATTTTCAGCATCATTATTTCTTTTTCCACCATAACTTCTTTCCAATTTGGTAAAAGTTAATCTTTGTATTATGTGATTGTGAAATTTTCAAGGGGGATGATGTGAATTAATGTTGCTCTTTTACTTACTTCGAGTAGGCTTTTTTGCAATTCTTTTTTATTATTATTTCTAATTTGATAAAACTACCTCTCTAAATAAGATATCGCATCGCCAGCCCTCCAATGATCTTCTTGCATTTGGGGGTAGCAACAAATACAACAGCAATGACGTTAGCATGAGGCAAATGAACCCAAGAACTTCAAGGAATGGATGTAAGTATGATTTAGATAAAAATATGCTGATATCAATGTGATTAGAAACTGTACAGCCGGACCTCCTTCCAGCTCGTTGGTTTGGGGTAAGCCTAATGATACCACTTGTAAAAGGTTCCAAGGCTGGTGTGACGGAGAGGAGATAGACTGCAGAAGTAACATAGTCTAATACAATAAGAGGGTATTATAAAATACCTCCTTTTGCAAATGTTTGCTGAAAAATTGATTTCTAGTCCACTCAATGGCAGTGGCCTTTTATTCAAGTAAAAGTTTTTGTTTTTTTTTTAATTTATTTATAACCAATTAGTAAAATTATTTTAATTCTTGCAATCGGGTAGTCACAAATTTGCACATCTCCAAAAAGAAATCAGAATGAACAGAGTAAAAAACGTAAATATGTATGTATGTATGTATGCATTTACCAATTTGTAAAATTATTTTGTTCTTCTTCTACTTGTCATTCGTCTTATCGGTTGAGATTTTCTTCAAGGACTGTGGACTTCAAAGTTGATAAGAGAATTTTCTTTTTTAAGTTTACAAGAAAATACTTCAATAATCAAAAATTGAAAATTTTAAATTGGGAATTTTCTTTTTTGAGGTCAGTAGATATTTCTAATTGGAATCTATTAAGCTCACAGCCCAACCTTTTCTGAATGGACCAGAAATTTCCATTTTTAGGTATTCTAAAATACCTCATTCTATGAGCTGTGATGTGGGAAACATGTGTTACAATTTCATATACACAAATCGAAATAAAATAGAATCTTCAAATCAATAAGCAACAGAGAAGAAATAGATACCATGACAACATTTTCTTCTCATTTTTGTTTCTTCTTAACAAACATGGTGCAAATTGATTGATTAATCTAATGCAGCACTGAAACGCTGGAATCGGCTTTTGGAGCCAGGGGCTCCCCCCATTTACATCAGAGCGCAACAAGAAAGGTACTGAAAACCAATAAATGCCACTGCACAAAATTTTCATGCCCGTAAATAACCCTTCTCCTCCAAGTAAGATATCACTTTCTCGGCCATGTCATATGGAGAACGACAGTCTCCTATATCAAATTTCAGTACTATCTGCAAAGAAGCAAGTAGTAAAACACTATCGTTAATGAGGCTGAGGAACTTCATGCAATAGAGCAAAGCTGAATGGAAATAGTGCTCAAAGGAAGAAATTTTATTAAAGGTTAGAAAATGCATAGGTTAATCCCAAAAAAAACACATTTATTATGCTTGAATAATATCCGTGGACATTTATGCCAGTCAGATGATCTGTTTTCCTTTGAATCATGCACTTTTACCTCACTGTCTAATGGTGGCTCATATGGATGATCAATTCCTGTAAAGCCTGCAAACGAAAGGTCCATGTTAGAATTGGCTCAATAGGATGGCACCATTCTACAAAAGATGGCCATTCCAGGAGTCATTCAATCACAAAAAGCACAACTGTGAGCTAAACCCCACTGGAACTATCCATGTTTTGGAAATCATTCTCCCACCCGTATTATTTGAGGCAAGTGTTAACTGTAAAAGTCCGTCAGCAAAAGGCAAATGCTGGTAACATTAACGAGAATAGTCTGACAGATAATGATTTGCTCAATCCATAAATAGCCTTGATAATGATAATGATTAATGTTTCTTGAACTAAAAAAAAAAATATGACAAAGCAATTTTGTATCTGCCACATTAATAGATAGAGTGCAACTAACAACATCAGAAGGCGATGAAATATACAGGAAATTAGTTTGACATAAGCACCTTTGATTTTCCCTGCACGAGCAAGCTTATACAGCCCTTTAGGGTCTCTGGCCTCACAAACTTGGAGTGGAACATCCATGAACACCTGTCATATGTAAACTGTATCAGATATTCAGATGCAATTGGCAAAATGATGTCATAAATATTTGGTTCCATAATGAATTAGCAAAACAAAGATTAACTAATGACTAGCACAAAACCCATTCCTTGCCATACATCCAGTTGGAACCTTGATAAGTCATAGGGTAAGAAGCATCAACCTCAATAAAGTCCCCCGTCGGTAATTTTGAGCGGCAAGCATCCCGATCCCTTCTGAAGGGAGAAATTAGGCAGGCAATGCATATAACTCCAGCATCCACAAAGAGCTTTGCTACCTCACCTGAACAGGCGAGAGCTCAACAAGAAAATTGTAAGAAATTGCATTCCAACATCCAAAAAGCCCCAACCCAACAGAAATTCAGCTAATACTATCCAATTCAATCACGTGGTAGAGAAGAACGGGATGTGCATCAGCTAATGTGGTACCTACCGACTCTCCGAATATTCTCTGCACGGTCTTCTGCTTTGAAACTAAGATCACTATTTAGGCCATGTCTGATATTGTCCCCATCAAGAACATAAGATATCTTCCCTCTTTCGAACAACATTTGATTCAATGCACATGCCACGCTGCTCTTTCCTATAATTTTGAAGTCCAAAACAAGAAAGGCTGTCAAACAGATGATGCCAGAACATGCCAATTAAGACACATTCCATATAGAACGAGCTATTACCTGGGTCCGAAGTGAATTATTGACAACGTATCCAAATGAACACACATTGCTATTTCTTTCCCAACAGAGATCATGCGTTAGCCGAAAAATTTAACAGATGCATGCAATGTTAACGTCCTAGTGGAAAGAAAATAAACAAACCTGAACCGCTGAGCCCCGTGATCCATATAACACAGCCCTTTTGATTAAGTAACTTCCGCCTTTCAGATTTTTCAACTGAGAATTCATGCCACTTTATATTTGACGAGTTCCCAATTGTAGACAATGGACTATTAGTCTCATGTTTCCCTATTCATATAACAACAAGAAACATCAGGCAATGAAAAGACTCAGAAATCCTACAGTCCCAGCAATAACACGAACCCCAAGTGCTCTATTATACAATTTTTTTTGTTCTTCTTGGTTTTTTTTTCTCTCTCTCTCTTTTAAAAAAGAGATTACCTGGAGCGCCGTTTGCCAACTTCGGTTCCAAAAAAGACCCTTTTGAATTAAGCGAATCGACCTTTCCATTAGCATTGACTCCAATTCTCCGCGGCTGCGACCCTTCCATGGCTTTAATTCCCAAAACCCGCCTTGGCTTCATGCCAACTACAGGTTCTCCATTGCGACTTGAGCCCGCCAAGCCCCATTTCGCCGTACAAATTCCGGGCAGCAGCTTGACCCCAATCATGCTCATCGCTCAATCAATCAATGAAAACGACGTAAAAGAAGAAACAGAGAAAGTCCAGATTTTCGTCGCCGACAAACAAAAATATACACTTTTTTAGAAAGAGAGAGAGAGAGAGAGAGGGAGAGAGAGAAAGAGCCTTCACACAAACAATAAGGCATAGGTAGGTACAATGATATGATTAGCATAAAAAAATTATAATATGATGAATATAAAAAAATTATTTTAGTTATAACATTAAACTTCTTTTACGGGACAAAAACATTAGGTAAGTAGTATAAATTTCTCTCTTTTCTTTTACGTTTACAAATTAAATTTAGGAGATTTGAGTTCATTTACTATACGCCCTCTTATATAATTTTATAATATTACTTTAGCTCGTTTTTTAAATTTTTATTTTTTTGACCAAATATTGACAAAGATTGACATTGAAGTCATAATTATTTGATAAGACTTGTCGGGTTATCATTGCATTAGAAAAAAAGTCAAATTTTGAAGGTGGTGAGGTCATTTTGGATAAGATATATACGGGGAGATAGGAAGAAAATATTAGTATCTTTGTAAGAAAATAATTTTTAAAAATAATATAATTATTTATTAATTAAAATAAATTGAGTGGAATAGGATTGTGGTGGTAAAAATATAAAATTTATTTTATTGAGTAAATTTTTTAATTTATATTATCATATTTTTATGTATTTATTGATGATTTATAAATTTCGTTTGTCTAACATAAATTTTTATCTAACTTAGGTAAGTGATTATAAATGATTTAAATTTATATTAATTATTATAATAATTAAATAATTATTTTTTTAATTATCATTAAAATAAATATTTATTAATCATGTAGGTCACTTTTCAAATTAGTGATATTTTTAATAATGACTATCACACAAATTACTCAATTCAACTAGTACAAATTATATTTTACATAATTAAAAATTTTTATATATGAATTTATGCAATACTTTTAAAAACATTTCTTTATATATATCATAATGATAATGAATTTTTAATTATACATTTTATTGAGATAAAACTTTATCGAATAGAAAAACTTTATATTTTAATTCATACAAGTCTTGAATAAACTGTATACAAATAATCTTTATCTGCACAAAATAAAATTTTGTTTGCAAATGATTAAAAAATATCTAAAATGTCAAAACATCATAAAACATAGTCCAAAATAAAATTCAAGTAAAGTTAACTAGTATGACTTAGTCGACAATTTTTTAGTCATAGAATTAATAATCATTAGTTGAGTATTATATACTCTATTAAAATTGTTTGCTTTTTAACATAATCTCTTATAACTAAATACTTTATATCAATATGCTTGTTTCAATTTCCAACTTCATTGTTCTTTGAGAAAAACACCACAACTAAATTATCATAATATATTTTCAGTAGTCTGGAAATAGAATCCAAAATTTGTAATCTTGTGATAAGATTTCTCAACCATAAAGGTTGCATTATAGTCTAATGGCATGTAATGAATTCTGCCTCTATGGTAAAAAAGGTAATTATAGTCTGCTTGATGCTTTTCTAGGATATAACACCTTTAATAAGCATAAAGATATATCTAATGGTAAACTTTCTATTATCTACATAACCATTAAAATTAGCATTTAAATATTCGACCACCTCCAAATGGTCGGTATGTTTGCATATGAGTTTGTAGTTCTTAATTCTTTGTAAATACCTCATAATCTTTTTGGTAGCTTTTTAATGTTTTTACCTAAGATTACTTTAGTACCTTCCAAACATTCTTACTATAAATATAATATCAAGTCTAGTGCAGACTTATACATACATGAGGCTACCAACTGCTGATATATGTGGTATGTGTTTCGTTTCCTTTCCCTCCATGTCATTTTGAGGACATTGTGCAAAACTGAATTTGTATCCTATGACTATAAGTGCTACAGTGCAAAAACATTTTTCCATTTAAAATCTTTCTAAAACCTTTTTAGTATAAGCCTTTTGAGATAGTTCTAACATTTGTTGGGATCTATCTCTGTGAATTTATATGCCAATGACATAAGAAGCTTCACCCATATCTTTCATTTCAAAGTTTTAAGAGAGAAATTCCTTTATCTCATGTAGTAACTCCAAATCATTACATGTAAGCAAAGTATCATCCATATATAGGATTAAAATAATTTATATACTCTTACTAACCTTAAGATATATACATTGATCTATAATATTCTCAGTAAATTCATATAAGACTATGTAATTGTGGAATTATATATACCATTATCAAGAAGCTTGCCTGAGCCCATATATGAATTTCTTAAATTTGCATGCTAAATGACTTCCTTTATCAATAACAAAACCTTCAGGTTGACTCATGTATATCTCTCATTTAAGATCTTTATTTAAAAAGACAGTTTTCACATCCATTTGATGTAACTTTAAATTAAAATGAGCCATCAAAGTCATAATGATTCTAAATGGATCCTTATTTAAAACTAGAGAGAAAGTTTCATGATAATCAATATCTTCTTTTTTAGTGAAACATTTAGTCACAAGTCTAACCTTGTATCTCTCAATATTACCAAAAGAGTCTTTTTTGGTCTTATAAACCTATTTGCAACCAATAACTTCAACTCTTTCTAGTAATGTAACAAAGTCCCAAACTTAATTACTAGTCATAGATTTCATTTCTTCCTTTATAGCATTATACCATAATTCAGATATTTCACTCTTTATAGATTATGAAAATGTGTAAAGATCATCTTTATGATTAACATCAACCTCTTATAGGTATACAATATAATCATTAGGAATTGTTAATTCCTCTGGTCTTAAAAATCTTCTAAACTCTTTATTTTGTGGTTTAAGTACTATAAGATTCATATTTGCTTGTACGAAATTAGGCATTAGAGGTTTAATTCATTGTTCTTCAACATTATCATATGTATTTTTTTAAACAACTAAACCAGATTTTATAGGAATTTCAATAGAGTCTTTACTTTTCTTAAATTGTACATTTCAAGAAAATTTACTTTTATTAAATTCAAAATCCTCAATAAATTTTGAATTCCTAGTTTCAATAATTCCATTTATAATTAAAGGATAGTAAAATTTAAATCCCTTAGAATTTACTACATAGCTTATAAAAAAAACCACTACTTGTCCTAAGATCTAATTTCTTTAATTGAGGATTATAAATCCTCATTTTAGCAGGACAACCTTATACATACATATGTTATAAACTAGGCTTCCACTCATTCCATAATTCAAATGGGGTTTTAGGGATAGCCTTTGATGGAACCCTATTCAGGACATATACTGCAGTCTTTAAACCTTCACTCTACAAACTTCACAAGAGATTAGAGTTATTGATCATGCTTCTTACTATGTCTTTAAGTGTATAGTTCTTTCTTTTAGTTATACTGTTTTGTTGGGGTGTGCTTGGAGTAGTATATTGTGCGATAATACCATCTTCTTAAAAGAATTTAGCAAATGGATCCTTTTGTTGTCTCTTCTTTATGTATCTTCCATAATACTTTCCATTTTTGTCAGATTTTATAATTTTGATCTTTTTATCTTTTTGTTTCTCTACTTCAACCTTATATGTTTTTAAAGCATCAAATGCTTCACCTTTATCAAACAATAAGTAGATATACATAAACCTTGTATGGTTATTAATAAATAAAATAAAATATTTCTGACCATTAAGACAATGAGTGAAAAATGGTTTATAGATGTTTATATATATAATCTCAAGAATTTCTGAACTTTTCTTAACACTTTTAAAATTCTTGTTGGTTTCCTTACCCTTTATACAATCCACACAATTATTAAAATTTGTAAAGTCAAGAGGATAAAACTTTATCCTTTACTAGTCTCTTTATTCTCTCTCAAAAGATATGGCCTAATCTTTTATGCTATAATTGGAAAGATTGCTTATTAACAATATATCTTTTTGTACTAATACTTTCATAAAATGTAGTATTGCATTTCTTAATAAGGTTTAAATCTAATTTGTATAAACTATCAACCATGCATTTAAAACCAACAATGGTTTCATTTTTCAAAATACTAAAATTATGGTTCTTAAAAATAAATTGATAACTATCACTAGTTAATTTAAAAATAGAAACTAAATTCCTAAAAAATGATGGAACATAATAGGTACTTTTAAGGTCTAAAACAAATCTAGATTTTAAAACCAAACGATTAGTCCCCATAGCCTTAATATGAGAATGTATCCAATTTCCTGAATAGATATCTTTTTTATTTTCCTTCAACTTCCTTAGGTTATATTAGCAATATGGATTATAGTATTAGAATTAATCCATCATGTATTATTTGGAGTATCAATTAAAAGAGATTGATGACACATTAAAGGCATAAGGATATCTTTCCTTGCTAGTTATTCCTTATACTTCATACAAGTCATTTTCATGCGTCTATATTTTTTGTATAAAAAAAAATGTCTGTTGATTGCCAGTTTTCTTTATTGGCACACTTGTATTTTTCTTCCAATATAAAGTTCCTTTACCTTATTTGCCTTTTATCTTTTCTTTAGTCACAAGATAAGCACTTTCCAAATTCTCGTAATTTATTCTCTCCTCCTCTTCTTGAACACATATGGTTAGAAACTTATTAATTGACTAATTTTCTTTATGTGTGTTATATGATATATTAAAAAGCATATAAGTAGGAGAAAGAGAGTTCATGATAAAATGTATTAAAAAGGTCTTAAATATGTCAACCTCTAAGGACTTAAGTTGAGCAACAATATCCCTCATTTCTATAATGTGCTCACAATATTTACCGAATATCTACTCACAATAGAATAATACATAATAATTAGCATATATATGAAAATTATTTATTAAATTATTCTAGTTATAACATCAATTATAATAATAAAAGTATATTTTAATTGTAGTTGATATAACTGTAGATTAGCCCTTATTCCACAATGTATGAAAATAATTTCAAAAAATAACATAATTGTTTATGATTTAAAATAAATTAAGTAAAAATGCATCTGCAATCATGTTAACTAACAATTATAAATATAAATTTCTATCTATAAAAATACAAAATTTATTATATTGTCTAAGTCTTTTAACTTATAATTTGATATTTTAAAAAGTGTTCATTAATAGGTTGGGGATTTTGTTAGTTTTAAATTTTTATTTAATTTTTTATTAAAATAAATAATTATAATTAATTTAAATTTAACCAAATATTATGGTAATTAAATGATTAATTTTTAATTATTATCAAAATAAATATTTTTTTAATCATGTTACTAAAAATAATTCCAACCAACTTGCCATTTATTTTTTGGACCAGTGATGTTTGATTTCTGAGTGGGCCCTGCCTGATGGAGAACCAACTCCTAGAGTCACGAAAAGACCATTTAGTTACAATGACAAGCTACCCTTTGAAGAATATTTTAGAATTCCATAATAATAGGAACCCGCTTTGTTAGCAGGGGCATCAATCGACACAGACTCGGAAGCGGTGAAAGGCTTTCTAAAGACACATTTATCCTTACGGGAGAGAGACATATGTCAATAGAAAATCATATCACAGAGTGATGAACTGATAGAAAAAAAAAAAAAAAAACGAAATGAAGTGAGAATTGGGTTAGAGTTGTATCTATCCGTTGGTATCTTTTTTGTTTATAAACTAGGGGCAATAATGTTTTTTTTTTTCATAAATTTTGTCTATCTTGACAGATGATTATTAGCTGTAATATATTTTTAATGATTTTTTATAATATTATATTTTTTTATAATTAAGTTTGAATTTAATATGTCAGATAAAACTTTTTCTTTCTTTTTTGTTTTTGGTTGGTGGGTTCTGGACACCACTCTGACTCTTTTTCCACTTTGGAGTTCCAAAGTTTTTGACCCGTTTTGGGATCCGATGTTTGGGGTTTGAGAAGAAGGAACTGCGGGGGGCCGGCCACCTGGAAAATTCACAAGGGGATTTTGACTTCTTCTCTTTTCTTTCTTTGTCAATGGGGAGTGGACCAAGGTGGACAGGGTGGGACGGATGGTCTTGGTCCAGTGGAGGCACACGTGACATTTCCCCCTCTTGCGCGCGTTGCTCCACGTTTGATGGTTAAAAGTTCATTTTTAAAAAATTTGAATTTCAATATTAAAAAATGTAAAATTTATATAAAAAATATAATTTATTTTTATCATACAATTCAAAAACTTAGTAGACCTTAAAATAAAATTTTAAAAAAAACCATAAAATTTAAAACAACGTTAAAGATTGTCACATGAAGAAAGTCGTTATTTTTCAAAATGTATTAGAGATTGTAATTAAATTTTATTATTATAGTTGATAATTTAACAATAAAAATTTTTTTAGTAGTAAATATAATTATTTGTTTGGTAATTATTTATAATATTTTTTTAAATGAAAATTTTTAATAAAATAAAAAATATTTATAAAAAATATTTTATATAATAATAATTATTATTATTGTTTTAAAATTCATTAAATTATGATGCATTTTTTATTTTTTGTTATACTAAATTACAGTATTTTAATACATAAATTTAAATTATATTAAATTTTTACTAAAAATAATTTTTTAATTATTAAATATTAATAAAATTACATTTAATTTAAAACACAATTTCTCAAATTACAACTACAGTTCTAAATTCACTACAGCCCTGCCATTGTATTTTTTCTACTCTCAGAATCCGACGAAACGGTAAAAAACGAGAAAACGCGGATTGAATGCTGTGACGGCATAGCTGCCACGTATCACCTAGTTCTGTCGCTTCAGCAGCCAAACATTTTCATTCACAAAACTCAAAATTATCAGCAAGAACCCAAATATCTGGTTCAATTCACTCCAATTTTCCATTCACTCTCAGAATCCGACGAAACGGTAGAAAACGAGAAAACGCGGATTGAATGCTGTGACGGCATAGCTGCCACGTATCACCTAGTTCTGTCGCTTCATCAGCCAAACATTTTCATTCACAAAACTCAAAAATATCAGCAAGAACCCAAATTTCAGGTTCAATTCACTCCAATTTTCCATTTATCGACCTCACAGCAAGGGGCATAAGGACCCCAATTGAAATCCCTCTGAAAGAGCGTTGTTCAATACTATAAATTGTAGCTGTAGCAGCGAACAAGAAATGAATATACCAACCATGAGCGAAATACTGGCCTCATCAAAGGCCCAGGATCTTGACCTCCAGCTCCGCACACTCGGACCCTTCTTTCGAATCACAGCCAGCAGTCTGCAAACCAAGAACGAGCTTGGGAGAGCTGAGGGGCTGATAAGGGTCTGGTTAAGAGGCAAGATTCTTCATCTGGATTCAATACGATTGAGAAGAGAGACACTTGAGATGGAAAGATCAATCTTTGGCATTGGTTTGTTTATTGGAGCTCTTGCCATTCGATACGGGTATGACTCTGGGTGCAAGACAGCTGAGTTGCTTGCCATTAATGACTCTGACCTTTACCATTCCAAGGTCCTTGCCCTTCCCATCAATCGATAAAGGAATTTGCTGGAATTTAAATCTTTTACCTACACGGCTGAACATGTTAAAACTGTCTTTTATTGTCTGTTAATTTGCTAGCTTGTTAGGTTCTATAGAAGAATTGGGTTCAAGGCCGTGCATGAGGTGACTGGTTCAACAATGGGAGACCTTGCCCACATGTTGGTTTGGGGAGGAATTGGAACCCGGATGGATGCTGATGTTGAAGAGCTTCTCATAAAATGGTGCCCGAGGTTCAAATGTTGAGATTGGTTTCCTCATTCATTGCTAGCGCGGTTTATCCTTTATATTATGCGTTGCCGAGTCGTAAACCGTGCATTGGAACTCTCCAGATGAGACCCATATCCCAGCTTGGCCAAAAGGGATGTAGAAGCTGCTGCTCTTTTGGATGGTGGCATCCAACAAGATATTCCTGCACAGCAATTTCTATTGATTTTGGTTCTGCAACCATCATGTGACCCCCATTCTTTACGACTTGTTTCCATGAGTTGGCTTTGATTGCATATTGCTGGAACTAGAAAGGATTTAACAGTCGCGGTCATTTGGATGATCTCATTTTGGAAAAGATTGCAATTTTAAGATGGAGTTATTGCGAACTTGTGAATCTTGCTTTAGCATCCAAGTCAATCTAAAGTACCTACAAGTTATCTTCCTTGCGGAACTTCGTATTGGTTGGACTATGGGCTTAATTTTGCGTTATAAATTAGCCCATCAGCATTCGAATAAAATCTCAACATAACATATCACTCTGGAAATATTGAGTTTACCGCTCGAGAAATTATCTTAATTAATTGATCATTGTTTTTCCCTGTATTGACTTCAGTTCAAGTTTTCAATGAATAAAACAGTGTTGGGTAGCCAGTCTTTTCTGAAAAATTGAATATGACCAATTATGAATAAAATAAATAAATAAATATATATATATATATATATATATATATAATTTGTAAAAAATTGATTAAATATTACTAACCATAAAAAAATTAAAAAACTCTGAACAAAAATTGTCCGGATCATTGGTAGTGATGAAAGTCCCGAACCGTCCGGTCAATAATGAAAAAAAAAATAAAATTAAGCAACGTCCTAATCATCGCGATTCACAGCAGTAATGGGAATGAAAGTGAGAATCTGAATCGTTGAATTCCTAACAGAAAACATGGACGGACAAGATTAAAGGAAGCGAGTCAGACATTATTGCCAGTAATCCAATCGAGCGGCCGGATTCTGACAATTTATAATTTACAAAGAAGCTACGGCCACAATCGTTCGTAAGAAGAGAAACCCCACTACACCTAAAGCTCAAGCTCAAGCTATAACCCGTACCCGTGCCCGTAACGGCAAGGCTCCACAAAAGGTAGAAACCCTATTTTCAATTTTGCTCTTATCGGAAGCCATGTCTCGACGGGAACGAGAAAGGGAGCGCAGCGATGCTGAGCCCAGACGACACCGTTCTGGATTCGACAGGGAACCCAGGTGCTGTCACTTTCTTTCCATCTCTCTGTGCGTGTTTGTGCTTGCACTTGCGCTTGCGTGTGTGTAAAAGTGTCCCGTGGGTTTCAAGATGGATTGAGATTTAGAGAAGTGGGAATTTCTTTTTGGGCGCTTGTTAATTTATTATTATTATTTTTTTGATTGATTGAATTGAGCACATTAATGGGTGAAGTCCGAATTGCAGTATTGATTGGTTTTTGGGGATTGTAAAGAAACAGTTTTCTTCAGTTTGTGGTGAGTGGAGTATTTTGAATGTTAAAGTGATGAATCTTGTTTGATGGGCAAGTAATGGTTGCTTCCAATTGGGATAATGTAATTTATATTTTTGTTGTTTGGTTCTAGTCCTAAAAGGTCTCGGAGAGATGGGAAGCCAGAGATCGAGAGAGTACTCGGCAAGGTTGGTTCTGATATTGGAGAGAATGCAGATCGGGATGGAAGGAACAAACGGCAGCTGCAAGATGCATTGCCTCTTGAGGCTCGACCGGAATCTGATTCTAAGGTACAGCCCTGTGCTGTGAGCAAAGAATCTGTTAAGAAGCCTAATGGACAAAATGAAGGAAAAGACCACCTTTCTGATCCAACTGAAGTGCCTCGGTCTCGATCTTATTTTCAGGTGCTTATCTCTTACTGGACATCTCCTTATGTTAACCATTTCTATTATTTATTTATTTATTTTTATTGCTTCACATTTGCTGCTCTGGAAGGGACTATTGTGCTGCTTTTATGACATCCTAGGACCCACATAAGTCTCTTGGTGGTCTGATTCTTCTCCCTTGTATAGCTGAACTTGTCACTAGTGAGATTTACCCCCAAATTGCTACTCGTTCTTTGACTTTTGCAAATTCTGAATGCCAATTACAACTGATCACCTGTGGGCCTTGGGATAGAGGGCCTCTGATGCTGATTTGAGCAAATCCCTAGCCCAGTTGGCATAGTTTCTACACTTTGATGTTGTCCATGCATTCTATGCATGGGTTCTTTGCTTTGAGCTTGAGACTAGCCTTACAATAATGTGGAGTAATGTACAGAACTCTGGGAAGAAACAAGTTGTTTGTGTATGCGAGGGATGGAGGGAGCCAAAAAGTATGCTCAGGTTACTGATCATATTCTCTGTTTACCCGAAGGGGAAGCTTGCAACTATGGAGAAAATAATGTGCAAAAACACTTGGCCAATCAGTTGGCTATGGAATGAAATTTGATTTTTTTATGCGTAGAAATGGAATGGATTTTTTAACTCAAAGTTTTGAGTGTGGGCTATCTGTGTAATTTTAGCCACCAGACAGAATCAGTTCTATTACCTCCTGAAATATTGAAACACAATGTGACAATTTCTGATATTAAAGGCAAGATGAATTCTTCTAAATGACTGGAAGTTCCCAACAAAGGTATGTCATTCTCACCATACCTTGAGACAAGGTAAAACCCTGATGCCACGGTAATGTGTATAACTCTTCATGCATGCGTGCCCAAAATTTGGATGTTTGCCTTGAGTTGGTTATTTTCACTAGTCAAACGGTCAATGAACATATTTCTGTTGATCTTAATTAGTTGGTTTTCATTCAGTGCATGCAAACCTATTTTACTGGGCTGGTGTAGCGGGATTGTTGTCTGGCCCATGCCTTGAAAGCCTCCCTGTATATAACAATCTTGAGCTTGCCTGTGCATGTCTTTTAACAGCACGATGAGCGCAGTAATGCTGGGCAAGTTGGTCGAAGCTTTGGTCGGAGAGCTACTGGTCAGTCTTTGCTTCAGTTGCAGAATTTCTGTGCGCTTTTAGCTCATTTTTCATTAATCTTGTGATTTCCATTACTACTTCTCTTTACTGTGACTGGTTGTTGATATGCTACTATTTCAGAATGATATGTAATGTAAAAGCATGTTATTGCATGTCAATTTACTGTGAGATCACAAGCCAGCTTAGTCCTGTCTAGGAATTTTTCAAGATGCGAACATACAGACAGTAGTTCAGCTTATGCTTTACTGTGTTATGCTACCACATCACGTGTCAACTATTGGAAGGAATTTTACCCACAGCCAATGCATGTGTGTGCCCCTGTGAAGGAAGCTGAGACTTTGGACACAGAATTACTTGAAGTCGGCTGTCTTGAATCACTCGATACCTCAATTCCATGCCTTTGGGTTTAATTGCTAGTTTTCTTTTTCAGTTTATGTCTGACTTCTCTTCTCTGTTGCTGCTTGAACATCATTTTTTGGTCTGTTTGATTCTTGTGTATCTATTTTTCTTGAAGGTTCATGTATAATACTTACACATGGTCACTTCTTCTTGTGTTGTTATTTGCAGAGCATCGATTAAGAGATTCCAAGGATGACGAGGACAGAAGGGCTTCCACTAAGTCAGCAACTTATGATTCACAGCGAAGATATGAGAAACCAGAAGCCAGAGAGGATAGCAATGGTGTCTGGCGCCATGATGCTTTCCTCAAAATGGAGGCCGAGCCACTATCACCTGTGAGAAAAAGGCCACCTTTTAGGGAGAAAAAGATTCCACTTGGCTCTGAGAATGCCAACAAAGTAGCCACTGACCCTGAAAGGCCAGTCCACTCTAATCGCCCTCTCTCTATAAGTGAAAGAAGGGATGAAGGGGATTACAACTCCCGTCGCACAGACAGATCTGAGAGGCCAGCTCCTGGAAGTAGAGGAGAAGCACAAATGCATGGTCTTCAGTCGAGAGAAAGATACAAAGGTGCTGGTGGTGGCAGCAATTACAGAGGCAGAGAGAGAATGAGTGAAAGGCAAGGCTATCGCCCAGGTGGTAGAGGAGAGAAATGGAAACATGATTTGTTTGATGAGGCTAATAAGAGTCCAACCCGAAAGAATGAAGAGGATCAAATTGCAAAGGTTGAAGCACTGTTGGCTTCATAGGACTGGCATTTTGACGGGCTCAGAGTTTCTGGTCCCCGTAAGGCAATGCCTCCGTTCACCGTGCTATTTGTCCAGAAACGGGAATTTCGCGTTATTTTCTTTCCCTTTGTTTAAAGTGATTTTGTGCACAAGGTTGTTGAAATTGGACCTTTTGGTCAACAATTTATATCGTGTTCTGTGACCTTATTGAAGTGCTTGATGTGCTTAATATTGACAATTTGCTTTTCAGCTTTTTAAGGCATTCCTGGGGCATGGGCTTTAACGAATGTACTCGTGCGTGGACCCCGGAGTGAGTCACGGTCATCAAGTTCTCAAATATTTGTATGTTTGTTGGGCACGGAAGTGTTCAATTGATTTTATACCACTCTTTTGTGACATATTTGCACATTAATTTTGTGGGAGAAGAATTACAGACAACTGATCCATCGGAAGAGACCACCAATAAAACACAAAGCGGTTGAAATGCACTAATAACGCCAAGCAGTCTCCAATTTTCTGCTTTTGTTGTTCACGTCCTTGGACGTGTGACAAGAATGGGTAACCAAACGTGGAGCCATGAGCAACGGAAAGGGCAGTCCGCAGCCATAGGCCGTTTTCTCGAGCTGCCACAACGCTGTTCCAAAAGTTCCGAGCTGTGGACAGTGGGTATTCGGGCTTGGCTTGCAGATGAGATGGGCCATGGAACGAGTCCCCTTCGGTTAGGTTAACAGATGGTAGCCGACTACTTTGACCTGTTGGCTGCATGGATGAGGTATGGCATTAAACCTTCCATATGGCTTCCCAATTCTTCTAACCTCCCGTGATTTTCTAACTTGTTGGGTAGCACAAATGAAATTTCCTTGGTTGGATCTTTACGTGGGGTGTCTCATGACCAACGCCTACTCATGGGGTCGTCCAATGATTCATATTTTTATTTTATATTCATGGAGAAGAGAGGAAATTTCAATTGAAATAATATTTTGTTTACTGATCACAACGTGAAGGTGAAGGTTTTGGGGGGGGGGGGG
>CM038599.1:10325466-10446944 GCA_021533255.1 Ceriops tagal | reverse complement strand
TCCTTGCATGATGATTGCAGGGTGTGGTTTTTGACTTATGTTGAGGATTATCTGGACTGGGTTGGTGACCAAATGGCTTGCAGACAATCTGATGGCCAGGTAGCTGAAATGATGTACCAGATAAAAAGAGTGAGTGACTGGTTGGATATGAGATGCAAGGAGACTTCCAGCTTGAATGATTCTGAAGTACAAGCCTATCGGAAAGTGAGGAACAAAATATATGAGATACTACTCAAGCATGCTGAGAGGATTGCGGTGAATGCAAAAGGGGAATTCTGAAAGCCAGGATCATCAAGAATTCCCTTTAATTCCTCGAAGGCAAACTTGACAACAGTTAGTTATTCAAAACACACACGAGAATGATATTTTTTCACCTGAAGGCATTGAATGCAAGCTGCCATTCAGTCCATGGATTTGATTTCCTTCCAATTCCATTTGTCCTCTTTCTTTGTCCCTTTTGGACTTTGGTTTGCTAGCATACTGACAACTGTTAGCCTCGCACAAAAATTACTGGTGGGTATAAATACAGGCCAGTGTTTCATAAAGCCTATATCGCTCTTTATCTAGCTAATCTCAGGTCAGCTGAAGGAAAATAATACTGAAAATATTGCTTGCCATGCATATTATTTTTGAACAGGTTTGAAGCACATTGCAGCAAAGCACAATAATATAGATTTTTATTTTTCAAATGTTTTCTTAACACATTTTATAATAAAACGAAATAAAAAAAATTATTTAACTAAACTCTGTTAAATTTGAGATTAAGACTTCGTTTTGTATCATTGTTCTTAATCATTCCACAATGCCAATAACATAATAAAGACGCACTTTATTACTTTTTTTTTTTACCTGATAAACAGGGGGGACACGTCACACGCAGCTTGAGACAAATCGTCTCGTGTTTTGCATGTCCCAAAAGAAAAGGGTAAAATATTTCCTAGGTCTCTTGTTCAATACTTACAATTTGTTTTTGTGTTTCCTGGGCGACATTGAAGTGAACCCATATCAAGAGACAAGGGGAAAATTGATATTTTAATGAATAAAGATAAGAGGATTCATGGCTGGTATGTGTGATCTTAGCTAACCTTTAGAGAGAGGTGGCCTCCAAACTGTCGGTGCATTAATCTTTACAAAAAAAAAAAATTTAATATGGTTCTGATATCTTATAAAAAAAAATACCACGTTAATTATATTAATAATATTACTAATTAATCCAAAGGATAATGTATGTTTAATTAATTTCTATTTATGTTAAAAAATTACGAATGCAACAAATTTGCTTAGATCTATATATTTTAAAACCTTATTAATTTTGACTACATGGGGTGTCATATCTTCAACTACTCAATATACCACGAGAATTATAGGCCAAATAGATAGAGTAATTAAACCCATTTTTGGAAGTACATTGTTCAATGATTGTGATGCAAATTATTTTCAATTTAAGGAAATGATAAAAAAATAATGCAGTTATTCATCTGCATAAAAAAAAATGTGTGTATATATATATATAAAATAGTGATTACAGATATCATCGCATCGCTTAAGATAATCACTTGGATTTGGAGAGGTAGATGTTTATTACCGTTCTCTTAAAGGACACGAACTTTATGTATACAGAACCAAGACATTCTTCACGCAACCCCAAAAAAAAAAATAAAGGGCAACAAACAAAGACAAGAAAGAGTTAGAGAACAACGAACTCACATGCGTTATCTGTCCCCTTGACAGCAGGAGGACGCGGGCATAAAAAAGAAACCCACTATTTCTTTTTGGATTTTCCTTCAAAAAAATCCAAAAATAACTCTTTTTTAAGCTACTGCCAAGAAAAAAAAAAAAGGTCGAATCTTTATCAGTTAATCTTGATCGATTGATCAAAAGAAGCAAAACCCACGAAATGTTTTGAACTTTTTGAGTATATTTCAAGAAGATGGAGCTAAAGAGACCATCTTTGAGAATATGGATGGGGTTCTTGTTGGTTTCATTGATTGTTCCATGTTCTTTAGGGAAGTTTGTGGTGGAAAAGAACAGCTTGAGGGTGACATCGCCAGATAAAATAAAGGGGACTTATGATAGTGCAATTGGAAACTTTGGGATACCCCAGTATGGAGGCAGCATGGCTGGGGTTGTGGCATATCCTAAAGATAACAGGAAGGGTTGCAAGGAGTTTGATGAGTTTGGGATTTCCTTCAAGTCCAAGCCTGGAGCTTTACCCACATTCCTGTTGGTCGATCGTGGAGGTATCTTTTTGGTACTTTGGCTTGTTAGGTTGTAATTGGGCAATTTGAAGCATGATTGGTTTTGTATTTCTTGAATGGAGAAGCGCCCTTTTCTTCTTTCTAGTGCCAATTTGATTGGATTCAGGAGATCTATGATGCATTTTTGTTTGTTTTGCGTCGATTGTGACGAACCCTTTTACTAATTGAAATTAAATTTGTTTCTTTTAAGCTCTTTGTGGCTATCAGTCATGCGGGTTTCGTTTTTTTTTTTTCTATGGCGGTAGGTTTCGCTGGTGATCTTTTTATTTTTTATTTTTTAAAACTCTAGTTGTCGGGAATGGAATTTTTTTATATTATACTGGATGTGTGCACGTTCATCCTTCTGGTTTTCTTTTATTTGCTGGTTTGTTTTGGAGAATAGTTCAAAGAATTCAGGTTCGGTTTGGCTTTAAGTTCAACAGTTTTTTAAAACTCTAGTTGTCGGGAATGGAAAATTTTTATATTATACTGGATGTGTGCACGTTCATCCTTCTGGTTTTCTTTTATTTGCTAGTTTGTTTTGGAGAATAGTTACAAAGAATTCAGGTTTGGTTTGGCTTTAAGTTCAACGATGTTGTAACTGTTTTGTGTTTTGGTCCAGTTTTATTGGTCTATTATATAAATAATTACATTACCTGAGTGCTTAATGTCACCTATACTTTGATGGAAATGGCATGCAAATGGTTAAACTGAGAAGCACCCTTCTGGCCAAAATGGAATTGCAATGAAGGGAATCCGTTAATACAGATTATGAACAAGATTTGGAACCATGATGCTTCAAATGGAGTGTCATCTACTTCTTATGGGAGCTGTGATGCATACATATCCAAATTTGTAACAAAGTTAGGAGATTCCATTGAGGTATATAAAATATAAGTTTATGAAACTATGTCCCGTCGTTCTTAATGTTCAAGAACTAGAGTTTGCAAATTGATCACCTCACTTGATAAGAAAATGTATATTCATTATGCTAATCTCACTGTGAATCCCTTTCATTGCTTTTAGATTGCTTTTTCGCTTTGAAGGTCTGGAATGTCCAGAAGGCTGGTGCTTCTGCTGTACTTGTTGCAGATGACATTGATGAAGCATTGATAACCATGGATTCGCCCAAAGAGGATGGCTCCTCTGCAAAATACATCGAGAACATAACAATACCATCAGCCCTTATTGAGAAAACCTTTGGTGAAACATTAAAGAAAGCTGTAAGTAGTGGGGAGATGGTATATGTGAATCTTGATTGGAGAGAAGCAGTTCCACATCCTGATGATCGTGTAGAGTATGAATTATGGACCAGCAGCAATGATGAATGTGGTGTCAAATGTGATATGTTGATGGAATTTGTGAAAGATTTTCGGGGTGCAGCACAAGTACTTGAGAAAAGTGGATACACTCAGTTCACACCTCACTACATAACTTGGTATTGTCCTCAGGCATTCATTTTGAGCCGGCAGTGCAAGTCACAGTGCATAAATCATGGAAGATATTGTGCCCCTGATCCTGAACAGGATTTCAGCACAGGTTATGAAGGGAAAAATGTTGTTATTGAAAATTTAAGGCAACTATGTGTTTTTAAAGTGGCAAATGAGAGCAAGAAACCATGGGTGTGGTGGGACTATGTAACTGATTTTCAAATCAGATGTCCCATGAAGGATAAAAAGTACAACAAGGAATGTGCCAATGCTGTCATCAAATCTTTGGGTAAGTAACTTGTTGTTACATTGATAGGGATTAAAAATGGGGAAAATGAAAAAAACTATTCTGGTCTTGTTGAGTAATTTATATTCTTGTTGTGGTATTTTCTCAGGGCTTGATGGTAGAAAGATTGAAAAATGTATGGGAGATCCAAATGCTGATTCTGATAATCCTGTTCTGAAATTGGAACAAGATTCCCAGGTGATTATCTTTAATCTTTATACAATATTATCACAACATTTAAGTACTTTCATGTCTTTAAAGTAATTGTGAATATTTCTGCCACCTCATAGTCTTGGAAATTTTGATATATGATGACCTTCATGTAGGTTGGAAAAGGATCAAGAGGTGATGTGACTATATTGCCTACCATTGTTGTGAACAACCGACAGTACCGAGGTCTGCTACCATGTGCCCATAAATCCCAACCTGTTGTTTTCTTTTTGTGTGGCCATGCAATTCTTAATCTGTTTGTTTGTTTCTTTCTTTCTTTCTTTCTTTTTTTGTTCCAAATTACCCACTAAAACATTTGATTCCAGGAAAGCTGGAGAAAGGTGCAGTCTTGAAGGCCATATGTGCTGGTTTTGAGGAAACAACTGAACCAGCTGTCTGCTTGACTGGTGGTAAGTTCTTATCCTGCTTTTTTGGTGCTAGTTAAGGTGCTAGTCTCAGTCCATTGTCTGATGTGTGGTAAAGGACTCTGGCTTCTGAGCATAAGAGGTTTTGAGTTTTAAGAATGGACACTGTAATTGTTGTTCGGGGACATATGCTGTCGACTGTTCCCTTTCACCTTCTTTTTGGGACTACGATTGTGTGTGGATGTCCTACCCTGGATAACTTGGTCATTCTGAATATCATATTGTGAATGAGAATCTATCTGTGGCAGATGTTGAGACGAATGAGTGCTTAGACAACAATGGGGGATGCTGGCGAGATGCTGCAGCCAACCTTACAGCCTGCAAGGTACAAATAGAAGCTTAACTCCCCTCTAATTTCTTGTGTGTGCTTGTGTGTATGCTCTAAGATTTCTTGTTCAATGTGCGGATGGTTGTGTTTATATCTCAGGATACATTCCGTGGGAGGGTTTGTGAATGCCCCCTTGTTGATGGTGTGCAGTTCAAAGGGGATGGTTACAGCCACTGTGAAGGTGAGTCATAATGCTTGTCCTGAAATTCGAATAAATAGCAATGGTCTGATCATTTAATTTGGTGGACTACTATGTCATATTTGTGTGATAAATAAATTTGAAATTTCTTCACCATCTTATGATCAAATATGATGAGCCCTCTATGATGTTTTATAGATAAGGATGGCCAGGAAGGGGCAGTGTAGTACAAATCCAAACCAACCCAGACATTGTTGGTTACCATCTGGTTTTTCTCGCTCAGGCTAAATGTGGTCAATCACATATTATTTGAGCATATCCTTTATGCACAGTGAAATTGGCATATTGGCAATTTCTATTGCAATTTAATGATTAGGCTATGCAGGACAAAAGTTCCAGTTTTGTTATAATGCTACTAGGTTACTATGGCTGTTATGTCTAATAGGGAAAGTGTTCATTTCACTATCTTTGTACCATTACACCAGAATATATGATAGTGAATTATTCATTTCACACACACCAGAGCACAAATAAATCACTTTTTATGGTATACCTTGTTCCATGGTTTTATTTTTTTTTTTTTAAAGCCCTGGTGTACTCTTTCCCGTGGGTTGGTGGATCATACTTTTTTGAACACATGGAAAATGTTAATGAAGATTCCTAATTGTTTCATGTTTGCTTCCTTGATATTAGTAAGGACAATTTTTGAACAATTTAGGAAAGGGGCAGCTGCATGTGCTAAGATTTTGATGGAATATTAGATTATTATCTTTATTTTTGTGCTATGATTTAATTGTATATCTATTACTTTGAAGTGAGTGGATCTGGGAGGTGCAAGATAAATAACGGAGGTTGTTGGCATGAGTCCCGAGATGGACACAGCTTCTCTGCTTGTTTGGTTAGTGATATTTAAATTTCAAATTCATCATTCTTTTGGATATCTATTTGGTTTTGGACTCAGATAAACCCTATGAACAGGATATTGATGGCGGTAAATGCAAGTGTCCTCAAGGGTTTAAAGGTGATGGTGTGAAAAGTTGTGAAGGTAAGAGATCCAGATGCAGTAATTTTTTTTATTGGCTTCTGCCAGGGTAGTGAATTTTGATTGACGGTCTTGAGGCATAAACAGACTGATAGATGGTATCATGTTTTTGATTTGTGGGTCTGATATTATTTTGTTGCCAAAAAAGTTCCTAGTCAATAATCTACAGTAATGTGTATCAAAAGCCCTTGCCACTTCTTTAGTTGGATCAGGAAATTTGGTTTCTTCCCACTGCTTGGGAGCTTACATTTTTTTGCTCTGTTTGATTTTGAAATGGGGATTCTTCTCTCTCTATCCACATGTACCTACAAGCTAATCAGTCAGCCAGCATTAATTAGGCTCGTGAGATGATCCTTGTCACATCTTTCACTCATGCTTAGTTCACATGTGTGGTACAACTGTTAAAAAAGCAAGTTCAAGTGGCAATTATCTGACCTTTTGCATGCAAGCCATTCACTTCTTCTAGCATGAATTGATTGTACTTATAAAACAAAGCTTTCGAAAGGGGGGCCAACCATTCAGTTTGAAAAATCTGATTGTGCTTGAGCTATTGGGATATCCTACTGCATCAATGTGAATAAAAAGTGCTTTCTCATAGTAAAGAGTTATGTCGATTCACTAGGTTTTACTTTTCTGCCTTGATTACTGTCAAAATCATGTGAAGGTCTGCCAGATGTTTGTCAGGAATATTGATTTGATGTTGTTGCTTCTTAATATTGACGGTGCAGATATTGATGAATGCAAAGAGAAGAAGGCTTGTCAGTGCCCTGAATGTACCTGTGAAAATACATGGGGAAGCTATGATTGCACTTGCAGTGGTAATCTCCTGTATATCAGAGACCATGATACTTGCATAAGTAAGCTGAAAGACCATGGTACTGACCTTTTCTATTTAAATGTGTTATATTAGATGACTAACCTGTCACAAAAAATTGCAGGCAAGGCAGCTACGGAAGTTAGTTCCTCATGGGCTGCTTTTTGGTTTATCTTTATTGGCTTGGCTATGGCTACTGGTGGAGGAGGATATCTTGTCTACAAATATAGATTGAGGGTAAGCTTGGAGCATGCCTTTTTTCCATTTAACATAGATTTTATTGATTGATTTTGTGTTGTATATCTGCATTGTATATTCTATTTTGCTTGGTGTAAACCATTAGTGGCAGAATCATTTAATTTTACCCATCATGACTGACATCGTGTTACTAAAAGTATAGCATCATTAAAGAAGAGCCACTATCAGCCATGCCAACTAGTGAGTATCTGTATGAAGCCCTAGAAATGGACGTGCATTCTGCAGTACACTTTGGCACCATACTAAAATATGCTTAGAAACAGTTTTCAAAAAATAGCAGGGTTTTATTGACCTCCAAATGATTGGTTTACTGACACAAATTCTGCAATGAATACTGGGGCAAATATTGCACAAAACCTGATGAGGACTACTAGACTGATTTTCTAATACAAAGGCTGCTTTGGAAGACTACCTGTAGAATGGTTCTTTAGCAACAATTTCCCTGGTTTGCGTATATATTGAGGCTGTACTTTTCTTTGTTATTGGTCATTTGAGTTATGGTGTTTTTTGCCTTGGTTTTCTGCAGTCGTACATGGATTCTGAGATTAGAGCTATTATGGCGCAATACATGCCTCTAGAAAGTCAATCAGAAGTTCCAAATCACGTCAGTGATGAGCGTGCATGAGAAGTAGACACTCCATGATCATTCATATATTAACAAGTCCCAAGTGACGTGAGAGTAATGGGGCATACAAGTTACTTTTCTTTTATCTATTCAAGGATTTCATTGCCTTAATGTACTCGGACAATATGAGGTGCATTGAGAAAATTCCGTTGCTTATCGAAATTCCAAGTCTTAACAGTTGAAGCAGGCGTTTTAGAGTTGAGACAGAGTGGAAAGGATTTGGCTGTAATGTACAAGTAATTTTCGTTCTTTTACCTAAAATGTTGTTCCAGAATGTGGTCTTTGCCCGACTATTCCACATGTTTGCCTTGCGAAGCTACTTCATGGTTCTGTTCATTTGTTTATAGAGATCAGCGAATTCTTGGAGTTGGAGACTAGAAGGAAGATCGCCAACCAAAAAATGATTGAACTTTAACCAATTCATGCATGTTTTACAAACTTTTCCATTTATATCAGTCTCAAGGTGAACACATTGAACAAATTTTCACGGTAATTGTTCCTCATGAATTTTAAGAGGAATTCTATACCCGTACAAAATAAACCATTGAAAAAGGTAAATTACCTTGTTCTGACGATGTAGTGTTCGCAGAAATCAGAATCACCATTAACAACCATCTTGGTATTGGGGTGACCTTCAGATCAGGGCCAATATCCATTTCATTGTCAGCAATGGGAGCATACATCCATAGGTCATTGTAACTTAGCAGCTACAGAAGTTAAAACAAGGAAACATTAAGTTCTGTCAGGATCAATTTTCAGATAGATTTAACATAGAAAAAACTAATGCTGCCAACTTCTGCAAGAAAGAAGGATTCCAGATGTCGACCTTGATCAGGAGTTGCAAGAACTTTGCATACCGGACAGCTTCTTCAAGTATTATCCTGATATCCACCTGCCATGGAAGTAACAGTTTCAGGACTTCCGTTTAAAATTAAGAACTTTGTAGATTGACATTTGCTTGTGATCTTGCAGCGAATGTTGCCGACGTTTGTTCTAATGGGGACAATTTTCTGCAGGATTCTGAGTCTCCTGTTTATTTGTTCTCTTTCTTTTCTACGGGTCACAAAGAAAGACCGATCAATTACTGCTCCATTGATAGGCAGGAAAGAAATTATCACATTGTGCATTAAAAAGTTACCCTTGCATAGAGGCTCTAGGGATCGATGGCTCCCCCGCCCCCTTCACCCAGGCCAGTTGTTGCTTTGCCATCCAGGTTGAGAGCTGGAGTCCCCTTTGGGATCAAACTGCGGGATGCTCCTCTACTGTGTTCATGAGATGCAATGGAGTCGTTGTTCGAACAGCAACCACTGCAGGTTGGTCCATTGAGCCTGCCATTAGCTTCTTCTTCATTATTGGTAGTTGAAACCTTTTGACTTTTCTTAGGCCGTACAGTCCTCTGGTTCTTTTGAGCCTGCATTGTTATAAGTCTCGATAAAGAGATGTTTTTATAACTAAATTTGATATTCTGTACAGACAAAATTGGCCAACAGTACATGGGACCGTATATATTATGTTAGTTTTTTCTATTCATATCTCCTAAATTCCACAATCTTTTCCTATAATTCTGAGATAGATTATGTCCTTTTATCTTTTGCAGTTGGTTTTACGGGCATATTCGATTCTGTTTTGAGCTGCAAGCTGTTGTCTTGAAATGCAGCTGCAGGGTCAGGCTGGTTCATCCCCTCCACATTGTCATTGCTCATTTCTTGGTTCAAGCAATCATCTCCTTTGACAAGAAATGAGGGAGTATTTGTAGCATCTTCCACACATAAATCCATTGACATGAAGCTCTTGTTGTCAACTAAAATTTAGCAGCAATTGCTCGAGTAGTCAGTTTCTTTATTGGAGGTAGGTAAAAGAATTCTATAGCAGTACCATAGGCAGCACTGCCTTGTGAGAATCTGTACAAATCAGTAAAGGCGATTTCTGAAGGATACAATGAATCTTGATTAAAACCTGGCGCATTCACTGCGGATTCATGGCTGGACCAAAAAGCAGATATTGGAAATTCCAAGCTTGAACATGAATCAAGCTGGCTAGGAAAAGAGAGATTACCAAGTAACGCTGCCATGAAAACAGCCTCCTCGGTCGTGTACATTCCCACCAAGGCAACTCCACTCTCCTTCTGAAATGCTCCAGTAGGCTCAATTTTTTTGTTGGTCTTTGCTAAACGCCAAGAAATGAGGCCTCTATTTTATTCTCTTTAGTTCTAACTATTGGAAGAAGCCCGATTAGCTTGATGCTTGAAGGGGTAACAGAATTAAGATGCCTATTTATACCCAACAGCAAGGGAGAACGTTGAGAAAAGCATCGACTTCAGCTGCGTATCAAATATCTCATTTCACAATCAGAAATTTATTAGCCCACGAAGGTCTCAATTCTGGTTAACAAATTTGGACATGTCCGCAATGTGGACAAGTACAACTCCTCTATGGAACTTAAATTATGTCGGTGACCTTTGGTTGGCCTTAAAACTCTAAAAGTCACACACAGATTATGCGGACCATTAATGTAAAATTTGACAAACTGTATTTCTACTTATGATCAGATAGATTATTTTAGGCATGCTGTGAGTGATAAGATTTGGTGGGGTGGGGGGATCATGAAAATGAAAAGAGAATTCCAATCTGGCAATGGAAAGACGTTGGAGGTTTCCTAGGGGATATGGTAACACGGGTAAAAAGATAGCCAGGAATGTGGAGAGATGAGCCTTGAAATTATCAAAAGATTTCGGCTCATCATGATTACAGTTGATACCTTTTTTTTTTTTTTTTGGTACAAACAATCGATGATCATGATGAACCTTTGTTTAATTTTAATATATCTGGCGTTATCTTTATGACTTTTTGGTTCTCCAAACTACGTGGAAGTAGACGACATATTATTTAGTTTGCTGGATTCTTTGCCTGCTCCATCTCGTTCGTTCACAATCATAATCATCTCCTTAAACTTCGAAATCCATTTTGTAAGAACCCCAAATCTTGACAATTAGTAAAAGTGACATCAGTCTTTTCACAAATCTTGTGGCGCATTTTTCAATCAAATGGAGAGTTTGGTTTGATTAGGATCATTAACCTGTTTGTAGTTCATGCATTAATCTAATCCATATGGTTTCAAACCAGAGTTCATTTAAATTTTAAATTCCACGAATATCCATATCCATTTTTCACATAAGCGTACCTTTTGCCTTGCATCTCTTGCGTGTTGTGTTTATTACATCGCTTAACTAATGTGAAATACACAAGCTGTCGTCTTCAAGGGCGGGAATGGCATTAAATGTGCGTGGATCTTTTACCGTTGGAAATCTTAAAAAAAAAAAAACTATTATCTTTCAAATTAAAAATTTTCATTATTAAATTCAAAATGAAGAACTCCGAATCTTTTTTGACGGCGGAGTTCGCATGGGGATTTGAAAAATGGAATATTAAATAGCTTGGAAGAAATTCGCTTTGATATGTTGTCCTTTATTTGATGGGGGTGATGGACACCTCAAATTTCTGCAATATCACAGAAATAACAAGATAAATATTATTGCTGGATCACAATTCTAAATTAGCTGGTGACTTGGGCATAAATCTCAATGCTGAAGATTTACGAGTACCAACTAGGTAACAACGACCATTGACAGGAAATATGGGGGGCAAAAGAGTGAAATTAGGGCTCTGGTTCTGGTGTTCTGCTCTTCTAAGCGATCCACTCAAATTTGTTTTTGCCAATCTTTATTAATTGAATAAACGATTGCAAAATAAGCGAGTTTCGACCAAAAACGGTTTGCCTTTAGCCTGATTCACCAATTCTAACTCTCAACAGACCAAAACAAAAATGCTGAAACCAGCGTGGCCTAGAAATGATCTCATTGCTTTGGAGGTCCAAGAATAGTCATTCACCCAATTTGTACATTTGATTCATGGAAGGGCAAAAGGTGCACATCACCGGGAGGAGCCATACAAAACGGGTAGCCGCAGAGGCACCACTAACCAGTAGGTATCCACATAATGTTAACGGCTCATGGCCATCCACTCCATTATGGCTTTACATAGCAGTTACTGCTGCTCATCAATAGCTGCTCTTCTCCAAAACCCGCTTGTGCAATTCTGTAGTAAAGTATACCCCTAGTTGCCAAGCAGGCCCTGCAAATGGTTCCAACAAAAAATCCATCAGCAAGCTAACGATTTTATCTAATTATTCTACAAACAATTAACAAGCATTTCAGTTTTTACAGAAGACTTTTGTTTCGTTAATTGTGCTTTCTTTTACCACTAATCTGGCAATTAAGGGTAAAATATGGATGCCTTTTAGACTCGAGCAACAAAACAAAATCAAAATCTCTTATAATTCTATAGTCCATGCCCATGCATCGAAGTTCTGGTCAGTGGGTCAGGAAAGGATTTGATAACATTACATGATTGCAATAAAGAAAAGGAATTTTCCGGGATCCATCCTTGATGGTGTTTGATGCCTCGTACGGCCTTCTGAGACATCATCTGCATTCGAGGAATCTCTACAGGGAGGCACAGTAACTGGTAAAGTTGGTAATGCACTTGACCAGAAAGGAAGCAATGCTCTGAGGAGCTTACGGCGGAATGGACCTACATATACTTGGGACATATACCTGCATGATAACTTCTTTCAGCTTATAATGAAGACAAGACCCTGAGTCCTTAACATCTTGGGAGGCCATATCTGCAACAATACAGAAATATATTGTGATAAGCCAAATAGGAAAACACAACCATAACCAAACATCAACACAACATATCATGAAACAAAATCCCTCTCTTTGGACCTTTTTCATTTTTTGGCATCTTTTGGTGATTAAAACAAAGATTTGATGAAATTCAAAATAGATAATGTCAAACATAAGAGGGCACAGTACATGACAGGGCTTACAGATTACAGTTAAACTGTAATAAGTTATTTTAGGCATCGCATAATTAAAAAATCTTAAGCACATGAAGATTTTTGCAGGCTTGCAATCAATCTCATAATTAAAAAAGGTCAAGTTTTTCCCTGTGATTGATATTACCCCTCATCAAAAGATCCCAAGACAATCTGTTGGAATTACTTTGTCCTCTAGATTCCAATTTCTAAGTTTCATTGATGGCCCCTCAATCACGGATCAGAAACTGGAATGATTTCGTATTTCATATGCTGATAGAGCATCTTGAAAGCCCCAATTTTTTTGTCAAATAATTTAGTTGACCACACACTAAGATGTAACCATTGATAGTGATAGTTGCAAAGCATAAGGATGGGGCAATGCTATAATTTGGCCTAATGGAGAAAAATGATATGCAGGCAATGCCAAACACATAGTCACACTTACCAATGTTGAACATAATGGACACACATAACCAGCTGGTGCAGTGTGTGGAGGAAAACTTTTGATGTGTGAGACCAAGCAGTTTGTGTGTATAACATCTACAACAAGCCACAAAAAGAAAGGCACATTACTTCAAGCATTTCAGGGAAAATGTGCAAGAACAAAGTGAGAACACATAGCTAATCAACAAGAACACATATGCCGGCAACCCAATCATGTAGTTTGAGAGCCCTCCACTTCTTCAAGTGCAGCTTGACATGAGCAGCATTTTGGGGGCCAATCATAATCTCCATTTATGACCCACTCAGAGTAAGTACAAACCTACACATAATGACAACACTTATACAATGTAAGCCTTGCCTACCATTGTCTCATGTAAAAACATTTCCAAGTTGAATATTTATGGACCCCAGCCTAATACATATAAATTATACCATCAACGCACTGTAATATAATGGATTTTTGGAAATCAAACATCTTTCCTTTTCACAAACAAAAGGTAAGCAATTTTTAATCATCAAATTTGCTAGAGCACCTCAACACACACCACACATATTTGATGCATATTCCCTGCAAACAGGGACCTTATGTACGAAACAATATAACTTAGTAGCCTGAAACAGCAGAAACACACAGACATCAGTCTTCAATCAAATCAACGAGAAAGTATAAGTATAGAGAGCTTAACCAGCAGACCAACCGCCAAAAACCGATTTCAAGTCACAGGCAAGCTGAGAACATGAACCAAGCGGTTTCGTCATTGAGCACCCCCATCATAAGTTAAATGCCACAACTAAATCTACAACCTAAACAATCAGAATTGATTAATTAAACAGAAAATAAAGCTGACCCCTAGCTAGTAGGCACAATGCACTTAACTTGGCGATAGCTCAAGTCCAAAATCGAGCCGATTAATAATCAAGCTAAAGAACACCGGAAAACCACCGAGTTCCAATTTAATCAAATAAAAATTCCAAACAACCAAACGCAGAATCACAGATAGAACTAAATGAATCAGTTCCGCAATCTCCTCAACTAATAACAGAGAGAGGGAGAGAGAAGGAAAGAGTGTGTTAATCGACCTTTCGACATTTACAGACCAACATTTCACAGACAGATCGCGAGATTGTCACTTGAATCAAAGCTCAAATTTCTTGCAGAACGCTAACGAAGCTTTGCATCATTGAAGTCTTTCTTTTCTTTCTTTTCCTTTGCTTTCCAGTTTCAACCATAGAGCTCCCTCTCCAAGCTCGCAACCAAAAGTTCCATCCGTTTCTGCCTTCGGCTTTCAATTTTTTCCGTACGTTTTCTTCTGTGAAATTAATTTATTTGGGCTTGCAAACAGAATCTTCAGGTGAGGAGCCATACTGAAGTTGGGCTGCATAAATGGGCCATTGGCCCAATGTAAACGTACCTATTGGACTTCAGTTTGTGTACATCGCTTGACAATTCGAATTTATTCACTAAAAGTAGCATCCACCTCAACTGTCAATTTTGAAATCTCCTTTCCCTCCCTCTGTTCACTATATTCTCCGGCGGATCCCAACGATGACGACCGTCCTTCCTCCGCCAGGCTCCGGCCGCGAGCTCTCGAACCCACCGGCAGACGGGATCTCGAACCTCCGGTTCTCCAACCACAGCGATCACTTGCTCGTTTCCTCTTGGGACAAGGTAAACGTAAACCCTAGCAAGCCGAAGATTTTTTTATTTTTCTGCATTCTCTCTTTCACTGTTGCTTAACGCCTAGCTAACTCTTTTAGGCTTTTGAATTTCGTTTTGGAAACAACAGACTGTGAGATTGTATGATGCGAGCGCTAATGTTTTGCGAGGAGAGTTCATGCACGGCGGTCCGGTGCTCGACTGTTGCTTCCACGACGACTCCTCCGGGTTCAGTGCCAGCGCCGACAACACTGTGCGCCGGTCAGTTGTTTTTTCATTTTTCAACACTGAGAGCCAATGGAATTGCTGTTTCCATAGTCCTATCTTATCCTTGTAAACTACCTAGAGTTTATTTTATCATTTTCGATAGCGACTTCCAATGAATAACTTAAGCTACTGGATTAAATATGGAAAATTTTTAATCCAAAATGAAAAGAAACAATGGATCAACTGGTTTTTGATGTAAGTGAACTCTCGTGAAGGGTGCATGTTTTGCAATCCTCTAGCTCTCACTTCCAAAGTTGTGTCAGTGCCAAATGACAAGTAAACGAACCTTAGAAAGGGCTTGAGATAATTAGAGGGTTTTTGGGATACAGGAGGAGGATTATAGATTACCAAGGCCATGGTTTCATCTAGTACTCACAAATGTGGCTCGAAGTAGCAAATTCCTTTGCTAATTTGCACCTTGGAAATTATAAGTTGTTTGCATGTCTCTCTTAAACACCAAGCATGCCCTTTGAGTGCAAGAGCTTTCTTTTAGATTTCTTCTGATTAATACCATTGTTGCATGGTTTTGTCTCTGCTGACCTGCATGCTTCATTTCTTGATGTCTTTGTGTATGAACGTGTAGAATGTCATTGTGGTTCTTAAGTACTAATCCAAGTTTATGGTTTCAATATCATCTTTGTGGGCATCTTGGATAAAATTTTATGGTCTGTAATTGATATTTCAGGTTGGTTTTTAGCTATGGAAAGGAAGATATCTTAGGAAGGCATGATGCCCCTGTTCGTTGCATTGAATACTCCTATGCAGCAGGTCCGTTGAACTAAGATTTACATGTGAAAACATGTAAGAAAGAGATTTAGATTGCAAATTAATGGTACCCAATAATGCATATAGCATAGATTGTTATTTTACTAGTTGCTTTGTTTTTAGGTATTGCATTTTCATCCTTGACTGGAATGGCTTTGGTAATACTGGACATTATTCCTTGTATAGTAATTAATGTACAGGATAACAGGAAGTTACAGCTTTTTGTTCTACTTATAATTGTTTGCATCTGTCTGATTACAGGACAAGTGATCACAGGTAGCTGGGACAAAACACTAAAGTCTTGGGATCCTAGGGGAGCAAGTGGACAGGAACGCACTCTTGTAGGCACATATCCACAACCAGAGCGTGTTTACTCGTTGTCTCTTGTTGGAAATCGTTTAGTGGTAGCTACTGCAGGAAGAAATGTAAATATTTATGATTTGCGAAATATGTCTCAACCTGAGCAACGAAGGGAATCTTCATTGAAATATCAAACCCGGTGTGTGCGTTGTTATCCCAATGGCACAGGTATTGACCATAATCTTAAAGTCACATGGTGGTAAAAATTTTCATGACAAATAGAATCATGTTCTCATCCTACAATTGGCACACAATTTTTTTGCCTTCAAATATTTCATTCATTCAAAATCCGTTGCAAAAAGGCTTTTCTTGTGCTATATCTAAAAATAAAGAAATTCATCAGAATAAGCAGATTTCCAAAGCCATTTTGGCAAATACACTCCACACAGTGGTTTATTGTCTCCTTATACATCGTGTAGCATCCTCTTGGCTTGAAGTAGGTTCAACTTCATATTCTTATGGAGTGGGCTGAGAGAAAATTGTTTTACATCGCTATTGGTAATCTAGCTGTATAGCACATTGTTTATTTCTATTGTCTTGATATTTTATGTGTTCAATATGCAGGGTATGCTCTTAGTTCTGTTGAAGGGCGGGTGGCAATGGAATTTTTTGATCTTTCAGAGGCAAGTCAGGCCAAAAAGTAAGATTCTGCAGCATGTAGAATCATAACATAAATTTAATCATCTGCTCCTATTTTATTTCATGTTGCCTGTGGTTCTTCATCTTATAAGGAGATTTCAAATTCTAGTCTGTGTTTTCAGAGACATTGAGTCATACAAGCATTCCATTTTGGATCTTACTTGTAGCTATTTATCTTTGATGAACATTTTGTTCCCCAACCTCTGGATAAGTTGTGTGATTGGACAGTGGTTTACGTGGGTATCTTATTATGGTCCTTGTGGTCTCTGACATTGATTTGTATCCTTTTTTTTCCGCGACCCAGGGGAAAGTGGGGTATTTTATAATCTACTAAGATGTGGGCATGACCTTTCTCTTAGAAAATAATTTTGCATTTTGTTTCACTATTTGCTGGACTTTGTGCAGATATGCATTCAAGTGTCATCGAAAATCAGAGGCTGGAAGGGATATTGTCTATCCAGTTAATGCCATTGCTTTTCATCCTGTGTAAGTGTTAAGTTTCTTTAGGCATTCATGGAACATGGAGGACAGGCCAATATTCTTATTAGAGGTTATCTTTATGACTTATATAGGCAAACTCAATATCATCTGCCTGGTTGTGTACTCAGCAATGATAGTGTTGGCTGTATTCTACCTCAAAATTATGCAAATGACTAAATTTTGAGCCCTAGAAATTTAAAGATAATCCTGTATGTGACACATCGTGTGCATAGAAGAAGCAAATGGCATTTTTTGAGCCTTTGTATAGTCATTATAACTGTACAACCTTTTCCATATTGCATTGATTTAACTCAATTGAAAGTTGCATTCTTTATAAATGTTTCTGCTTTCCATTGGGCCTTGCTTTCTTAACATGCCTAACTTAATATTTAGCGTGAATGCATCATTCCTTAAAGCAGCAGAGCTCGGTGTATTATTAGAATTCTAGCTGGGTTTTGCTTCTGAACTTGACTGTTTTCACATGAATTGCTGAAGATGACATCATTTTCTTTCATCTTACTCGTGTGCTATGATATGCTTCTAAATTCAACCAGTTATGGTACATTTGCAACTGGAGGTTGTGATGGTTTTGTGAATGTGTGGGATGGCAACAACAAAAAGAGGCTGTATCAGGTAGTTTTGTTCAGACACGTAACAGTTTAAACCTAGGCTCTGCCAAACCCTATTTCCTGCTGTAACTTTTCTATGTTTTTTTTTTTCCAGTACTCAAAGTATCCATCCAGCGTTGCAGCACTTTCATTTAGCAGAGATGGCCGTCTGTTGGCTGTGGCATCAAGTTACACATATGAAGAGGGAGATAAACCGTACGAAATATTCTCATCTCTCCATACATGTCCTCTTTGACTCAATCTCATGCTGGTCCTAATTGTGGTTCTATTTTGCAGCCATGAACCAGATGCCATCTTTGTTCGCAGCGTGAATGAAATAGAAGTTAAGCCAAAACCAAAAGTGTACCCCAACCCTCCTGCATGACTGAATTTGCAAAAGCTCCGATCTCTAGTGGGTGTGTATGTATAAGCTTCGTTTCTTTCTCATGAAGCTGGAACTTGGAGTGAAGATTGACATTGAACTTAGTTTGAAGCATCTCTCCATTCCTCATTTCTGATCTAGTGTTCATTTCCCACTATTTGCTTCCATTGCACCATGGTTTCTGATCCTGTCCATTAGAGGGTTGTCGATCTCGTTACTTTGGCAGTTTTTTTTCCTTAAAATTTTGCAAAAGCTTATTCTTTTAAGGAGATCCAGACATGCAACAATAAAAATTTCTCTTGCCCAATTAGGTGATGGACTAGGAACCCATATTTATTTCGAGTTTTGTTCCGTTTCGGATGCCTTTACGTTTTCATGGTTTGCCCATTCAATTCTAACCTCACAATTCCACCAACTGGATGCCACTCGCTGCCTTAGATGAAATGCAGAGGCAGGATTTAAATCAAGTAAGAAAAGTGTGGCACCAGCCAATGTTCCAATTGAAGTTCTGCAAGCCATTATGAGGGCGAGAGCTCGTTTGAGTTCAAATCCCCTCTTGCAAAGAAAACTTTTAAAGCTATCCCAGACTTCAATTTCTGTTTTACCTTCATCGAAACCAAAGTTAATTTGTAATTGTCAACTCCCGTAAACTTAGCATAGCAATTCGCCGAATATACACCTTACACCTTCCAAATGTACATGCAGCACACATTATTAGGATACAAGTACATTGACCAAGGGCTACCCAATCAAAGCAACCGGTTTCATTTATCAATACAGGCGTAGACCAGCTTGATATTTTAAACTACATCGAACATTTTCTCTGCATACTCATGCCATCCTTCCTACATTATAATTACCTAAATCCTGAAGGAGCGGCTCTTGGACCTGCGGCTGCTGCCCTCATGGCTTTTGATTGAGCAAGTAGTGCATCATAATCCTGGATACAGATGCATAAACAACAATAAAGACATAAGTCCACAAAATGTAACAACTGGCGAGAGTAGGGTGTGATAAAAACATTACCCGTTTCTCAAATGCAGCATAACTTGAATCAATTGTCTTGTCCGCAATGCCATAGTCTATGGCTTCTTGTGCCTTGAGATATTTGGGTCGCTGGATGTCTTTGGCAATTTCTTCCTTTGACTTTCCAGTTCCTTTTGCTAATAGGTCAATGTAATAATCTGTATTCGCATCCAGTTCCTTGGCCTGATAAAAGGCTCGTTAAAGAAGATCAAGAAGGGAGAGGGCGCACAGAGAGGGAGAGGGAAAGAGAGAGAGAGAGAGAGAGCATACCTTAATCCACATATCTATAACAGGTCCACCTGACTTATTGACTTTGGGCAGATAAAGTTTTGCTGCGATTTGATACAATTGTTATGAAACATGGATAAGAAGTGTCATGCTAAAAAAATCTCATTATTTCATTAACACTGTACAGAATGATGGCCCTACTGTTTGAATGGGGAATCAACTGATTTTAAGCAAATAACAAAAGAAACAGTTGGACAATATGAGAAAGTAGAAAAAGGTAATATAACCACAGGAATGGATCGAATCATACTGGATGAGTTTGGCTGTAAAGCTCGAAAACCCTTGGCTCCAAGGGACAGAAGCATTGCTGCTTGACCAAATGCCATGCCACAATTCACAGTGTAAATGGTTGATTTGCAGTACTTCAGAAATATGGAAAAGGATGAGTTTCAAGAAATGAAACAACAGATTAAAGAATGACAAAACACATGAAAACCATGCCCAAGTAAATAAATAGAGAACAATGGTCTTAGGCTGTATAAACGGAAAAGATCTGGTAGCTATCCTTGCTAGATTTTATTATCTGTCGGTTGCACCCTATTAATCAGATTCAGGTCTTTTCATTTTACCCACATCCACCCTAAGATATAAATGCATGCTGCAGAGAATGATGACACTCACAGTCATGGAGTCTGCAATAGCATATGCTTCTGATTCAGATCCAACAGTCTCCATCTTCTCATTCTATGAACAGAAAATCAGCAAAGACAAGTATACATATATCAGCAAAAGAATGCATTTAAGCATAACAACTGTTTCATATATATATATATTCGAAAAAGCAAAAGACTAAAGACTAACCTGGGTTCCAGAAGAATTTATATATAAGTATATAGGCTTTGAAGAGTCATCAAAATCCAAAAACATAAATTGAGCAACAAGAAGCTCTGTAACTGCTGGTACAATCTGGAGATGCCATATGCCTACTAATTAGATGGTACAATTCCTATAGAAAGAATGGCAAGAACATAAGATGCACCATGCCAATAGAAATGACAGTAACAGAGAGCAAGAGAAAGATGTAGCTACTCACTGGCATTCCTAGATAGCATATCCGAGCATCTAAAAGCAAAGAAGGTAAATCAGGAGGAGCACTTCTGGGTCTGCCATATCCTCTTCCTCCTCCACGATACATGCTCACACTCATACTATATTTTGAAGGACTCCTGTTCTCTGTGCTTGACAGGGTATACATTCCTCCATAGTCCAAATAGTTCCTTCTGGCTGAGATGCTTTCCTGTAGAGGCAAAAGACAGATTATGAAATTTATTCGAAAGTCCTGCCAAATAAATGCTTTGGCATGCTAAGATCAAGATTCTATGAGACGTGAACCTCTAGCAAGAAACAAAGAAGATCAATTGTATGAAATTACTCATTGCTAACTGCATCCAAGCTACATAAACGATTCCAAGACGTGGTTAAAAAGTAAAACCTCCGTAACACTTTCTGCTTGTCGACGGATGGGATTATCTTCCGTCATGAACATATCCATCTGTGATGGGGTCAGCCCATAAAGATATCGCGGTACATTCTTGTAATTCTCCATCACTGGAAAAATAAGAAACAGATAGTTGGATAGAATTTGAAATAATTTTCCCTGTTTTTGAGTGAACCATGATTTTGAAGGTGCAGATTGCAGATCTTACATTTCAATACAAAAGGCCACATCATGACTCACTATAGATGAAAAAAAATGGCAAACTTAACCAAAGGAAGAATACATGTCCACAAAAGATAGTGCGCAGAGGACTCTCTTCACACAGAAATATCTCCACTTGATAACTTGGTATGACACTGTCCAATTTAAGTCGGTCTTCAACTTGTTACCATAGCCTCCTAAAACCATTGTTCTTTTTCTTCATAACTAGAAAACTGAGATTCTAACCCAAATTCCTATTCCTAATTCAATTCTAGTAAACCGATCATATGAGTTAGTCGAGCACAAAGCTTCATGTTATCTTGTCTTGCCAATTAAAAAGGGATATTGCGCACCTCCCACTATAAGTTTGACAAACAAAACAAGAGTGCCAAAAGCCATGGCCATCAACCTCTACTGCCATCAAAGACATTTACGAGATGGATATATCCACATTCAATACACAGCTTATCAATTCAGTGTACTTTTAACTGGGAACCATACAAAAGAAACACGGTATTTGAAACCAAATAAGAGATTTATCTTATTTCAAAACAGGTAGCCAAAAAAAAAAAAAACCACTTTAGTCACCAAGGTAACCAAGGAAAATCTAATTAATAAGAACATAAATCGAAAATTATCATTCCTCGTAACATATTCCGCCTAGATGCAACTGGCAATATCTTTAACAGGAAATTGACAACCATGGGTTTGGGGGGGGGGGGCGGGGGGCGTGAAAGAGAGAGCCACAAAGCATATATTTTCGAGAACCTAAGCTAATTCTCAAGATCAAAAATTAATGAAGCCAACAAAAATAAACTAATAAACAAGAAATTAACGAAGCAAGCAACAAATAAACAAAAACAAGATAGTCAGAGAAAGGGAGAGCGACAGACATCCGTCCTTGAGGTTTTCTTGTCGGAACTGCTTGGGTATGTGGTCCAGAGACTTCCCAGAAGCAGAAGGGGACTTGTAGTAGCATCTCTGCTTCTGAACTGATAATCTCCTCTTCTTCTCCTGTCTTCTTGGATTTGCAGCCAAGAATAAGAGATTGGTGGCGGTACTGGAAGCGGCAGTTGAAAGAAAAGGAGATTTTGGGAGGAACCCGATGCAGGGAGGACCCAGTAGCTCTGGCGCCGTTGCTGGGGCCGAAACCGGCGACATCGGACCGGTTGCCATGCTCTTCTTTAATCTAAGAACTTCAAGAAAAACCAAAAAGAATGCGTTTTTGTCTTTTCTTTTTTTTTTTTTTTTTCCTTTAAAATCGTCAATTTCTTGCTCAACCGCCTGGACAAAACATTACCACATGTTCTGTTCTATTCCTCCAAGGTAGCCCATTATCCATTCGCCACTGTAGCCATGCCCAGCCCATCCTGAAACCCACCCATCGGCTCCATTTTATAAATGGCTCGGTGATCTATTATTACAAAACCTCTGAATAATAATACCACCAAGCCCAACATCTATTGTTCCCCCGGCGTAGCCCCGTTTCTCTTAACAGGGATTTATGTAAAGAGTGCAATATCAAATTTAAAGCTTATTAAAATTAAAATTAAATATTGCGAGAAATTTATTCGAATTTAATGATATCGAATGGAGAATTTATAGGGAGTTGAATGAGTACATTAATAGACGGATGCTTAAAGGGGCAGTCAAATGATTAGCTTAAGCAAAGTGGGAATTGAATGCCTGTTAGTTAATATACGAGGCAATCAAAGAGCTAAAAATGAACCAGGTGGGTGGAAGTGCACATGAGCTTAATTACGATAACCCGTTCCCATTCATCCCCACAACCGTGAATTGAATGGGATCCGATTTCGGTTGTTGTGTGCCGGTGTCCAGGTCTGGTTAGACCCCATTATCCAGCCCTTGAATGTGGGACGTGGGGAGTGGTAGACTAGCCGCAGGCCATTGCTGGACCCATGGGGAAGGTAGGCGTCAGCTGCCGGAGTCGTCGCTAGCGACGTGTCTTGGCTTTTGCGGGCGCTTTTTAACAATATGGTTTATTTATTCCTCGCTGAAGGCTGGCGTGGTGCAATTACACCCCCACCCCCCTCAGGACTAAAAGTCTTTGGTCGAATTCCGGGTACAAGTTACGAGGGATAATCCAACGCACACACACACACACAAAAAACAAAAAAAAAAAAAGAAAAGAAAAAAGTAATTTAACATAAAATTCTCCTTTTATGTTCCAAAATTGGACAAAAGGGAGGAGAAAATGAGACCTGTTCTTATTATTATTATTATTATTATGATTCAGTCAATTGGTTAAAAACTATTTTGTTCTAGGCATTTTTACTTAGCGGTGGGCTGTACAATTCAGTGTGCTGAATCACTTTCTCATTGTGAACTGCTCGGTAGCCGCCCGGAGAAAAGGTTGCGATCACACAAGCAGGGCGAGGCAATGGGCAACTTGGAAAAGAAGAAGAGGGAGAAGAAACCGCGTTTTGACTAAAATTAACCTTTGATCTAGAAAGAAAATAAAGTGCCCCAAACAAAATCAAAAGTTTATTTATGGAATAATGCTTCCTCCCACTCCAAACGACATCGTTGCTCGGGATGCATTTTCATCCCCGGCGAATCTTTTCATCCGTGTTCCACTTTTCAAATTTTCCTTCTTTTTTTTTTTATTTTTTTTTTAACGAAACCAATTATTTTGCAAATTTAAAGCGAGCGAGCGAGCGACTAGCATTGATTGAAGCTTGACCCAAAAAAACAAAAAAAACAAAAAAAACACACGTTAATTTAGCACCCACATGTATATTATTATATTTTAAAAGCTATTACTAAAATAGAATTGTATTTTTAACACTAAAATAGTGCATCCACTCTTCTTTTGTTGCCTGACCTCTATTTCCCCCCGGCGCGTGCATGAACTTTAGACAAATCTCCACAAAGCAATGACAACCGTGTTGTTGACGAGACGCCCACGATCCCACATTATTAGAACTTTCGGCGGCCTTCGTGCTTTGCACTTATCCGATCTCCTTCTTCTTTTTTTTTCTTTTTTTCCTCTCTTTTCTTTTCGAAAAAGTTATCGTAGACAGTGACAACAAGTAAACACAAAATAATAATAAAGTAAAAATATTTTATATTATAAGATAATATTACATACAATATAAATGAGTTTTATGATAATATAATAAATATTCAAGTAAAATCTTTTTATATTTACCTGTATTTATTAGATAATTTATTCGTGTAATTACTTTCTTAATTTTTTTTTAAATCAACAATCAAATGAAGAAATACTAACCCGTTAATCTTCATATGTCATAATCCGAGCCAATAATGCTTTCAAATAATAATAATAATAATAACAATAATAATAATAATAATAATAATAATAATAGAAGAATTTCAATTCATTAGAATTCTTCCGTCATTCCATATGCCCATTTCAGTCCACCCACAAAAAGAGCTCATCAATGACGTCACTCAACTAACTTCTTCATGTGTAGGCATGTGTTCAACCCACTTTATCAAATTAGGCACCACTAATTTTATTTAAATTTTATTATATATATATTATTATTATTGTTGTTGTTGTTGTTGTGCTTCACATTTCCTTTTTTGCACTTGGATTATCGAGGACCACCAGACATTTCAACAGCGGGGATGTCCTTAATGGCACGTGGCAAAAGTGCTGCATCACCATCTTCGGCGTGGCTGTTCCAGAAGAGACCCCCGGCAAAATGACGGCTCCATGTGGTTATGATCAATTGCTTTGTCGGTCGTGTCTTACCACGTGGAAGCAGCAAGCAAATCTGCCACGTGTCCACTGTGGAAAAATCTGGGCGCTGCGTGCCGTATGGCCTGACAGTTGCGCGCCCGCGAAGCCACTAGCTCACTCTCTCTAGATCACTAGGCTGTACTTTAGCAAGTTAAAAATGTCATTTGACGTAAATACCCTCGTCCCCGTTTATTAAAGATTTTTGGGTATTTTTACTAAATAAATGGATGGTGATTTTTCAACAATGGTTGGTATGATGAGTAACCTCAATCTAGTGATGCAAAAAAATGCCTAGAAAATTAAAATTAAATCTACTGAATTTTATCTTCTATATATATATATATATATATATATATATATATATTTGAAACAAAGACGAGAAAATTAATATGATAATCTTTAAGAATAAAAATAAATAAATAAATTGAGCCAAATATAATATCATTTGTTGTGATTTCAAATATATAATTTATAATTTTATACTCCGACAATAATTAATATTCATAATAATAAATTGGATATCCTGTTGGATTATTACCATGAGAGGGGCCAGAAGATAATTCGAAGTGAAAAAGGAAGCCCTGGAAATCAATGGGTGATGATAATCAGAGGAATTAAGATTTCTGTTCGAACACGTGGCTAACAGTAGTCAGTAGCTCGTCAAGGCTACAGCCGTCTTTCTGGGCAGCCAACCGAGCAGAAACTGCCAAAGCCACGGCCTTCATTTAGGAATGAATTTACGATTAACATTAAACAAATCGCTAAATCCATCTAATTGTAGACCCTCTGATTTTATTCGTGGAGTAACAACTCTTCCCTCTTGCATATTCATTTTTTTTTTTTCTTTTATTTTGTCTTTCAAGCAGAAGTAAAGCTAGACGATTACTTCACTGCAACTCTCATCCAAACGTATAGTTTGAGCGAAAACAATCTTGGATGATTAATCAAAAGGAATAGTGTGTTGATTAAGTTGGAATATTCCTTGGCATTGCAGGCTTTAGAAGAATTTTAAAAAAAAAAAAAGGAATTGAATTATTCCTAATCTTTGCTGAGCTATCTAAAAAGATTTCACCATACATACCGGGGGACGCAATCCGGAAATCCTAAAGAGAATCACAGTACAATAATAACACAATCTCTATGCAAATTCATCCCACCTTGTTCATAGTGTTGCAACTATAATAAAACAACAATGTACTCGATTTGCTGACCCAGTAATAAGGCGTGTACCGCACGCCCCAAAGACACCCCAAACTTGACCGTAGGGTTCAATTTGATGAATTTAAATAAATATAATTAATTTTTATATTATATATAAAAAATACTTTATTTTATATTTAAACAAACACACACACACACACACACACACACACATATATATATATTTTTTTATTTTTTTTTGGTGGGGGTGTTAAAAAAGGCAGGCCAACCATTGTTTTGACTTGGAACAAGTCCTCTGTCTCTCTCTGCACGGAGTGCATTAGCTCTGCTTCCACTTTTTGGCTAACAAAGTCGCCCACTCAACCCCCCCCCCACCACCCGCTCTATATATATATATATACACACAGAGACCTCCCATCTCCGTGTCTTTACTTCACACTCAAAGCACTCTGCTCTCTCTCCAAAGTCTACAACACAACGTGCCCAACTCCCTCTCTCTCTCTCTCTTTCTCTCTCTAGGCTTTTCCTTTAGCCAATTCAAAAGGGTAAAGATTCAAGATTCAAGAATTGGAGATCAAGAAATCAGGAATTGAGAATTAGGTTAGTTGATATGGCTCTTGAGGCTCTGAACTCACCCACCACCGCACCCGCTCCTTTCAACCATGAAGATTCGTGGGCCAAGAGGAAACGGTCCAAACGGCCTCGCAGCGAATCGCCTCCTCATGCTTCCAACACCGAGGAAGAGTACCTCGCTCTCTGCCTTCTCATGCTTGCTCGCGGCGGCGGCAGAGGAGGAATCGCCAAGTCTACCAATAACACCACCAAAGAAACCTTGTCTCCGCCTCTGCCGCTGCCGGCCTCAGCTGATTTGACTCTTTCTTATAAGTGTTCGGTTTGCAACAAGGCTTTTCCTTCTTACCAGGCTCTCGGCGGACACAAAGCCAGCCACAGGAAATCGGCTTCCTCCTCCGAGACGGCTGCCACCGCTGAGAATCCTTCAACCTCCTACACCACAACCAACGTCGCCTCCGCTAACAGTGGTAGGGCCCACGAGTGCTCCATCTGCCACATGAGCTTCCCTACTGGCCAGGCCTTGGGAGGCCACAAGCGCCGCCACTATGAAGGCGGTGGCGGCAACAACAAAAGCAGCAGCAGCAGCGCTATCACTTCATCCGGAGGGGGAGGCGGCGGCTTGGCGAGCCATGGTCAAAGTCAAAGCCGAGGCGGTGGGTTTGACTTTGACCTGAACCTGCCAGCCATGCCAGAATTCGTGTCCCGCAAGGAAGGAGAAGGCCAAGAAGTGGAGAGTCCTTTGCCAAGAAAGCAACCAAGATTGTTCCTTGGGCAAGAAGAAACTGATCATGGGGATTCCTTGCAAAATTGAGTTTGATTAGGGTTCAAGATTAGTTTTACTTAAGGAATAATAGAAAGCACATTGAATTTCCAATTTCCAGTATTTTTTTTTTGGGGGGGGGGGTTACTCTGACGGATTAGTTCTGTACAGGGATAATTTTTATTTTTTTTTTTCTGAACTTTCTTATAATGCTATTAGTATACTGTTGGTAATTAATCATCATTTGATTAATTCATTTATTTGTTCTTAATTGTATGCGTGCCTATTTTAATTTCGGGATTGTAAAATCAAATCTTCACCTTCATGACAGGTTTCATCAATATTTGTTCATGCATTCGTTTCACTGTTAATTTTGATAATTACAACCATTATTATTATTATTATTATTATTATTATTAATTACACAAAAGAAGCTCAATTACTGTTTCAAGTACATTGCATAAAACCCCAAAATCCATATCGGCGACGCAATGCAATTGCAAGTCAAGTCTTTCAATAATAATACTCTATCTTGTTTGGCCTGAATTTCCAACGAAGCAAAAAGTCTTTGCCGCGTGAACAGCGCAGCACAGCACAGCACAGCACAGCAGGTGGGCCGGCACTAGGCAGCCCATATTTAATGGTGGTTGTGGTAGTGGAGGGGAGGTTGCCTTTTTACCAAAAAAAAAAAAAAAAGAGAGAAAAAACAAAACAAAAGGCCACGTGTTTTTGCTGGGCTAATGAATGACGGGAACGGAGAGTCAAAACATTGGACGAGTGACTGAAATATTAAAATTTTTTTGTGTATTCATGGTCATAAATTTTGAACTTTTTAACGTGTATGACTCAACCGCATGTCTTAAACTCGACTTCAATTTTGTCAAGCGATACCATTCCCAACGTGTAATGTTAGGGCAAAGGTAAAGTTGCCATGCGGATCATGCTTGTTAAGGCACATGTTGCAATGAAGATTCTACATCATCTTTTACGTGGCTGAGGACCCCGTGTGCTTTTTTTTTTTTTTTTTTTTTGGTTATAGCAGCACAGCACGTACCGTATAATTCCAGGTCACTCTCTGGGAGGGTATCCGTCTGTCAATTTATAGGAACCACAAACAATTGCAATGAGTATTATTTAACCGGCTATTTACACATCAGACCAAATCTATGAGTAATAGCAGCAGGTAATTAGTATAACGTCATGTAAGATCAAACATAGATGCCCGTGCCCCCTTGTGTTTATGGGGGGGGCTGATAAGATACCTATTTGGTGGAGTTTCATCCGAAGTCCAAAGACGGACCACTTGGAAACATTCAAGGCAATTCAACTCTTCAAATTTGCCCCGTAATTCCTGTGCCTTTACGCAAGGAATAAACATATCCCTCGGAGGCGGAGCCCTTGAGAGGTAGTGGTTTGGAGGAGTCTAAATCCAATGCGTGCCGTACTTGCCTCTTCTTGGCCGTTTTGGGTGCCAAAACAGGGGTGTACAAATGCCTTCCTTCGGTTGGACAGTTGCCAAAGATTTGGTTACAAAACTTCATAGAAACTTGCCATGTTTCCCTTCAGACTTTAATTCTGAAGGGAGCTTTGGTGGCAAGTAGTGTTATTTGTATAATAACAATAATAACAACTTGGGCTTTAATTTAGTGGAAAGGGCGTTGATTAAGGCTTTGGAAAGTAATTGAACTAGTAAGAACAAAACGAGGCAAAAGCGGGAATTCATTGCGTGTGGGAAGCAAATGTGAATGCCAATTATTTTTGAATTGTTGTAATTTGGAAACTTGACAAAGAACAGTTGGATCCCATGTGTACTTGTAATTATCACAACCCATCCCCCCCCCCACCCCCCAAAAAAAATGGAAAAAGGGAAATTTCACGTCCTGGACTCTAGGCAGTACTTTTTAATGATCAACCTTTTGAAAATATCTTAATAAATGTACAAATTATGAGCTCATAATTAGGCGAAATCACTGATTTTTCTCGAGGCTGCTGGTTTCCTGGTGTAGTCAACGTGGAATATGTAGAACTAGTCATTGGCAGTCTTCTTTTTTCTTTTTTGTTTTCTTCTTCTTTGTTTTTTTTTTTTTTTGAATTGGTCTTCTGTACAGATTGTTGTTCACTTGTAAATGCAGGTATATCATGAAGCTTCAAGAGATTGCTTGTGCAACCGTCTTTAGCCACCGGGATCATCGCCAAGAGAAAAAGCACCATTTTAACGCCAGGTCAAATGGAAGCTTTGCTGAACTCTAAAATAACTTATCTCCAGGCCAAGCAAATATTATTGTTCATGAACCTGACGTTGCTGATGACTTCAACTTCTTTAGTTGTGATTATCTTGTGGTCTAATTAAGCAATAAAATATTTATTTTTAGCCACTGGCTCGACTGCGTTCCATTTCGGTGGCCCAATTGAAATGGTCATTAATTGTTTGGATGCTTACTGGTTTGATGACTAGCTGGTCTGATGGCAAGTTGCATTATTTAAATATTAAGTTGTTCAGGAAAAAAAAAAATAAATATTAAGTTGGTCATGAATCATGGGGGATCATAATGTAACTTTAGGCAACTCCCTCTTATTTTCCCAAAACAAGATTTTATCATGGTCGAGACTGTGGCTTGGATTCTAGACAGTTGTCCACTGGACTGGGTCGTTCCCCCCTGAAGCGAATTGTCCCAGCTTAGTTTCCTTTTTTGTTGATGTTCCAGACGGACGAAGAATGTTTATATATATATATACACACTTCCAAATGTGGAGACCCCAATACGATAACGGAATTAAATAGCACTTTTTTCATTCGGAAATTGTGATTAGGTTTGTAAAAATGCTTAATTTTGTTGATTCAATGATTTTCGAGTCCGTTAAATTCAAATTCATTCATAGCTTTGCCTGAAAAATATTGTTGGCATGCATATCTTTTAGATAATTAATTATTCGTGTTATGGTCGCTTTGTCCATTGTGATTTTCTTTTCCCCAGCTTTTCTTGGGACTAAAAGTGGGCTTTTTATTGGGCTGTGGAAGCCTTAGTTTCTGGGCTAACTTAGTAACAGCATTGACGGGATCGCTTTAAGAATCATGTAATTGCATGTGGATTGGAAGCAATCTGGACTGAACTGTCTCTAGCACTAAGGTCCATAGACTTTATGCGTCTGCGGACATCGACAAAAGTCCAAAAGAAAAAGCTACTTCTCTGGTCTCTTCAGCGAAAAGGGCTGCTAATTTACTGCCAAGGGCATGAGTTTCATAGGTCGACATAACACAAAAGTAGTAGGTTACCTACAAGATTGACTAGAGATTATGCTTCGCTTCATTATCTCTTGTCATCAATCATTCAATCAACATGCAATGACGAAGCAACGCGGCGTTAAATGATAGCTTTACACATGGCGATAAACCCTTAGGTTGGCCTTTCTTAAGCTTTTTGAATGGTCCTAAATTCCAAACCATAACTGGTGATCATGATTTGTCGCAATGCATGTTAAAGGTTCTTCAATTAAAGCTTATCATCGTGAAGATTGATTTGTAGTTTTCAATTGGTTTTCATGCAAACTAGCAGCGATGACAGCTTATGTCATCGTACGTACAATCAACACCATTACACTATTAATCTCAATCATCGTGGGTTGACCAGTTGATCACTGGATGCTTTGCCAATTACTAAAATGCTATTGGGCCAATGCCTCGTATAATTGGTGGTTAATTCCGACACACGTCTCTAAATTATATATATATATTTTTCATTTGATGAGAGCACGTCTCCAGACCAAGGAAGTAAAAAAACAAAAAACAAAAAAAATAAAAAAGGGTTTCCAACGTGTCTGTTTTCCTTGTGCTTTTTTGACTTTCCATGTATTAATTATGCAAATCTTGATCTAATAGACATGGTCGAGAAGCAACTAGCTAGCTAGCTTTCCAGCGGTGGTCCAGACCCCATTTTCGATTAATCTCACCGTCCATAAGAAGCATCATAGCATCGACAACCACCTAACTAATTGACACATGCGACCGAATATTACTGCATGATCTAGACCTCGATTATGCGCTTGAAAATCAATAGAGATGGCCCTAATGATTAGAGTTTTCTTTATTTGATTAGTCATATGCAATAAGCTTTGGAGAAATCTTGTTAATTAGACAACATGTCATTGGTTGCCATGTGCGTGGATTGAGAGACAATCAAAAGTAATCTATTATTTGTTTTATCTCTTGTTAGTACACAATATGAGTTGTAAATGTGGTTGTCATTTAAACTAGGCCAAGAGGCAGAAAGTAAGCTGGCTGCTAGCTAATTAAGAGCCATCTTTAAACACAAAGATCTCACAATTGAGACTTCTATGGGATCCTTCTAGTTTGGTGTTGTCACATATTGTCCCCTATTATTTGCTTTCCTTTAGCGTTGTTGGGGACACTAAGCCATCAATAGGATGTTGAAATAATTCTCCTTAAAATGAGTGATATCCTTTCAAGCCTATAGAGCGAATGACCTTAATAAAAAAAAAAAAAAAAAAAAAGAAGATTAAAGGGAGAACTAGCACCACGTTAATCTGATTGAGCATATCAAACAACTCACAACACGTGGGTAGGTGGGTCAAAGTTGGCATAGGGAGCTTAATTTCCACAACAAGCATGAGACCTTATTCTTTTAACATCATTAAATTATGGATGTATAACTTAGTTGATTAATTACACCTAAAGATCGATTCATACCATGCGGTGACTTTTCAACCGAACTGGCTAAAACCCTTCTTGATCTCTGTATAATGGCCATGAAGTAAAAGGAATCAAGTGCTTCCTAAGGATTCAAGTTTTTATTGACCATGCAGTATCTATCAGTATTTAATGTTGAATAGTCAGCACCATGTGTGTATGAGAGAGTTTAGATACCTACACGCCACACCCACCTAAAAAATCTATTAGGAAAAGGAGGGAATAAGGGAGTTCCAATTATAAAAGGTAATGTAACTGAAGCATGAGGTGTCCATGGAAATGCAAAGAAATCTAGTTCTTTTACAAGAATGTGTTCAAATGGAATATGACATGCCCTTGACTTCTTGGCAATTTTAAATGGGATGATATGCCGCTGCTTCCAGTGATTTTCAGGTTGGATGGAGTTTAGGCATCAAGGGACAAGGACGGTAACTAGAACCAGTCAAAGTTTGGTTGAGGTCAATCTGCTGCAGCTTCACTTTTATTTGTTCCAGCTTGACTAATTTATGGTTTCCAAAGTATTAAAACATCACAAATAATCAAATAGGCAGCAAGACCAGTTCCATGTGGGGTACTCCATGCGTTAAGCTTATTTATCATTTAGATTATGAGATGTTTTGTTTTGAGACTTGCTGTATTAATCTAGTCCACGCCTGAGTGGTTAAATATTTAGGTATCTATTCTATAGTCTTGGGTTTAAATTCTTTTTTTTTTAAAAAAAATATTTGTTGTATATTTTTAATTTTTTATTAATAATCATAATTAATAATAAGAACAATTACGTTTACAAATTATACGGGTCTGGGTTTTTGTCCTTGTTTGTTCCCGATTTACACAGTTCATGGAATTTTGGGTTATTGTTTGAGCAGCAGAGAATCGGGAAGAGTGATGCAGTAATAATGCGCTAACTAGGAAGCAAGCATAAGGGGTCCTTTCATTTATTAGAAGTTAGTGGCAACAAGAAAGCTGTGTGTCAGTCTTTGGCGTGCATAACTGAGCAAAGGTGGCCATTTATTCATGGAGTCATGAGTGCCTTTTAATGCTCCTCTAAAAGTTGAATGAATGTCTCCAACTTCCTCTTCCATAGATTAAAGCAAAACGAAAGAAACTCGTAAACTGCTTTTATTTTGTGCCAGAAGAGAGCTGTACAAGGTAGTGCTGGTACAAAGACTACATACAAGCAAGTCTGATAAAACATTTCACAAGCAATAGCAGCCTACCTTCTTTCTAGTAATAAAAAAAGTTTTGAACTTTTAGTTTTTTTTTTTTTTCTCCTGGGATTCTGTAACTGGGCAACAGCTCATTTCCTTGAGGTCATTTTTGGGAGGTCCAATTTTTTAAAACATTTTTGTCCTGGTTAATGGGTTCGGCACCCCAGACTCATGTTGTCACTTGTCAGTGTTACTAGGAACCTTCTGGGTGAGTCGCTTTGCTTTTTGTTCATTGAAGGGGTTTAACGCTTTCTTAAGCTTCTGATGACTTCAAGGCGTGGCCTTTTGGCTGGTTTTACATATTCTTGAAATGGGTTTTAAGGTTTTCAACGTTCCTCCGAGTAATTAGGAAGTGTCGTTCATTTCTGCGTTGGTTTGGATGCAATGGTAGTCTTGTGTTGCGTTGGGTTTTACACGGAGAGTGGCTTTAGGGGCTTGTGCTTTGGTTTCCAAGTGGGTCTTGAGGGTTTTACACTAGGCTGAACTTAAATCTTTGGTAACGATTGTTTAATTTATTTTTGTTACATATAGTGGTAGATTCCTCAAATTTCAGTTTCAGTTTCGCTGTGATTTTTTTATTTATTTATTGGTAGTTGATGTTCCATTGTTCATTACCATAACATCCGTCACTTTATAGATTTTTCATTTTTTCCTATATTCTGGCCTTAAAAGAAATTAAAGATAGATGCTTGTTGTCTCCGTTTTCGGTGGTTTCTTCGACTGATACCAAGATGCTGTTTGCTGTTGCAGGTTTTCAAACTTCAACGGTTAAAAAAATATATATATATACACATGTACGCAACTTGTTTTTATAATTCAAGTTTGGAACTTGAAGTATTGTTAGTCATGCTCAAGGGGTCTAATTGATGATGCCTTTTCCAATAAAGAAAGGGGGAAAAACACAAGTAACAGAGTACTCAGAGAGGGAAAAAGATAAAAGAAAAGAAATAGTGACGAAGTGAGTTGGAATCAGATTTATGCTTCTGGGTGTCTACGATTAGTGAATTGTTTAGTGTAGAGAGCCTGTTGGCGATGTCTCCTGGGCTAGTTCATTGCACCCGGACTCCGTGGGCTTTGCTGCCGGTTCAGGCAACAGCCATTTCTTTCGCTTTCTTGTTCTCTAAGAGACCTTTTTGTTAAAAAGAAGAAAAATTACTCAATCCCATCTTCTCGAATATCTATTTAGTAAGCACACACTCATATATCCTCTCTCTCTCTCTCTCTCTCTCTCTCTCTCTCTAGTAGTCACACTACTTGCCTCGATTGCTGTCAAGATTCGGTCATAGCCTAGAGGCGTATATCTTTGAAGCTCTTTTTGAATCGTTACCAACTTCATTGAAGGCTAGAGAGTATCGCATTTCAGGAACTTGGTCCCCACACCTGGGGTATTCCTTTCCAATTCAAGGAAATTTCTCCCTCAAGTCGAGGTTATGTGTTTGTTTCTTTGGGAATGTGTGGTAGTGAGTGTAATTATTAAGGTATTTGATTTGGGAGTTTTCACCTGACTAGTGGGAAGGCTTGTTTTGAGGAGTCACAATAGAAGTTGGATCATTTTGCTTTCCCAGTATGAAGTTCATGAAACTTGGATCAAAGCCAGATTCATTTCAGACAGATGGGAACAATGTCAGGTTAGACTATTTGAAACCTTATAACCATTGCATGATCTATTTTCTTATTGAATATTTCTTTGAAATCTTTTATCTTAACTTTTATGTTTGGTTCATTGTTGTTTCTTTTAAAACTATCCTGTTATTGATGATTTGTCTCTCCTCTAATGCTTCTCTGTTCTTCCTTCTTTGTGGCAACTTCTCCACTTTTAATGTTTTTCTGTGGGGCATAGCTTGTGATTGTGATGAGGTAACAGACCTCTAATTCGCACAGCACCATTATTTTCAATTGGAAGTCAACAGGCTGGATTTTACCAGTGTTTTTCTTATTATTTTTTACCACTACCATCAATCCATTTCTATTATTAACATTGTCTCTACATTTGAATGCCTAAAATGCTGGTCTCTAACTTGCTAGAAGCTAGAAGTTTGACTGGTTTTGATAGGTGTAACAGACAAAAAGATTAATCCTACAATTTCCTTTATTGTCTATTTTTTTAGGCTATAAGAGTATTTAAAATTTTCTGGATTCTTTGTAAGGTCTTGCCAACTTCCAGAGTTGAGTAGGTTCAAAGAAAACTACTTGTAATCTCTTTGTCCTTTGAATACATTGCTAGTATACTTGCTCATCTGCATTTCATGACTCATCGGAGGAAGACCATATTTCATGTGCAGGTATATGGCTAGTGAGCTGACTCCTGATATAATTGTTAATGTTGGGGATGTGAAGTTCTATATGCACAAGGTACAATTATCTTTCAGTTTAATAAAGTACATGTCTAAGCATAATTTGACCAGATGGTTTTATCTTTAGCACTGCAAACCTTTGTGAGACATAAATACTCAACACCCATATGTTTTTTGGGTGATAGGAGCTAACACCCGTATGTCCAATATTTGTGGATTGGATAATACTTTTAGCTATCTCTTTGCCTGCAATGGGGACTTATCGAGCTGTGGACTGCCTAATAGAGTTAGCCCTCCCATTGATGCAAAATGACCTTACTTGCTAGGCAATGTGACTTTACTGGCTAAGCTAATTGATACCATTAGTCAATGGAATGTCAGGCAGCAGCAGCAGTAGCAGCAACAATACCAACAAAAATATGCTGGCCAAGGATTTGTTTGGTCTGAAGGAACATGGAACCAAATGTTAATCTAACACCAGCCTTTCCTCAAGTGAGCAATTTGACGTAGTTAATAAATAACCTAAAAATTGAAAAACCCGTTTTCCCCTCAAGTGCATTAATGAACAGAGTCTATCAATTTGTTTTTCATCAAATTGATCTGGGTGCTGAAATGGAACTTAAATGGTCAAGAGTCTGGCACATCCAGTGCCAATCATCAACAGAATATGTTGGTAAAACTTCTATCAGACTAATAAATTGGAATTCTGTTGTGCAGTTTCCTCTTCTCTCAAAGAGTATTCGCTTGCAGAAGTTAGTTGCTGCTTGTAATGGAGAAAATAGCGATGAAGTTGACATTTCTGACATTCCTGGTGGTCCTGCTGCCTTCGAGATATGTGCCAAATTTTGTTATGGCATTACTGTGACCCTTAACGCTTATAATGTTGTTGCAGCTCGATGTGCTGCTGAGTACCTTGGAATGCATGAGGCTTTAGAAAAGGGGAATCTCATTTTCAAAGTTGATGTCTTCCTTAGCTCTAGCATTTTCCGCAGCTGGAAGGATGCAATCATTGTTCTGCGGACCACAAAATTGTTGTTGCCATTATCAGAGGAACTGAAGTTAATGACCAATTGCATTGATGCTGTAGCTACCAAGGCCTGTGTTGATGTTTCAAAAGTTGACTGGTCTTATACATACAACCACAAAAAAATCCCGGAGGAAAATGGGAATGATACAAACTTGAGTGGAGTTAGAAACCAATCAGTGCCAAGGGACTGGTGGGTTGAGGATTTGTGTGAACTTGAAATTGATTTGTACAAGCGTGTGCTTATGACAATTAGAAGCAAAGATGTGGTTTCCAATGAGGTGATTGGAGAGGCTTTGAAAGCTTATGCTTATAGAAAGTTACCAGGCTTGAGCAAGGGCATGATCCAATATGGAGAAGCTGGAAATTATCGATCAATAGTTGATACAATTGTTTGGCTGTTGCCTGCAGACAGAGGGAGTATCTCCAGTAGTTTTTTGCTCAAGTTATTAAAAGCAGCTATATGCGTGGACTTGGGGGGTGTGACAAAGGAATGGCTAATGAGAAGAATAGGACAGCAACTGGAAGAGGCTTCTGTGTATGATCTTTTGATACAAGCAGATGAAGGTGATAACATGATGTATGATGTTGATATTGTAAAGAAGATACTGGAAGAATTCCTGCGGCGAGATCAGAATGCTGAAGTTAAATCAACAGAAGAGGGCAAAGAGATTCAGGAGATAAGGAGACCTGGGATTTTGTCAGTTGCTGCAAAACTAATGGTGGCAAAACTTATAGATGGGTACCTTGCTGAAATTGCTAAGGATTGCAACCTACCATCGTCAAAGTTTATTGAACTTGCTGAGATGGTATCAGGTCTTTCCCGGCCTGCTCATGATGCACTTTACCGAGCTATTGACATTTATCTCAAGGTAAGAATCTGTCAAAACTTGTAATTATATTGTGTTATTTCAAAGAAGAAAATTGGAACAAAGCAAAGTGTATTTCATGTTCATAATCTTTTTTGATTAAATGGTCGAGCAGAGTTGTAACTCTTGCAGTAAGTGTCACTACCTAGGGCTTACTGTACAGTTGCATAATAATTGCTAACATCTAGATTCTCCCTGCTTTTTCGTGTAGGAGCACCCAGGTATCAGCAAGAGTGAGAGGAAAAAGATTTGCAAGTTGATGGACTGCAGGAAGTTATCAGTTGATGCATGCATGCATGCAGTGCAGAATGAGAGACTTCCATTGCGGGTAGTTGTGCAGGTGCTCTTTTTTGAGCAGGTCAGGGCAGCAGCCTTGCCGGGCAGCAGCACTCCGGATCTTCCTAAAGGCATCAGGGATCTAAGTAATGTGTCTCTTAGGAGCTCAACCTCGGTCACTCCTAACCCGGAGGAAGATTGGGATGCTGTGGCCACTGCCGAGGAGCTCAAGGTCCTAAAGAGGGAGATAGCTTCCTTGAAGATGAGTAATACAGAGAGAAATGTTGGAGATCATGGTAGGAACAGTGTAGATATGCCTGTGAGTAACAAGGTGAAAGGGTTGCTTAAGTCAAAGAATGTCTTTACGAAGCTCTGGTCAACTAAAGTCGAAAAGGGTGAGAAGAGTGGCTCGGATTCCTCGGGGAGCCTTGGTTCTGCAAACCCAGAAGACGTTAAATCTACACCCTCCGGAAATCGGAGGCGCTCAGTCTCTTAGTAGAAATGAGTAGTTATTTTATTTTATTTTATTTTTGTGAGATACGTACTTAGTAGTGTTTATCTTCTATCTGAGCAAAAAAGAAGAGTTGCGCGGTCCAAAAGAAGGGTTGTTAAAATGGGAGGGCAATCTGTGATTGTGATTACTGCGGTAATTAAAATGCCAAAAAAGGTTGATTTTCTCGTCATGTGATCTATCAGTGACTTGCAATGATTTTCAGTCTGCAGGAAGGCGTTCTGATCCTGAGGCACCGAACTGTGTGGCCTGGATGGGGGATACAAATCTTTCTGCATGAAGTGTTCCCCGAACTTGAACCACTTCTCTTTATGGAAATTACAGTCTCACATACAAAGCCAGCATACGGTTGCATAGGCGCTCCATCTGTCGCATGGCGTAGGTTAACGGTTGACTAACAAAAAGACCCCTCCCCCCTCGAAAAAAAGAAAAAGATCTTTCTATCAGGGGACGTAATTCGAAAAATAGTTAAAACGAGAAGGATCAATGCTTAATTTTTGCCCTTTAAAATATTATCTAAGTTTGCAACTTCCAACATATTAAAGGTAACCCACGATCCAAATTCCCAAAGTAATCAATTTTTGAAAAGTACAATCATTTGTCTTTTAGGGGGGGAATTGTTAATGAGGAGTGGAGAAGAGGAGGCAGCATACAATTAGACGAAGATGGCTAAAAGAAGTGAAAGCTTGCTGAAGCGTTGAACTTGAAGGGAGGAAACGGCTTGCGTAGCAGATAATTGGGAGGCAGGGAGCTAATTGGAGACCCCGGCCACCCGACTCGTTGGTCTGCAGAGATATCTCGGTTCCCTGAGCAAGAATCTAATGTTGGCGACTCATTATCAACACAGTGCTTATCATTTGTGTTTTTCATTATCTCGTTGGTTCGTAATATTAATTTACTGGCAGGATCTATGTGTGTCTTTGGACATTTGCAAACATAAAGGGCACCTTTCGGCCTACTTCCCATGCATATTCTATGCCAAGTTTCCTCGACCACGATACCAAAATACATGCAAAAAGTGAAGCATAAAATTCGTGTCCATGCTGGACACCGACACGCGTTCGTGGTTGTCCCATCTCATACAGAAACGTAATGCAGAAATTTTGGCAGATGGCTGCTGCTGCAGCATTCAGGCTCGGGCTAGAAAGCAGGAATCCATCCTGGCGTGTCAATTCCAGCATGTTTTGCAAATCAGTTTGGCTTGCTTAAAACTTGGAAGCAATGGGCACTGGGATTACCAGTAACATTCAACAATATCACAAGATCAAATTCAGGGCGCATGTGGAACTAAGCGGGCAAAGAACTACACAATTCACATTTGTCAGGAACGAGCTGAACTGTATGCGTTACATATATACACACAATATATTGCTCTCCTTTTTGCATGCAAAACGAAGAGTACTTTTCTTTTCTCAAATAGCGGATTGATAAGGAAAGCCACCCTGCTATCTTTGGGATTCACAAAGGTAATGAGATACATGAAATGTGAGACCCTAACTACTCTGGAAAATGCCAAAGGTAAAACCGAGACTAACTATTAATCCATGTTTATTTCCTTCAGTGCACCTCTACTTGGTGGAAAAAAGAAGCGGTCGGGTGTAATGTCAGCATTTAGGGGTGAGTGGTCAATTGAGATCAGTTCTAAACATGTGCTGTCAGGCTGCCTGTAGTTGGTAAACAGTTCAGTTGTATTAGATGTGTTCTCAAGCTACAGTCCTTAACCTGTTTTAGACAACGATTGCAAATATATAATAAGTGTAGGAGGATAGGAAAAATATATAATTTGGCAGGCACAAGGAAACAAGTGCACTTGCCTGCATGGCTGTTAATGCGGACAAGAAATCTTTACATCGTTGAAGCAAAAATCTTTCCTTTGCAGTCACATTCACAAGTTCAGCTACCAGGGAATCTGTTTCTTCCACCTATAGTTCCCAAAATTTAGTATATATCTAAGTATTCTCTATCAAGTTACATGGATAAGCAAACAGTATATGATTTGAACACCGATCCTTAAAAACAGCATCCACTTTCAATGAAACCAGTTTTCTTTATTCCCATTTGCCTACACTGTATCAGGATTTAATGGAATTTGAATGAGGCTATTTTGAGCAACTAATAGATGAAGAAATGGACTAGGACTGCTTGTTAATATCAACCCACAGCTTTTGGAACTTGACGGTGCAGGGGCAAGAAAAGGTAGCGTACACAATGTTATCACCAGTGGAAGTGCGGGATGCCAATTTGATTTTTTTTTTTTTAATCTCTCTTTTCTCTTCTTTCAAAGCAAAAGGGGGTAGGATTTATTTGCAAAAGAAGTAGAAACTTTGGTTTTTCTTGAAAATTCAAACTAATAATAATAATAATAATAATAATTACTCTGATTAATTTTTTTCAGCAGTTTATTTTAAGTAGAAATTGTTTTTGGTTTTTGCAGAGTCTCCTGATTTTTGTAAGAATAATGAGAAGAACCTGAAAAGTAAGTGGTTTTCCTCCTTTTCTTCTCCTCCTTTTTTTTTTTTTTCATTTGAGTTCATATCAATCAGTATAATTATCAGTAAAGTAATGTACCTTTGAGGACAGCAAGCATATTGATGATGCCATTGCTTGCATCATGTCAACTGCTGAACCAACAGCATCTTTCAGACTTTGCATGTCAGCCTGTAATGTAAGATGGCAATTAAATTTTCTCATGCTAAAGGCTCATCACGTGCTTAGCTTCAGAGACAAAAGTGTGCACTTACTACAGCATTTCCAACTACTGGAAGACGGAGTGTACTGGCCTTCAGAGCCTCAGTGGCTCCTTCCAAAGAGCTAGAGTGGTCTCTATCTAGAAGACACCATTCTTCTAAATAAGCAATCTGCATCCACAGGAAGATTGAACCTTAGCCATGAACAAGAGATCTTCATGCACAAATGTCCATATCTACACTGACATAATGATATCTCAAGTTAATAAAATGATAATCATAGGTTGCTTATTGCAAACAAGGACATCCAACTACTTTAATAACACTTAAATGAATGTGCAAATCTTACTTGTCCCTTGAGTATAGAAGTTAGCTTCAACTTTTGCCTTAGCAATAGCAACTTGATTCTTTTAAGAGTGACAGAATGCCGCAATTCCGAGATTGTCACCCATGCATTCCATAAAACTTTCTGGCACAAAGAATGAAACCAAGACTGTCAGGTCCTGCAATTGTTGTTTGCTACATTGCAATCAATGATTTAGCACCATTTCCATGTACTTTGAGGACAGACAAGGTAGCACAAGTAACCACAGCATTTTCACTCTAGCAAAAAAAAGGAAATAAAATAAATACAGCATTTTCTTTCAGCAGCAGCTACACTTTCTTAAATAGCTAATGCCAGCATGGAGCATCAACAGATTCAAAACCAGAAGCATTATTAACAAGTCAATTGCTGCACCAACTCCTAGAAAGGCACTGCACTAGATGCGTAATTGTTTTAGGGTGACCTATAAGCACCTCGTGCAGTTTTTTTGCAATTCCCTTATCGTAGAAATATATTTAATCAAAGGAAAAAATGAAGTTACTGGGACAATTTTGTTAGTTTGAGTGGAATAATATGCAGCACTTTGTCTAGGGAAGAGCTTTAGGGTAATGATGATGATCAACAAACTTAAAATCTATATCCACCAGAACTTTGAATGCAACCCTCCCCTTACCTTTTCCTCCAAACAACAAAATCCGCTAAACATTCTACAATGTCAGCCACAATTATGAAAGACAACATCAAATGAGCAGATGATAAAAATAATTTCTCAGCAAAAATGATGAAAACTGGAGATCCCTGTTAAGGAGTTAACAGAAACACTTTTAGACAAGTAAAACTTTCAATCTGTAACTATACATGTTGTCCACTTAAGTATCGTTCTCTGGTGTGTTGTGGACTTAAATGAAGAACCTAGCCTCATCCCAAACCATTGCTATGACATTGATCATAATTGAAATGTCTTGGTTGACACATAATTTGCATTCCCACTTGTACAACAGATGTGCGGCATCATATGAACTGTAAATCCAATTCAAGACTTTTCTTGGAAGCAATCACAGCATGCCTAAAACCAGCAACTTCACCTAGCTTTTGCTCACAAACAGAGCAGCTGGGGATAGTTGATATAACAGTATCTTGAGGAATTTTCATTTATACACAAAGCACCGGAAGGTCTAGACCATCAAACTAATCACAACAATGAGATCCCATGTTCCCTTCCAAAGTTTCAGAAACCATAAGACTCTAAATGTCCTCTTCATTTTGTCACAAGCCTCTCACCATAAAACCTATCATCTCATCATGCGATACTTCTGATGATGTAAACTTTGTTATTTAACTAGAAACATAACATTATCTTGACTACATCTCTAAATGAGGTATGCATTATCTATGAAGAACAAAATCCATGTCAACTTAACTGAGTTAGTGGAGAAGAAACTAGAATCAATAAAAAGAAAGCAATCATGTATACATAGACAATACATAGATTACCATACCTCAGCCTTCAGTTTCTGCACCATGAAGATAGCATCTGCCCTTGCATTTACAAACCGCCATTGCAAGTGACGGTTATAAAGAAGCCTCAACGTATGTGCATCAACAATGCGATCCTCCCCTATTTTTCCTCTCCTAAAATCAACAGAAAAACTAAGAATTGAAGGCGAGCTAACGTAATCACAACTCATTGGTCTCACCCTACAAGGACTAGAAATCCTTCTTGATGGAGATGAAGCTGAAGAAGTCCAAAGCTTATTAGGTGATGCAGGCCTCGTTGGTGCCCTAATAGGCGAAGAAGCAATTGTTCTTGGAGATGCCAATGGAACATCACTACCGTATCTCTTTGACTGAGTCGCCTTTGAAGAAAAACCCATTCTGGAAGCTGGACTGGTAGACAATGGTGAGCCAGGATCCTGCAACCGCCTCAGCCTGCTATTGGTTTCTTGCCAAAACCTCGCAGAAACAGCAATGCCACGAGCCCCATCGTTTCCTTTAGTCATCACGCCATTGCCAAACTCTTGCACTCCTGAAGTGCCACCAGAGGAAGCACTATCAGTGTCAGATACAGTGAGATTACCAGCAGCAGAAGACTCATTCACTGAACTGGCATCTGGGTTTTGCCTAACACCAGCCAAATCCAAGCTCAACCTCCTACTCTCATCACTCATCATAGATTGCCGCAATGATACGACCCCCATCAGCCCAGATCCCATTATCCTGTTATCACTATCGCCACTGTGATCCAAACTCCTGGATAATAACGTATTTCTCTCCCCAAAACTCGAATTCCCATCTCGACTCTTCCCGGGCCACCTGTGCTGGTCCATCGTCCTCCAATTCTCCACCTGATCTCTCATGGAATTCGCCTTCCTCCTCTCTGGAGTGGCCTTTCTACCAGCATTTTGTGGTGTCACAGCCTTGGCCTTGCTAATCGGAAGAGAAAAGGCTTCACCTTGGAAAGACACAGATAAACTCCTCGTAGAAGTGATCAACATCTTTGTTGCAGCCGACATTTCGGTAGCAATGCCTTGTTTACTATCTGGGTTGGCCATGGTTGGCCTTGGAGTGGCCGAACGCCTTCTATCCACAGATTGGGATCTCTTGGGAGCTGAAAAAGATGTAAAGTTTGCTGCTTTGGAACGATGTGGGCTGGAATTCGTGGCACGAGACAGCAGAGGAGAAGGGAATCTCTTTGAAAGAAATGAAGAAGATGAACCTGAAGAACTAGTAGTAGTAGTAGTAGTAGTAGTTGAAGCAGTGGTAGTGGAAGAGAAGGAAGGAGAGGGAGAGAGGTACCTAGAAGGGATTTGTTTTCCTCTGGGCTTTCTAGTTGAAATGTGGCCACCACCACCACCACCACCATTGTTTTGTTGATCTTTCTCTGATGGTAGAAGTGGGGGCCGCGTGGTTGAACTAGGAGTCTTGTCATTAGTAGTGGAAGTAAAAGCAGCTGCTGCTGCTTGGGGAACGGCAGCAGCCACCCTGACCATTTTGTAGGGGTGCAAGTAAGAAATCTGGTGTTCCTCTGTGTCTCACATTGCCTCTTTGAAATTTTGGATTTTAGTTTTTTGCGTGGCTCTCACATTGATAGCAAAAAACTGGGATCCATGGCTAAACCCTGCAAAGAGAACTGGGCAAAGGTCAACACTTTGAGTAACAGATGGAAAACCCAGAATGGGTTACTGCTTTCTTATCCTTAATTTTCACTGCTCTAGTATCTCTCTGGGTTTTCTGGGTTTTAGAGAGAGAGAGAGAGAGAGAGAGATGAGTAGGTGAGAGGTGAAATTGGGGAGTGGAGAGGCACAGCAAGTGGGGCTTGTTTTTGGGTTATGGGTTTTGGTGAATCTTTGGACAGACGTTATGTCCATGTTAGTTTAGTTTAATTATGGGTATGTTTCTGTTTTATCAACTTCTAATCTTATGGTTAGCATGTGCTTTTCCACCTTACAATTTGGCAATTAACTTCGACCATACAATACGTGCTATTGCCCGGTAGTTCAATGGTCCAATGTTCAAAACAATTCAAAAAAAAAAAAAAACCTACTCTTAAAACTTTCCATAGAATTAGTGATTTTGATGCGACGAAACTCGTAAAACTTTCCAGAAAATTAGTAATTGTGATGCTGTGAAATTATATTAACAAAAAAAAAGGTCCAATTTTATTAATTATATTTATTTTTATATATTTTTTAAATTTTATATTATTAAATTTAATTTAATTTATATTAATAATAAATATATATTTTTTTACTTATTATTATGTAATTAAATTTGTTGACACAATATAAATTTTAATATTTTTAAAAAATTAAAAAAATTTAAATATTATCGTTTTTATTTTTTATAATATTTTAAAATATCTTGATTTTATTTTTTAAATTAAAATTTATCTTCTATTAGTAAATTTAATAAAATAATATATATATATTTTTCTTTTTTACATGTGAATGGATATCAATATACTTAATAAAAAATATTAAATATGAGATAAATTTAATTAATAACATTAATTTATTAAATAAGATAAAATAAACATAATTATATATATATTTTTTAAACTCTTGGAGTAAATTTATTTATTTTTTTGTTAATTATATTTGGTGAACCGAAGGGTGGGGGGGGATTAAATAAAATGATTATGGCTTGGTGGCTAATTAAGTACGTGGACCGCGACAGCTGAATCTTTTTTTTTTTTTTTTTTTTTTTTTTGGCGTCGCAACCAAGAGGCAATTTCAGCTATCAGGATCGTACAAAGTGTCAGTTTTTGCCCCCCCCCCCCCCCCCCCCCCCCCCCCCCCGGGGGGGGCCGCATCCTGATTTTCCGAGACGCTCGTTCGCCACCTTCTTGATCGAAAATCGCACATAAATCCAATCATACGGGCGAGGACAAATGATTGATTCAAGGCCTACTCAAAGGATAGTCCTGACTATCATTTGCAAAAGTTTCTCTAAAGAAATAACAATTAACCAGTCAAACGCCCAAAACAGGGATTAACGAATAATATTTCGTAGCAATTGTACCAAAGTTCATTTTCTTTTCTTTCTGATCGATGTTAATTTCCACTTACCGCGACAGACCATGGGGGCATTAGAGCTCCCTTAATTATATCCTTAATTTTATTCTAAATATTTAAAACTTCATAATTTTTTATTATTATTTTTTATTTTTTATTTTTTGGGTGATAGGCATGAGAAGAATCCTAATGCTTGGACAAAGGGTTTGTGGGCATTAGCATCGTAATAGCTCTCAATATTGCCCACGCCAACTCAGGCCCACTCAATTGATGTGGAGCCTAGCAGATTTCAGAGAAAACTAGCTCAGCTTCTCATTATTATTTTGAGTCAACGTCCGCTAGTTCTTCAAGCTATCGTTTTTGCACTGCATATTAAGAAGCTGCCATCACCAAACGATCTGGAAAACAGATGACCAGAAGAAGGACCGATGAGTTAGTTTCTCTTTGAATTTGTGATTAAACGGCTAAATGAGAAAGGCATCTCCGAAACTCCAGAAAAACACCAGAACCAACACATCCGTTTTTTTTTAACTTGCGTATTTGCATGCCGTTATGTTTTGTCATGAATTGAGTTTTACTATTTATTTGCTTGTTTCCGTGTCATCCCAAGTTGAATGCTTATTTATTTTTTCCTTTGTCCCTTGTTACTTTTATATTACCCCAACTATTTTTGTATTTAAATCTCATATATTTCATCCTACAAAATGTCTTCTTCTTCTTCTTCTTCTTCTTCTCTTTTCCTTGTTTGTTCGTCCCAGCAAAAAATGATTTTACTGATCGGTGAAGCAGAAATCAGATCTGACCTTACTCCCCTGTACTCTTATAGGCTAGGAAAGGGCCGGGGGGCGCCCCCCCCCCAAAAAAAAAAAAGAAAGAAAAAGAAAAGAAAAGGTGGTATTCAGAACCCTATTCATTAAGCAATGGCTTTATTTATAAAAGAAACGATGATGATAATGAGAGTTTGAGAACCTTCTGTTTTTTAAGCGACTTCAGTCATACTCAATGCTACAATTTTAGTTTCAAAGTAAGACACCCACTGAGTGATTGTTTAATTCGCCTAAGTTATTGGCCCATTTTGGAAGTCATAATATTTATTGCGTTACATCAAGTTCTTGCCTGGATCTGTAGCTTCGCAGCATTGCTTCTCCTTTCCACCATAAAAAAATAAGATGTCATAGCTGCTATTTACCAAAATCAGAAACTGAAAATTGTACGTTCTTCCGATTGATGTTCAAGATCGAAACCAATGACACATTTTTTTTTTCCCTTAGAATTGAAGGCTGGACAATAATTGAGAAGTAGCACACAAACGATTTCTGAGAATTGACCCGTCCTTTCTTCCGTTTTAACCGCTAGACTTGTGATGGATGACCGACAATTTTTCCACGTGCTCACCTCAGTGAGTGTAATTGCTGCATTGCCATTGTAATGATGTGGGAAAGGTGCAGGTAATATTACGATTAATGCTTGAAATGCATATGATTAGGAGCGCACTGATAATCTGATCGAAGGTGAATAATGATGCCTCCAAGCATGCACCCGCACTCTAGCTTAATTCGTTAGGCTTAACCTTAACCATCATCAAATCAAATCGCATCATCTTAAAGTCTTAAACAATTTTAAAAATAATAATAATAATTTAAAAAAAAAAAACCATTTGGTTTGACCTTCAAGGACTAAAGAAACGCAAATACAAAATAAACAACCTAAAGAAATAATTTTTTCTTTATTTTCTTTACTCAAAAATTATTATTTCCTTTACTCTTATCTTACTCAGGCACGCAATAATCTCTTTGAGCAACAAACGATATTTAAGGGCATCGCTGTCTATTCTTGTGGAGTCCGTGTCATAATTTTGCACAAAAAGCATATTGGAGCATCATCGCGATCGAGGCCAGAAACCACATCATACCCTGTATCTAGTGAGGAAGGTCCCGATTTCCTAGCTTATATCAATATTTATTATTGGAAGTTCTGGTTTTGGAACAAGAACTGGGTCCCATAAAAGGCGTCCAGAGCGTACCAGGACATTAGGAAACAACCCAAAATCCAAAAGAAACTAATTATTATTTTCACAAATCAATACCTAATAAAGCGAGAAAACTGATGCCTCGAATGATGGCTATTAACGCCTACATCAAGCACTAAAATAGGGCAACCATGGCTAATCAACCGCCGACAAAACTAGAGCAAACTTAACACCCGATAAACCTATATATGGTACGAAAGACATACGGTAACAATGAGGAAGTGATAAAGTTTTTGCAAAGAGACCAAGGTAAAATCTTGATGACTAATGCTAGACCACAAGAAGAGGAATAATTTGAAGTTGGTGTACAAAATGGTACTTCCAACAACCAGGGCCACAAGCGTACATCCAGAGACATTTAGTATTGTCATTGTCAACGTTCGGACAACAGAGCGCCCCGTCTAAAAACTAAGATGGTCCCCGAGGACTATAGTGTAATTGAAATGATCCTTTTATTGTGTTCCACCGACGAACAGATAAGAGCCAAGACACAGGTGATTGAATATCTAAGAGAACGAAAATGGCTCAAATGGATGCAGGTTGAGGCACGGATTACCATTAATCATCACAACACTAAATCAACGATGAGCCCCTTTCACTAGTACTACATTTTTTGTGTCCATTTTGTCTCCTTTGGTTCTTGACAATTTGTAGTTTTCAGTAAACAAAAACCCCAAGTTTCCTTATTGAAACCTCGTCCTCTTCCAGCAACAACGTCATTTTCCCTTTCATTTGCAATAAGTCATCATTGAGCCCAATAAGCACAATCAAATACTGGCCCAATATTATATAAAACCTCCCCTCTCTCACGTTCATATCACAAACATTTCAACCCACCAACAGTGGCCCGTTGATCCAGTGAGATCCAGGTTGAAGAAAATACAACTCCCTTTACATTACTGGAGATCTTTCTCATGGGAAATATGTTTCCACCATAGTGTTCCCAAAAAGCTAGCACGTTCCTGATCATTTTAGATCAGAAAACTGAATTCTATGTGACGAACACAGAGCAGAAACAATGCAAAACTATTGACAAACACAAACCAGTTGCAGCAATCACAGCCTACAATGAGAACTCAACAATTGGTGAACAAAACAGTCCACAACATTTTGTTAATAACAGTTGAAAACGTGCCTAACACCATGCAGAAGGAAAATAGATGATCATCAGAAAAGAAATTCTTAAATTTTCAAGCAATCCCAATATATCCTTACTTCAACATCAATCAAAGTTCAACAACACCTAAGCCAAACACAACACTGTCTTAAAACTCATTTAAATGTTGAAGCTACTACTCAAATCAGACATGCACCAGAAGCACTTGTGGACGGTTTGTATCATTCAGCGGTACTGCAAGAGAACAAAGCACCAAGTGAGATCCTATTACCGAAATTGAATGCTATTCAAATAGGTACTAAGTTTTAAAACAAATGACACAGGATCTCAAAATATGCATGTTCACCTTAATAAAGCCAATTTCCTTGGCATTGCTGCGGAAGCACTGTCTGCAGCACATAAGCCCATACTTCCTGATCAACCCATGGGGATTCCCACACACACGACTATCACATCAACAAGAAGTCAAAAAAAGAGGGAAGTCAGAATCTTATGAACCAATTCCATAGTGACAAAAATCGCTGTTAAAATGACACACTTTCCACAGCATTCGTCGCACCTAAACTTCAAAACTATGTTCCACAGAAACGACGCTATTTGACCGAAGAGCACAGTAATTTAAAATAGGCAAGAGTCCAACGGCCTAAACAACACAAGAAAATGATTTGAAAAAAAGAAAACTAAATTCCAATCCTGGAAAGCATTCACAAACACACAAATCGTGTAATTACAACAACTACAACCAATATATTCAAAGCAATAAACGCAACTATACTTTTTCATCAACTAGAAAATAGACAAGAAGATTCGATTGTCACGTTATCACTGAATGCAAATCATTTTCCTTCAGTTTCTCCGCAACCAAACACGGAAAAAAGCGAGAGATGGACAGGAAAATTGCGTACCAGCCACGGGAACCGGGGCCGTAGTTCTTGGGGTGAGAGTTCCAGACGTTAGAGTGACCCATCGCTCGCCGATTGCTTCTTTCCAGCTTCCAAAGACGGAGAGCCGCCAACGAGCTTTTAATCAAAACCCCCCAAATAAACTTCCCCAATATCAAGCTGGAACAGTATTTATAGGGTTTCTTATTAAAACAAAAAAACAAAAAACAAAAACCCTAGTTTTCTTAGTTGCTCATCCGGGTCGGCCTTTGCAACCCGATGGGAAAATTGGGGCAAAAGAAAAAAAATAAATAAGTAATTAATTTAAAAAAATAAAACGGTGCGTTTTGGATATTGCTTCGTAAATCTTGGGAGACGGCACCGTTTGTCGGGATGTGAAGCCAAGGGTATAAGCATACGTTACAGCCTGCCGATCCGATGACTTGGGAAAATGGCGGAGCAAGCTTCTGGTTCTTCCTCTCTGGTAAAAGAAAAGGTCAGACAAGAAATATAGAAATCACGAAATTGAATCTGGAGTTATTCGATTGATTGACTATAACTAACGAACCAATCGGCTTGTTCGTCTTGTGGTACGTGACAGGAACAAGGACTCGAAGAAGAGGAGGACGCTGAGTTCGCTTTCGGATACGAATCGGGTTGGGTCGAGGCCCGAACGTCGTGCGGTCACCTGGCTTCGTTATCCTCCGATCTCGTTCACATCCCTATTCCCAATACTCCCTGCCACAGGTTAGCCCTCCCCCATTTGTCAAAGCTCGAAACCCTAGGTTCATGAAATTTCCCGTTTTGGTAAAGATTCTGGCAAGCCGACTGTCTTAATTATTATCTAAAATAAGGTGCGAACATCCGAGGGAGAACTGGTTGTGTCTGAGCTGTAAGGATGTGCTCTGCAGCCGTTTTGTGAATAAGCATATGCTGGAACATTATCGGCAAACGAACCATTGTCTGGCACTAAGCTACAGGTTAATTTAATTATTACGCTATTCTTATTTTAACAATTTTGCCTTCGGGATTGCAACGTTGTTGATGTTCACAAGTTTTTTTTTTGGGGGGGGGGACGTGGTGTGTTTGGTTTGGGAAGTGCAGTGACTTGTCGGTCTGGTGTTTCGCATGTGATGCTTATTTGGATGCTCAAGTGATTGTTCAGCTGAGACCTGTGCACGAGACTGCTTACATATTGAAATTCGGAGAGGCGCCTCCGGTCCGGATGGTTGGATGATGGCTGAACGTTCGGCTGGAAATTGGGCTTAAAAGATTCTGATTACATGCTGTACATAGTAGCTAGCTAGTATAAAGAATTAGCGAATGTGTGCCTTACGATTGCTTATGTTTTGATGCAAATTTCACACAATTTTATATCTCTTCGTTCAGGAGATTATTTCTTTTTGTGAGCGCTTTTTATCTTGTCATTTCATAATTCAACCACATGTTGAGATTAGAGAATTGCACAGTTGATGTGTCTCCTGCTCTGTTGTTGCTCCTTTATTGTGCTGATATGCTAAAGACTGGTTTACGGGCTCTCAAGGTTGAACTGGATTATTTCTCCTGCCCATCTCGGGAACACTGTAAGAGGGAACCCTACAGGGAACTCTTGGCGAAACTATGCTTTTGCTGTCCTGCTGGAGTATTGCCTGTTGTTGTTATGGTTCTGGCTCCTGTGAAAACATGCTCTTGCCTTCCTCCTGCGGTATTGCTTGTTCTTGTTATGGGCCTGGCTTCTGTGAAAACATTCTTGATAAGCGGTGCAGTAATTCTTCTGGGGTTCTGGCTGTACCCTCCTTTGGTTCCCGCCAAAGACAGAAAGTGGGCCAAATTTAATCCAGAACTGCTACCAGCGCCTTCCGATATTACTCTGTATGTGTTGCTCAGCCACGTCAAGAAGTTGCAAATGAGGCTTAAATTAGCCCTCTTTGAGATTTGTTACCTATCCAGAAAGGCCAAGAAATTCTGGTGGGAGAAGCCTTGGAGCTGGAAGAGACTGTCTTGTAAAATTTTTATACGGTAAACAATTATTAAGATTTAGATTGAACAGGCTAACCTGTTTAGAAAAATATATGGACCCTTTTCTTTCACCTTGCAAAATATTGGGTAAGTCTGTGCCATTGATTTTTAACCAATTTTTGAGGAAAGTGAGCCCTGAAGCTACATTTGATATACCGTCTGAAAACGATCTTTGACCCTTATAAGAAAATAACCATATTTGATCCTTGAAACACAGCATGACTCGAATTAACCATATTTAATTTACCTAGCGGCGTTATTCTTGTCCTCCGTTCTCTGTCTTTTCTCGCAAATAAAAACAAAAGTAATAATAATAAATAAATAATAATAATAATAAAATATCCCTTGAATTAAGCAGTAATTCGGGTGCGTTAATTATTGGCTCAAACATGCTGCAAATAACTGTTTTCACGGACATTTGAGATCTCAATGACAAGGTCAACTGTATTCTATGTTTGATCTCAACTCTCCGAAGCTCTAAATGGGACGAGTAGAAAACTAAACATGAAACTTCGGAGAGTTGTGCAAACCTGTTTTCGCGACGGCTCTTCTTTTATTGTTCGGAGTTTCAATCCTTTTGAGTACAAAGTTTACTTTCTATGTTTTCTTCTTTACCACGTTACTTTACCATAAGAACTTTTTATTTGTTGACGAGTGTGGCGATGACTAGGGCTGCCAAATGTAATTAGGAAAATAATCATCAAGATTTACAGGCCATATTCGGATAATTAAAAATTAAAATTTTGGACGTGACTAAATATAACATTGTGTTCATTATTTAATTTTTCCTTTTCAAGTATTTTTTTGGATAACAATTTTCCTCATAAAAAGAGGAAAAACAAGTATAAGTAAACTTGAAAAAAGTCATTCTCCAAAAAAAAAAAAAAAAAAATAACAGTTCTTGTGTGATGAAACAGCAAAACGACAGGGGCTTCTTCACACGAGCGAATGGATAGTTGTGTCCTAAGAACGAACCCAAACAAAGCCCACGACGCCCCCTTTACAGTTTGGTCTGACTCTACGTATACGCACGCCATAAGTACGCAAACAACAGACAAAGCATCGATCACCCAAAAATTCCGTACGAATTTTTTACAGAAGTGTGCAGGAAAGGAAACCCTAGTCCCTGTTTGGTACGTATTTCAATCTGCCTTGCTTCCATTCGCAATTCTTTTATTGGGTTTTCGATTTTTGTCGTTATCGTAAATGGGTCTTTTCTTTTTTTTTTTTTTTACTTTCCAATTTGTTGCTTAATTTTCCCTGATTGCATCGATTTCTGTTTGGGGTCCCCTGTTTACGTGTATTTCTTTACTGCAAACTGGGTTATTGTTTTCTGTTTCTCACTTAGTTAATTTGTTTTCTTTTCTTTTTCCTTTCTCTGTTGCAGTTTGTTATTATCCTTGCCTTAAAGTTTGCAAGTTGTGTTTTTGAGCTAAATTCATACATGGGATTCATTATGGTTCGTTAGAGTAGGAAACATGCGTGCTTTTTTGTCGAATTACTGAATGTGTTTCTGGTTACATTGCAGGTGGAGGAACTGGGATTTTAGGGTTGTGTGTTTTGGAGGGAATGTTCTTATGATCTGGGTTTTGCTTGGAAGCCCAAATATTGACAGGTCAGGATTGCCGAATTTAAGTGATTTTTGGCAGTGAAAAAAAAAAAAATGGTTTCCAATCAAATGTATACTCGAGTTGATACGTTGGAGCTCAAGTCCCTGATTATCAAAAAGATTGGGCATCAAAGAACTACTAAATATTTTGATCAGCTTAGGAGATTGTTTAGTTTTGGTATTACTAAGTGTGAATTTGATAAGTTCTGTGTCAGGATTATTGGGAGAGAAAATATCCATCTCCATAACCACCTCATTAGATCAATAATCAAGAATGCTTGCATTGCAAAAGTTCCCCCGCCTAAAAGATTTAGAAAACTGGGAAGTGATTTAAATGGAAAAACTGTCAATGGGTATCAGAGAAATTGTCTTCAGTCTCTTTATGGAGATGGCTTTCCATCTTCCCCTCGCAAGGGGAGGTCTCCTGTTAATCGAGATCGCAGGTTCAGGGATCGTTGGAGTACTTTGGGCCCCTTTGGGAAGCCCCAAAGTGTATCGTATGAAGAATTGAGTTCAAGGATTCAAGAGCAGCAAAGTGCAACAGAATTGCTTTCACTTGGTAGCAGGCCTCCACTTGAGGTTGCATCTGTGGAAGAAGGGGAAGAGGTTGAGCAGGTAACTGGGAGCCCAGGTGTTCAAAGTAGAAGTTCAGTCACTGCCCCAATTGGTATTTCCATGAAGCTTGGTGGAGCTCGAAAAACTCTTTCAAATATTTCTGTGCTTAGTAAATATCCTCGGGAGAACTGTGTGAACAGCAGTGAGCTACCTGATACAAGAATGTTAAGAAATCGTTTGGAGCAGATCTTGGAGATGGAGGGTGTTGGTGTGTCAGTTGAGTGTGTTAACCTGTTGAACAATGGGTTGGATGTGTTCTTGAAGAGATTAATTGAGCCTTGTATGAGTTTGGCTGCTGCAAGGTGCAGCAATCAGCACTTGGGTTTGAATGGGATTTTGTGTGGGGGATACATGCAAAGGCTAAAGGAATCTCATTCTGCATCTTTGTTGGATTTTCTTGTTGCAGTGCAGTCAAATCCACAAATACTTGGAGAAGATTGGACCATACAACTTGAGAAAATTTCCTTGCGTGCTTCTGAATGAAGATGAATGACTGTTTCAACATTATGTTAATAATTCATCAGTTTTGGCTCATCCATTTACTTCAATTTTGCTCTGCACTCCTTTACAAGGTTTTAGGATCTTTGGCATGCTAAAACTAGGGAACGTTAGATCAAGGTTGTTGCCTTAAATACTATCAGTGACAGACAGACAGACAGTTACTGTTTTTCCAATAACCTAGAAGCTGTGCGAAAACTTAGATTAAGATTACAGAGACGTATTGCATGCCATCATGGTTGTTGAAGGAAAACATGTTTATATGGTAATTTTTTAGTTATATCGAGTGGCACGTTAATGCTTTGAGAAAGCAAGTTTACACCAGTCATCAACCAACGTGCTCCCCAAAATGTACTGAATTATCAATGCCCTACGGGATTTTTAATGTCGACCTATTGTTACATTTCCTTACGATGCATCATTCTTGATCTACCGATGACTCTTTCTGTTGACATCAATCGATAATGCTGTCTACCGTCTCCACGAGGTTATGACATCCACTCGTTATTTGAGTTTTGCAAGCTCTTGTACAATAATGCATTTTGTAGAATGACATTATTGCAGGCACTGTTCCATTATACTTGTTGTCAGTTGATAACAGTTCCTTTAGCCACCTCATATAGAATCAGATGTGGACCTTGGCTTGGTAATCTTCTTCCTCGGGATGCCACTTAAAACGGTATAGCATAAGATTGCCTTTATTTGAAGTCGTGGATAATGCATCTACTCGATGCTTTTTAATGAAAAAGGGACCCGCAGGAATTGCAGCTTTGGGTCGTGTTCTACCGGTTGGAGATCAACACTTGGTTAGAGTCTTAAAGATACAAAATGGTTATACTTATGTATCACAATAAAAGCATTGAGTTCAGAACTTTGAACGCATGCGTATTTATCTGCGTTGTGAGTTACGGTAGAAGAGCTAGTTAATTGGTTTTCAATCTTTCTGAACATGTTGGCTATATTACCAGTCAATTCCCGCTCAATTACCAGTCCAATTGCAAAGGTCTTGGTCATTTATCTTACAACTTTGATAAGAAAACATGGTCTAATATTATCATTCCCGCTCAGTTACACCAAAGAAGAATGGAATTTCCAAGGTTGACTATGTATCAGACTCCATAAAAGCGTTCCAGCAAAGGCATTCCATGCGTTTGGCTTAAATAAAAACCAAATGGTTTTTCATGCAATCAGCAGTGCAGAGCGTCTGCAGTTTGAACTCAGATCAAGAATTTGATTAATATGTGAGGTCTTGCAAGGATTGTGCCCCTTGGCTAGCTGGTGGCGCCTACTTTTTCTAGGCTTGCCATATACGTCATGTAGATGGTCCACATGTATGAAAATGCGTTGCTCACCAAAGGCTGAAAAGTGAAAACAACAAAAGCAGAAGCAAAAGTCGTAAGTACAACAACCAAATCATGTGGAGTACAGTTCTGACCAAAGCCTGCTAATGAACATAAAAGTACCTGTAAATGGACTGGAATGAATCTGAATGTGATGAAATCACAAACAGGCCAGTACATAACACCATTAATCATTGTTGGCAGTAAGTCTCGCTTCAATCGGGCAACAATCTCCATGCTGTTCTCACCTGAGACAGGCGATGGAAAGAACAAAAGGCAATACTATGAGACTAATTCTTTAGTAACGGCATTTAGAGTTTATGTGGTCTTCTGCAAATCAGAGCTTGGCATGTGATCAGTGTCATCAACAATACAAGAGATATTTTCTTGATTGGCAGAAGTAAACCGTTAAAAAACACAACAGCCATGAAATCAAACCACATTTATTGATTGTGAGTGACATTAAGGAACCCAACAGCATAAAAATGCAGCAGATAAAGAATTATCCTCACCCTGCAGGATCGCATTTAAGGAGAAGAAGACAACAGTCATGGCAGGTCCATAGAGAGTCTGTCCCATGAGCATTTTCTTAAATGTTGTAATCAAATCTTTCTTGGGAAGGATCTTTGATACAAAGTTGAACCAAAAATGAAGGGATGGCCCCAAAATTACAATCCCATATCCAGCCATGCGTAATGTCCTCACATAGTCATAAGATTCTGAAGCTGGCAGCATAATTGTCTGGAGAAAAATTGGATGAAATGACTTGGATAATATATATATATATATATATATATATGCAAAATTAATCCCAAATTATAATGCAGACCAATTAAAAATATTGTTTTCATATATCTTACAACTCTAATCACATCCTGTAAACATTGAACAGCTATGCAAAACCATCCAGGAAAATGGGCTCAAAAATAGCTTTTGAGACCATTTTCGAGACCAATGAAGCAAGCTTCTGGAAGGTAAAATCAGAAGATGATTATGGTAAAATAAACATGTAAAGAAGATAAAGGCATGACAGATAACTTGATAATCCTGGGCCATGATATAACATACTCGCCCAAATAATGAACAGTACTTTGCTTCACGTTGATGCAATTAATCACCCGCATCCAGATCTAGTTGGTGCAATAATCACTGACGAAAAGAGATTTAGAGATCAGAGTGAATAACTCTGGCCTTAAGAATCAAAAGACGAGCTTTCCATAGCACAATGTTCTAGAGAAGAAAGATAAACCATAAAGGTTGCAAGGACAAAGAAGAGAGCTTTCATTTTTCTTTTTAGCATGCCTAACATCTCCATTAACTCACAAAGGAAAAAGCAAGTAATAAGAGATGAAGCCCACCAAAGAGGAAAAGGCCACTCCCTATTTTTCATCTGACTAGACTCAAACTCTCAAATTGGTGCCGCATAAGTTACCCTCCCACTGTTTCAAGGGTTAATGAAAACCCAGAATTCCAATGATCTTGATCTCATACTTCTAGAGCTTACCCAAAGAAGGCCCCTCATCGTATCCAGGCTGCATCAAGAAAGCCAGGTTTGAACTACCCACGCAGTTGTAATGTTGTCATAAAAAGCAAGGAGCCCGGAAAGAAAAAATAATTTAATTTGAAGCGACACTAGAAGATGATCGTCAGAAAGTTCAAGCCTCTCCAGTTGGAAACACCGCATGCAGGTAAGTGGACCAACCAAAGAACGTGAAATAGTCATGTATTACAATACTGAGACCAACGTAATCAATAACATCAACCACATTTTCTTCACCAGCCACTTTGAAGGAAAGACAACTCTAAATAACAAAGAACCAGAAAAAAAAAAAAAGTGGGAACAGAGTAAATTTGTCCGTTTATTACCTGAGAAGAGAGGTCAGCAGCAACATAAATAACCGAGGAGGTAATGCTTTTTGTTAGAATAGGCCGTGACTTCACCATCCCGAGGTACCAACTCACAAGCCCCACCTTAGAAAACGCCCCCGTCGCCGCCGACGAGGAGGAGGAAGACGACGAGAAAGGAGAGGTAAAAAGATAAGGCCTAGACACCTCATTATTGCAATCCCTCAATCTCCTGCAAAAATGAGAGAATCCATAGAAGCCTTTCGACTGCGAAGTACTTGTACTTGTTGCCGGTGCTGTCGGCCGGTGTCTGAGAATTGAACGGATCGTTGTCGGATCGATGATGTTGGCCACCGTGTGGCTGCGTAAGCCTCCGAGGACGCTAGATTTTCTTGAAAAGGAGCCGTTCATTCTCTCACTCTCTCTCTAGAATCTCTCTCTCTCTCTCTCACACTCTCTCTCTCTTTCTTTGTGCCTTGGGGGCTTTTGTTGGTGGGTTTAAAGGTTGGATCTTTCTCTGTTCTTCTATGAAGAGAGACAATGCGTCCGTGATACCGATCACTTTTCCAGGAGTTATGGTAAGCGATCAGTTTTGTTTTGACATGTGTAACTCTCTCCCATTAATGTTCTGCCACGTGTGTGGCCGGTTTTTACACGTTTTCCTTTCATTTGGCTGGAGTTTTGCTAGGTTGACAAGGGTGCCCAACAATTTGTTATAACTCATCTATTATTCATTCAAGAATATACTTTTAACTTATTATTCATTAAATTGTAAGCTAATTATAATTAACAGTTAAAAATTATTTCGTAACTTTTTTTTGGGGGGGGGGGGTGTTGTATGGGGCGAATGGCATTGTCGTTCTCCACTGCTGCTCTGCTTTTGCTTGCAAATGGGCAAAGTGGGGTACTTTGGCCCAATGATCCTCAATTTTCTTCAGTTTAATCTCCTCGAAATCAAAAGCATCATAGGCATTTGCAACCCATTTGAATGGAATTTTGTGTTTGAGGAATGTGACGTAATTAACATATATCGCGCAACCAATGTGATGAGCATTCGATAATTGATATTGGGACTACAAAATTCTTTTTTATGGTATTTCCTGGGCTCTTTTTTTTTTTTCTTATCTACTCGTATTATTTCTTTAAAATGCGTTTTGGCATTTGATAAAAGTCAATTGAAGTAGTTCTTTTAAAATGATTCTTTGGTATACAAAAACGGTTTTTCTTACCGACTTGTCGCATTTTCCCCTGAATGTGTAGCTACTGGGAGTGGCGGGAGTGGCTTATGGGCATTTATTCCCACATCGACAAAAAACAAGAAATAGCTTCAGTTTATAGTAAATTGAGAATCCTCTCCCATTGCCGAGCTTGGTTACGCAAGCTTGTAACTCAAGTGGGGGCATAAGGGTGGTGGAACATTAACTCAATCCGGAGGGTTGGGTCTGCTGTGGCTTAATCCTGGCTCGCCCATTTCAAGCCTTGAGAATGAACCACGGGTCCTGGGCGAAGGCCCGAGCCTCGTGGTTTCCTAGAGTGGAGGGCACCGCGCGGAGGCTGGTTTCACAGAGCAGCGAAAACCTCCCACTCTTGGCGGTGTATGGATAACGAGCTGGCGTCACCCGGATCCGAATGACCTGATGGGTTAGCTTAACTGGACCATCACCTTTTTCAGCTCTGCCATTTTTTTGACTGGCAAAATTCAAAGATGCATCACTCTGTAATCCATTTTGGTTTCCATGTTGCGGTTTATCGATGCAATCCATTACCGTATGTAGGAATTTGAGAGCTTCATAATTGGGTTACAAGTTTTGGTGGTTCTAAGATAATATTTTGTGAACTTGGAAGTCTTGAACCAAGACTCTATTATGCAATTTTACACAAAACAATAATGCACTCCATGCCAATATTGTGCCGTTACCATAGATCAGAGTACATGATCTAATTAGCCTTGATAAACTGCTATTGTAACATAGACAGGGTCATTGCATTCTTGATTCGGATATGGATTTCGGACTTATCCAGGCTACCTTCAGCATCCAAAATCATAAGGTACAAGTCCCTTCAGCTCTGGTCCCTTAAGCCTGTTGTTCTCAAAACTGAAACAAATCCAGTAAAGAAGCACAGAACAAGTCACCAACAAATGAGTAATGTCCATTAAGCTTGGGAGGTGACAATATACAATTAACTAATGCATAAATATCCATGTGCCAGTGCAGTTCATGTTTATACCAAAACTCAGTCATAAACATGATACATCATGTTTATATCATTCGGTATTCACGGCATTCCATTAGCAGGTGCATGGACACAGATGAAAGAGTAGACCCCTAAAAATTATTCCCACCAATGTGGTGGTTCTAAGGTGTCTTTCTTCCACAACAATATGTACTTGGTGTTGCAATTGATTCTTATGGTCAATGTTTCTAATTCTTCATCAGTTGCAGATTGAACCACCTGCTTATTGCCTAAAAATGTTTCACAAGGTAACTTCATTTGAGCCTTACATTCATATAAACCTATTTATTAAGAAACCATTTCTGCTTCAGCTACCCAGTCCTTAATTGCATGTCTCCAACAAAGTAAAAAAAAAAAAAATGCTGCATCTAGGCAGTAAATCCACTCCCCAATCATTCAAAAGTACTATATCCCATAGAATGCATATTTGACAGGAAAATTATACCTCTCCATTGGGAAAGAGGCAAATGGACCATCCACTGGAATTGTTCCACAGAGATCATTATTAGATACATCACTGCAAACAAAGGGAGCAGAGCACAACAAAAAGGGATATATGAAAATACAATCAAAGAGACAAGAATAAACCTTAATTCTAAATCCTTTTCCTCATACTTACAAAACTTTGAGGTTCTTAAGAGCAGTGAACTCCCTTGGAATTGATCCTGATAGCTTGTTATTGTTTAGACGACTGTCCCATAAATCCAACCAAATTACGATAAGAACTATAAAAAGTGTGCATTGAAAATATCTAAACCTATATAGGCCAATCAAAAGTGAAATAACTTACAGGAATCTGAGCGACTTCAATTTGGCAAAGGATTTGGGTATTTTTCCTTCAAATTTGTTGTTGTACAAATCCATGCTAATAAGGTTCTTCAATTTTCCCAACTCATTGGGAATTTTTCCTCCCATGTCATTTCTGTACAGCTCCCTGCAATCCATTCAAGACATTCACAACCCCATTTAAATTCATACTAAAAGACCCATACACCAGCTCAGAGTGGAAAAAGAAAAATGATGTGCAGTCTGGTTGTTTCCCAAGAAAAGCAAAGCAAGAGTTCTATGGATCCCAGAGTCCTAAGGAAAGTGGGTGACATTGAACAAGAATTGCTTGTGTGCTCCATATTTTTCTTTTATGTCTTCAGAAACCCAAAACCCAAATTGAACATAACTTAAAGATCTAAAATTTCTTCTGTTAACAACTATTTAATTACTGCAGTTAAGCATAACTGTTAACTAGAAGCATTTTTTGAAAATTAAACTGATGTAAAAAGCACGTACAAGTACTCTAGATGCTTGAGCTGACCGAGCTCTGGTCCTAAAGTCCCGGAAATATTAGAATTTCCCAAATCCCTGAAATTCAATAGCACATAGATCGAACGATAGATTAAAAGAAAACCACAATTAAAAATAAAATAAAAAGATTCGTTGGAGTGGAGGAGGAACAAATGAAGCAAACAAAGAATTAAACGTACAAACGAATCACATGATTGTTGACATCACAGGTGACATGGAACCAGGTGCAGGGATTGACCAGGGTTGGGTCCCAGCTCTGCAAAACATTTGTTGGATCAGAGAGCCTGCTTCTCAAAGCATGCAGAGCATTTCCTGTAACACAAAAGAGAAAAGGGAAGCAAAAGAAACAACAAAAGCACAAGACAAACAAAAAATAAAAAAATCAGAACTTGAGAACCAAACCATATGTTTTATAGCCAAGAAAAGCAAAAGCAAGTTTGAAACCCAATTTCCAAAACAGATCATATCGATTCTTTTCTAAAAATATTAGAAAAAGGATACAAAAATAATCTTCTTCCAGTGGCATCTTGTTTTTCCTCCTTTTGGGTTTGAAGCAAACAAAACAGACTACTAACAAATGGAGCAAACAAGTACAATTTGCAAGATACAAAATTTTAAAAAGTTGATGGATGGTTACCTTCAGAATTGGTAGACAGAGAAGAGGAGATGGAGAGAAAGAAGGAAACAAAGAAGTATAGAAGGGGAAGACAAGCCATTTCTTCGAAGAGAAAGATGAAAAGGCTAATGGATGGAGTTTGGAGAATTAGCAAAGACAAGAAGGAAAATGTGTCTCTGAGAGAGAGAGAGAGAGAGAGAGAGAGAGAGAGAGAGACTATGGAGTGAGTCAAGTCAATGTGTGTGTTGATATTTTAATACTATTTTTCAAACTTTAAAGGGGTTCTCGCTCGAGACAGATAAAAGCAGACGGATGGGCGGAGGCAAGGGGGGGAGAGGTGCGCGGCAAGTCAAGCACTTGACATATTGGCCATGTGCTGTTCTCGTTCAGCGCGGGGGTCCCACTGTCAGTAAGTGGCTTCCATGTTCATAGCCACCTCTGACTTTTGAATACCTAACAGTTAATTTTTAGAGTCACCTTATTTTAGCTTTAAAGTTAATCTTTTTTTTTTTAATAAAGAGACACATTAAATAATAAATTATAAAATAATTTTTTTATAAATTTTATTTTTAATATTAAGTTTAATATTTTAAAAATAAAAAGTATAAAATTTTAATTACTGAATTATTTTATTCAATAATTCAGCAAGTTAAAAAGATTAAGTAAAGATATTTATAAAAAGAAAAACAGAGAGAGACAAACTGATACAGTAACAAAATTTTTAGATTTAAAATTAGCATAATATTATTCTTATTGTCGCGTGCGTCCTCAGTATCTAGTAAAATCATTAGACACCAGCAGAATCCTGCGTCAAAGTGAACCTGGCTAGGTTTGACGTGTGGCACACTTCCAAGGAAGATGTGGTTTCGGACGCGGAAGTTGGATCGGATAAAATAGTTTCGACTTCGTCACACGTTCCTGTTTGCACTTGTAAACCTATGATCATTCTTTTGTCCACTGCGTTGGTTTGCAACATGTTCTCGGGCCCCGTATATATCTTTGTCAACGAGAATTATAGGGGAATGCAGGATCAATAAATGGGGTGGAATGGACGAGATTTAAATGGTAAAGTTGCAATTTATCATCATAATTTTTTAAGTTTTTTTTTTTTTTTTCTTAATCTTAGATTCGAGGGTTCATATCTCAACTCAGTCCAGTAATTCCATGTTCTCGTAATCGAACCCTTCTGTCAAAATTAGGAAGTAGGACATATGGCAGTAAAATCATCAAATCATATTTTTGCCCTGCAAAATAGGGTCGTTGGTTGCTCGAAAAGATGAAAATGATCCCAACTTTTGCACTGCTGAACTCCATGGTCAACATGCCCAAAGATAACAACGAATTGATGTCACGCCCTCTTTTAAACCCCCCCTTCTGATGCGCACACCAGGCTAAACTCTCGAATACAAGGAAAAATACGTTGGCGGAATGCTTTCAATCCTATAGAATTTCTCTCCCCCCTCTCCCTCCCTCCTTCTAATGATGCTCAGAAACATTCATTTTGAGCTTCTAAATAAATATGAAGGTTATGCTCGAAGAGTTTCTTCAGTGCACACATTCTGTCACCGCAAATCAGAGCTGAATATGAGCCAAAGCATTATAATGCAATGAAACAAAGTCCTCCAGTGCCAATAAAAAAACAAGAATATACACACATTGTACAATTTTAATTAAATTGAAAGAATTGAATTGGCCAAGTATCAGGATGACTTGGGAAAATGTTACTGCTGCTTCCTTCTTTCCTCTTCCTCCGCTTTGAGCCAAGCAGCCTAAAAGGACCAACAGAAAATTTACATGTCAATCATCTTTCGTCAATTTGATTGTGCAAATGAACCGATTGAAAGCAAGAAGATTGGCAAGAGTTTCACTGAACAAGAATAAGAGAACTTGCCTTATCTCTTTCAAGTTTAGAAACATGTGGGAGGAAGGAGTTCCCCCCCAAGCTCAAGCCTCCCCAAGCCTCTTGCAATTCCCTTTCCCTTGTTTGTCTGCGAGAATCAGAGATCCTAGTCAGATCTGCTGATTGCTGGGCACTGGCCATCTTCTCTCTCTCGAGTCTGGACTTGTGTTTAATCAAAATTTGGTCCAAGCCACCGCCTTCTTCATATGTCTGTTGATGCACATTTCTGCCACCTCTCTTCACCACCTTCACATCTTCTTCATTCAGATTGAGGCTCATTTTCTCTTTCTCTAGTCTTGAGACATGCTTTACTAAAATTTTATCCAAGCCTTCACAGTCTGCATCTCTTTGACTGCTTTGATGCTGACGAGTGACGTAGTTGCTTCCCAGTGACATAGCTTGCATCTTCTCCTTTTCCAGCCTGTGAACTGGCTTCATCAAGATCTTGTCTAAGCTATCTTCTGCTTTGTTAGCTTCAGGCTTCAAAATCCGAGATGCATTGGAATGCGTTTGTCCAATCATATCAATTTTTGATTTTCCATTCTCGTCCTTGTTCGAGTGAAAATTTTCTTTCTCTTCTGCTTCATCAGAATCTAGCTTCTGCGTCACACAAGTCATTCGACAGTCATTTTGCCTTCTGTTCTTTGCTTCTTGGACTTCCTTCTCGAGCCTAGATACATGTTTCACCAGAAACTTATCCAGGCTGGGGACGGCTGGAACATCTGCTTTTCTTTTTATGACCACCTCATTTGCCATTCCTCCAGGTTCCTCACCTTTCACATCAAATGCTCTTTTGGGGTTCTTCCTCATCTCTTGAACTTCTTGTTCCAGTTTTGATGAATGCTTAGGAAATGAATTTTCTAGGTTTGGAAACGCCTCAGATGAAGTTAAATTGCCGATGGACTTCATATGACAAAACTCACTATCCTTTCCCGAGTTCTTCTTTGCCTCTTCAATCTCTGTCTCAAACTTTGAGGAATGCTTCACAAGGAGACTTCCCAAGTCGGGAATAGTCTCAGCTGAATGTATATTGTGATCTCCGTTTACCCTTTTGTTTTCAGTTTCATCTGTATTCTCTTGGTTTCCATCCTTATCTTCATTCTTCCTGCTCTGCTTCGCTTCTTCTACCTGTCTTTCAAGTTGTGACTTGTGCTTAACCAAAAACTTGTCCAGACTTGGGAGTCCAGGCTCGACTTGTTTCCTTCTTATATGCTCGCCCATGAAGTGTTCAAGATTCAAGTGTCTTGTTGTTGCCGCACCCAGAGAAGCTTGACTTGAGTAAAGATCAGCAGCAGAGACTGGACACTGCAACTTGTTGCTTTCTACTTCCGCCAATGCAGCATTTAGACCACACGTTGCAACTATAGTGGCCAGAGAAGAAAGTTCATCCTCATTCAAATTCCCAAGCCTCTCAAGCATCAAACCCACGAGCTTGATCATATTAAGCCTCTCCAAAGACTGCCTCCTCTCACATTTGCTCTGCCTAGCATCTAGAATTGGCAACTTATGATCCATGTCTTGAGAGCAAAAACCATCCTTTTGAGATGTTGTTTCCAGTTCTGCCCCAGACTCTGACTCATGCTGGGAAGAGAACTCTGATAATTCCTGGTTTCTATCATCTGTATCTGGGTTATGGCTGATTTTGTGCAACAAATCTTTGAATTCTTCTTTGTTAAAAGAATCATTGCTTGCAAGCTTAATAAATGCAGTTTTAACCGCTGCAGACACTTGTTTATCTACCTCAAATTTAGTTTCGAAAGATGCTGTGACAGTATGTGTAGTAGAGTTCCCTCCATTAGCAGTGGATGTTTCAATTTGGCAATGCTTCTGAGGACAATTTGGTATGTCATACATGATCACTCCCAGGGCTGATGCTGCTTCAAAAGCTTCGGCGGCAATTTCTTCTGCTTTTAGCAGTTGGGCTTCTGCATCTTTGCTCTGGATCCTAAACACAAGTGGAAACTGAAAGTCATGCAAAAGAAAGGATAAATTTTGATGCTCATAGAGTTTATGAAAATATAAGGTTACCGGGCTGCTCGAAGGATACGACACCAAGATGCTTCCACCAGTGCAGCCTTTCGGGCCTCAATTGCCCTGTGTGCAGCCTCCCTTGCTGCTATTTTTTCTCTCAATACTCTTGAATAATGTGGATTTGAATCACCGAGTGTCTCATCAAGAGTCAAATTCATGCCATCTGTTTCCTGGAACAAGAACACAATTATTTGTAAAGCACTGTGAATAAATCAAATCAATATACGTTAACAGAAAAAATAGAACATAACATAACCTGCAGCCTTTTGATTTTCCTCTTTAGATAGGAGTCCACCTTTCTTCTTGGGAACCAGTTGAGTGGAGAACCCTTACGATGAGATGGCTTCTTAATTTGCGATGTAAATCTGTTTAGAGCATTCAATGGTGATTGGCCATTACCTTTTGGCGATTTGCTCTGCATTATTCAATAACAGAAGGTATGAAATCCGAGATTTAGGGGACAAAAAGCAACCTTCTCGGCAGAACAACACGCAAAGAAATGTGGCAGCAACACTCGTCCAAAAAAAAAAAAAAGGGAGCAGAAAGAGGGAAAAAAATTCTGCTTGCACCAGCAATGAACCATTTCGTATACCAAATATTTTCCGTAGGAACAGAAACAATGAAAATTCAAACAGAAATTCTTCCAGTCGAATTGTAGCAATGAATCTATGACGTTTGGTTGGTATTCCTATACAAATTTATCCAAAAAAAAAAAAAAACAAGTACTACTAGATTTGCAAGGATTTATGATTAATTTTCAACAATCCCAAACAAATGAACAAGACCCCAGAAAACTTTGAAGGCAATTTTCAATGAAGAGCATAACGACGCCAATATCAAGAAATCAAGAAAACGAGGCCCCAAAATCAACAAGAGAAGCATATTAGGTCACTAAGAGGACATAAGGTTTAGCTGCCATTAAACCCCTCCGCCCCACACCAACACTATTGGATTGAATCAAGAAAAGAACAAAAAGAAGATTAATTGCGATCAATATGACAGAATCTTGAAAATCAAAGATCGAAAAGATGAAAACAAGAGAGAGAGAAAAAAAGATGAGAAATTTACCTTTCCAGTCTTGGTTGCAGAAGACACCTTCTCTGCGGCAACGAAATCTTTGTTATCGGAATCGGGACTATTCTGAGTGGCTTGTTTGTCTGAGACAGTAACACAGCCCATGTCCAAGCACCCAATATCCATTCCCAAACTGCGCACCATCGAAGATCTTTCAAGAATTGCAGACCAAACGAATAGAGAGAGGGGGGGGAGGGAAAGAATGATTTGATTTGTGGTTCTACTTTTTGGGTTTTCGTTGATGTGATTCCAAAGCTTTTTCCTTTTTTTTTTTTTTCTTCTTTCTGATAGTCGGCCAGTGAATTGATTGATTGTGGGGATTGAAGGCAGTTCGCAGGCTTTTGAAATGAAAAAAAAAAGGAGAGAAAAAGAAAATTAGCCGTTACAGGGCGAGGGTTTTGGGGTCACCAAAACAGGCAACGGTCGCATTCTAGCCAATAAGCGGCGCTTTTGGGAGTGATGATATTGTGTGTTCAACGTCTAGTGATCTTGTGGTCGACTCAACGATGTACTGCCACGTGGAACATTGGATCGACGAAAGACTGAAAAGTACGACACAGAACGAAATGGTACCGTATACTACATGTCGTATTGTCTAATGGAACGCTATGCACATTTAACAGAGATTATTATAAATAATAAAACTAAGAAATACATGAAATTAATTTGGGTAGATTCCCAAGTTTCAGGTAACACACTATCTATTCAAGAAATTAATTGCTCCCGCACACGTGGTGGGCCCAGATGACTTGGCACGTCATAACAAAAGACATTCTTGGCAAAAGTAACGCACACATATTCTAATCGCCAATAATAACCACAAATTATAGGGTTTGTAACCTAAGTGGAAAGAAAAGGCATCCATTCGATAAAATTAACGTTGCCAATGGAATAGCTCTCACGTTCAAATCTTTAAAAAGAATAAAAAAAAAATTACTTTTTTTTTGGCAGACTTTATAGTTTAATAGAAAAATAAATAAATATATAATAATTTTTATCTGGAAATTCAAATTAATTATCAATTAATTCTACCAAGGTGCTTTGAAAAGTTTTGAAGTGATTAGTGCATGAGAATATTGCAATTGTCTCTTGAACACGTAACAGGTAATGGTCGTATACTATCAATTTGCTATATAACATTTGTCACCAAATATTTATATATGGACCAATAATTATTTATTTTCTGCATCAATCGGCCTATTAAAATTTATAGCTAGAATATAATTCATGATATTCCACGAATAAAAGTTAGTGAACGCGTTAGTGCAATCCGGCTATTCTTCTTTTTTTTTTTTTTTAACTAATTATGTATTGTGATTCTTACAAAATGGGTTTGCATAATCACTTAATTATTGATGAATAACATAAATATCAAATCCATTGTTTCCAAACGAGAAAAAATTTTCAGTTTATATATTACGTAAAAAAGTAAAAAATTAAGTACACTTAAATTTTGAACTGAAAATCTTAAAGGAGATAAAAAGCATTTTTTAACTCTAAAATAAAGAATAATTTATTAAATTTAAGTATATATATATATATATATATATATATATATACAAGCTGGGGTGTGAGGGCTAGGTCTCCTCCCCCTTTATCTGCCCTCAAACGTGTGTATTTTGTGTCGGCTGCTGAATGCGACGAAAATTGTAAATCAGAACTTATTCCCGCGCATATCACGATGCTTGGAATAAAGTTTCGGCATCACGAGTATAAATAGATGCACAAATGTGTGTAGGCTCCACAGTCAGAAGGACCTCTGGCTAGCAATTTGCAAATAATTAGTTCCCGCCCCTACCAACGCCCACGCAGCATATATAGATATAGATATATATATATATATATGTTTATATAGGGTGCTTTTCCGAGTACTTCAACCACCATTAGGATCATATATGGCAAGAGCTGGGATTGTAATTAAAACATATGTGTTAATGCTCAGGTATTTTTCTCCTTTACTTTATGATCACTATGGATTCTACTCTCTCTTTCCCACCCTCTTAAACGCAGGAAAAGGTCGAAGAAAATATTAATTAAACCAGTCAAAAACTTAGACTGTAAAGTAGGAATGAGAATTAAATAAACCACATATTTGAAGGAATTATGAGAGCGTGCCAAGTAGGGATATCTGTGATCAAATAGTCATGAGTTTGAACAATACGGACACTCTCATAATTCCTTCAAATATGTGTTTTGTTTGGGTGGGACGTCAGAATTACAGAGCTATTGGACTCTGCCTCCATCCCCACCCTTCTCCACTCTGTGGAACATGTTTTAGTTGTTATGGGTATCTCGACCATTTCACGGTTTCATCTTGAAACCTAAACCAGTTGATTGTTAGATAAAATTGCCAAGATTAATTCATCGGAAATTACTTCTTACACCAGTTGTTTCTTACTTAATTCAATCTGTCAACAGCTTAACCAAGTTCGTTCTCGTTCAAAGGTGTACTTCTTACTCTGAAAGGTGTAAGAGGTTATGAATTGCACTTCTTTGATTTCTGTTCCTTATTAGATTGCTAAGAGCTGTGGTCAAAGGGGTAATCAATTTCTTTCTTTCTTTTATGAAATATTAATTTCTGATGCCATTATCACCGTTGCAAGCAGGAGGGAAGGAGCTAAGCACGTCCAGTTTTACCGGACTAGCCAGGCAGCCGGATCATACCAACTGGCCGAGAAAGCAAGAAACTCGATCAAAGGAGGGGATCCTCCGGGCAGTGGCGAACCACCATGCTGGGTGCCTCACCCTGGCAACGGCATATACGTCCCCAAAGGCAATGAGAGGATGATGGATGATGTGCCAAAGAATGCAGATTCTCTCAAACAGACTTACTGGCTCAGGGACGATGATGGTGCACTTGGGACACCTGATCTCCCACTTTGATGCTTCTCCCCCAACATCCCTACTTTTCAAACAACCACCTTCATAATTGACTGAAATAAATGGTGGATTGACTCATGTTAGCTGTATGCTACGTGCTAATTAATTAGAGCCATGAATTATTGTGATTGTGCTCCTTTCTAATTACCAATATCGGTTTATTTTTTAATTTAACAATGTAAAACTAATATTTTTTTTATTAGGAAAAATATTGGTAAGCGAAAAAAAAAACAAAAAAAATCCAGCCAAAATATAGACATAGTTACATTTATAGGTACATTGGACTAATAAAATAAAAACTTTTTTTTTAATAAAAAATTATTTTTTAATAAACTATATATATATATATATACGTGTGTCTTTTCTCTTTTAGACCCACGTGACTTGTCAAGTGAACAATGGTTTGTCGTTAGTATTTCTCGTTTTTTTTTTTTTTTTTGCCTTTAGTCTACCTGTGCCTATCAAATTCTAACCAAGAGACATTAATTCGATATTTTTCCTCCCTGCAATAATTATAAAACTTTCTTTCCTGTTGAAGCCAGCCCTGGTTGGAACTATTAAAAAAAAAAGAAAAGCCCTTAGCCTTTTGCCGCTGGTCCCGGGGGGGGGGGGGGCTTTTCCATTTTTAATTTTCACTCTCAAATAAAACGATCGGGAAATTAATCATAATTTGCCTCTTTTTTTTTTCCATTTTGAAGCTCATAATTCTAATAAATTATTAATCAATATTAGTATTAGTATATATATATATATATATATAACTCGCTAACACCCTTCGTTTCTTCGAAGCCAAGGCAGTTCTTTCAATCAGCATTGCTTATTTGAAATTTACCAGAAATTTGTGGCTAATTAATTCATTTATCTATAATATATATATATATATATATTATATATATATATAGCTTACTATTTTCGTAAGTATAATTGTTGAACTGTAACAAAAGACATTTGCAAATAAATAGTTCGATTTTTTTTTAATAAATACTAAAAATGATAAGATTGTGATAAATTGTATCATTATTTTAGTAATATTAAAATAAAAATTAAGAAAAAAATCGAACTATCTAGCATTATTCTTTGTCCAATACAGTAAGAATATCTTTTTGAAGGAGGGAAAAAAAAAAGGTGGGAGGGGGGGGGGGATATGAGAGAGAGAGAGAGATAAGCGCTGAAGATAGACCGTCCTTGCTCTTTTGTCTGCCCAGAGATCCACCGCTCTCCTCCTTCTCCTACTTCCAGTATGGTTTAAAGACTTGTTGGAGGCTTTGTGTTTCGATTCTGGAGAAGGTTGAATATACAATAACCGCAAAGAAGAAAGATATGAAGATCAAGAAAGAGGAGAGGCAGGAAGTGAAGGACAAACAGAGAGTTCTTGAGGAAGAAACGAAAGAAAACCTTAAAGAGGGGATGAAAGAAGAGAGAAAATAACTGGTTGTCCTGTTATCAAATCAAAGGTCCCCCTCGGGGCTGCTTAAAGAGATACCAGAAAGACGAGCGATATCGCCACCTGCATGACAGGAAATCAGCAATGTTCGCTGAGCTTTTTAATATCTGATCTCCAGATTGTGAATGCAGGTCAAACTGAGAAAATCAGCATGGCTGCAAAGGTTTATCCATTAATTGACTCTTTTTTTTTTTTAATGATAAATCAACAATGATATGCAAGTGCATTGCAAGAAAGGTGTTCCCACTAAATGAAGAGCAAGAATACAAAGACATAGAAGAGCCTTACTATGCATATAGAGTTCGCAACGGCTTGCAGAAAAAAAAATTCTTGTCCCATTACGCAAAACCCTGGAAGAGTCTAAGCAAATGCATGGCATTGGTGTCGAAAGGCGGGACTCAACTAATTTTAGCCTGCAGGAAGTTGTTTTTGGAACCTGACAAGGGAAACAAACGCAAGCAATACATGAAGATAGAGGATAACTATGGAAAAATGAACAATCAATTTTGATGACGGGCTATCGCCTCCGCACAGGATATAGATTTTGATGGACAAGAGATATGAAGCTGCAGAGCTTCGTTGGCAAACACTTGTGAAAGCCCTGTCAAAGAATGAGAAATTGAGGACTTCTGTTGCGATAGGTGACAATTCTGAAGACACAGGTTGTACATTGTGCTGAGGAGAACCTGAATTTTCCGAAAAGTTTATGATAGAATTTTACAGGTTGCAATTACTGAGAAATTCAGCAACCAATAGGGCGGTGAAAAGGGTATTTCTTTTCACAAATAAGAATTTCACCGATTCCATGAAGGAAAGTTGGTTGGCAGATTACAGGGAAGCATGGAAAAGTTACAGGACGAGTGGGTACAAGACCGTTCCCGGTAATAGTCTTCTGGAATCTTAATGGGTTTACTGCTTCTCCAGAATTGATCCGTAGTCCAACGGATGATCACCATAGAGGAGTGCTAGTGGTTAGAGGATATTCAAGAAGCCTTATTAGGATGGTCTTCGAGAAAGATTTCCGTTCAACCAGTGAGTACTTGCAGGCCGCAAAACTACAAGCTGTTTCCAGAACCAGCAGCTTTTGATCAGTTCTGCAATTCGCAGAAATGGTTTCAAGAATCTAGTGTAAAAGATTGGTGTACCCACCAAAAAAAACAGGAATAAAATCTTGTATGCTTATTCTCATCCTCTCATCCTTGCCCTTCCGTCCTCTGCCATATTTCACTGTTTATGAAGCTTTATATTCATCGTTAATTTCATTCTAATTGATCATTCAGCACCCTACTGAATGAAGGTATAATTGAATTATTCCTATGCTATGGTCGTGCTTTATTGGGTTAAGAAAAAGCATTCAACTTCCACCATAGAAACAAACCATGGGCTAGAAAACAGTGAGCTGCAAGCCGAATTCAAATCCATGGACAATAATACCACGCATTATTACTAAACCACCAATTCCAATTCTCAACTCCAAGCCTACGGTAAACAGATTGGACAATTATGATCCCATTTACCAACAAATTTCTTCTGGTACACTTCCACTCGCATCATTTATAGCATAACCTTTCTCTTTCCTAAGGATTTTTTTTTTTGGTGCCATTTGGTGAGAAATCCAAAAATTTTAGGCGAAAAAGTCACTTCCCAAACTAAATAGAAAAGACATACTTGTAAGCATTATTATTATTATTATATTACATTAAAAATAGTGACAAAAATGGGGAGGTTACTTAGCCAGGAGTGCGGAGTTGAAAGTAATTAAAAGACAAAGGAACCACTCTCCTGCTTTTTCTTTGTTTCTTCTGCTTCACGCGGCATCTCGCTCTCTCTCTCTCTCTCTCTCTCTCTCTCTCACCCTTTTAGGTTTCAACAGATATATAGATCCAATTTTCATAGCGAAGAGTGAGAGAGAACATTAGAGAAACATTGGAGGCAAAAGAAAGGATGTTGCGAGGGTGTTGCAGCCCGCTGGAGCAGTGCTGTGGGAGGAGACCTAGCGGAGGAGACGGTGGTGGCGATGGGTTGATGTGGCATGCCGATTTGAGACCGCATGCTTCTGGGGACTACTCGATCGCGGTGGTGCAGGCGAACTCTAATTTGGAGGATCAGGGCCAAGTTTTCACGTCTCCGTCCGCCACTTACGTCGGCGTCTATGATGGCCATGGTGGGCCTGAGGCTTCTAGATTCGTTAACAAGCATTTGTTCCCTTTTATGCACAGTACTTCTCTCTCTCACACTCGCATAGCCTGGTTTATTATTTTTATGTATTCTTAGGATTTGCTAATAAGAGTATTTTTGTTTTTATTAGGCTTAGCTTCTGCTTTTATGGTCTTCCTGTCTTAATTAAGGTTATATATAATAGGAAAGACTGAAAAGCTTTTAACTTTATTCATTATATTGCTAGGAATCGGCTTAATTGAGTTGGGTTTTCTTTCTTTCTTTCTTGTTTTCCCTGAAAGGATTCTTCAGTCAACCGAATTATGTGCCTTGTTTGCTTGTTGGGAAAATATTGGGATGTTGAACTCTGGGTATGTTTCTTGTGTGTGAATAAATCAAAACTGCACTCTTTTTTCTGGAGTTTTGGCTACCGCATAGTTGGAGTTAACTTGCATTAGAGCATCAGAATCATGCCCAGGTGAGTTTGTTTCTTTAGTCGTCTCTAATACCTTTTGTTTGATTGCAGAATTTGCTACAGAACAAGGGGGCTTATCAGCAGATGTAATTAAGGAGGCATTTAATGCGACTGAGGAGGAATTTTGCCATTTAGTGAAGCGATCATTGTCAGTTAAGCCACAAATTGCTTCAGTTGGATCATGTTGTTTGGTTGGTGCAATATCGGATGATGTCTTGTATGTTGCAAATCTTGGGGACTCAAGGGCAGTCCTTGGCCGGAGAGTCTCTGAAGATAAGAAATCTTCAGTAATAGCAGAACGGTTATCCATTGATCACAATGTTTCAGTTGAGGAAGTGAGGAAGGAAGTTGAGGCACTTCATCCTGATGACTCACATATTGTAGTTTATACACGTGGAGTTTGGAGGATTAAGGGCATTATCCAGGTAGGACAGTCCCTTTCCTGATATGATTTGAAACTTATATATTTGCTTGTTAATTATGAGAATTTGGCTATTTGAAATATGTGGACTGGCGATAATAATATGTGGCTTCAAGTGTTTTAGGAAGCAATGTGGTTATGCTTCTTCCTGTTGGTTGTATTTGTAACTCTTGCCTAGTTTGTTTGGGGTTACATTGATAAATCTCTATTCCAAAGTGTGAGAGACCCATGCATTGGTATCCATCTACACGGATAAATCTCTACTTACTATCTCAAAAGTATCCAATTGTGATTCTCTTTATGTTATCATCTTTTGTCTTTTTCAGTTTTTGAATAGGAATCCACTTGATGATTGGAAATGCTACAAGTAGAGTTGTCTTAAATCTAGATGTCTTTGCCCTTCAGATTCATCTGGGAACTTTATGCCTTACCTCCCGGTTTAGTGTCTCAGGCAGCCAAGTGAAACTGTGGGCCTCGCATGCATAAGATGCAAATGAAGAAACAATGGGTGATAAAAGTGATGCTTATTAAATGTAACTACAAGATGTCTGGTCATCTTCATTCTTGGATATTTTTTCCTGTTTAACTTTGTTTGGGCACCTGGAACTTTCTATCATAATTTTGTTATGAATTAAAGCAGTTGTCTTATTTTCTTGGGAACTGAGCCACAATCCTAAGGCACGTGGTGGGAAATATTTGTCTGAACGTTTTTCTCTCTCTTTTTCTCTTTCAGGTATCTAGGTCTATTGGTGACATGTATCTTAAGAAGCCTGAATTCAATAGAGACCCAATATTTCAACAATTTGGAAACCCCGTTCCCTTGAAGCGGCCTGTAATGACAGCAGAACCGTCAATCCTTATTAGAGAACTCAGGCCACAAGACTTGTTCCTGATCTTTGCTTCTGATGGTTTGTGGGAACAGTTGAGTGATGAAGCAGCAGTTGAGATTGTTTTTAAAAACCCAAGAGCTGTGAGTTCAGATCTCTGAAGTATTTGATTTTTTTGGCTATTATGATTAACATTTAATTATGGACCTTACTTAAACTATGACATTAGATTGTTTAAAGTTTGGCTCAACGATACTTTGATTGAACTTTCTTGAAGTAGAATTATTCAGTGTCCATTGCTAACCCACAAGATTGACTCCAGCTGTGGAGTTGCAATGAAACAAACTCATCACCTTGTTAGCATGTCAGCATATTTAATTCTTCAGGAGCATGTCCTGTCCTCTGAAGTAGGGTTTAGCCTAGACAGATATTTCAAGAATTTTAGGTTGCTCACCTAATACGCCTTTGTTTCCGCTTTTTAACCTGCATTAGAGTTGGATGATCCTTGGCAAGGTCAAGCCGTTCGCCTAACAATGCCGTTGACTTGTGTGATACTTTTGCAGGGAATTGCTAAGAGATTGGTGAGAGCTGCACTTCGGGAAGCTGCAAAGAAACGAGAGATGAGATACAGCGACATAAAGAAAATTGAAAGGGGTGTGAGGCGGCATTTTCATGACGACATCACTGTGATAGTAATTTATCTTGATCACGAGAAGAGCTCCTCCAATGGTAGATCGAAGCACAGGACCATTGGCTGCATCTCTGCACCTGTTGATATTTTCTCTCTTAATACAGATCAAGCAAAGGAGGATCTGCTTCATACGGTCTCTTGAAAGGAAATAGAAAGAAGAAAGAAAAGCGAAACCCCTTTGGAGGGCCAACTCTGATTTTCATGATATCATGGTTACATCCGTAGCATGAGATTGTCGGACACCAGGGATTCAAGAAAGAAAAGAGCACAGTTGTGCACACGAGTTGAGAGTGGGTTGGCAGATCTGTAGATATGCTGATGGATAAACAATTGTTGTAGACCTTTTTCGAGTGAAGAGAGACATGCAAAAGAATTGCTTCTACACTCATATAAATTTTTATAATTGTATTTTGAAATTTTTTGAATTTTTATAGCAATTTTAAACATTTAAAATTTTGTTCCAAAAAAGAACCTTTTTTAAATGAAAAATGGTCAATACGGTTTTAAAAAAATATTATTTGAAAAACAAAATTAAATGTTTAGGATTTGTATTAAATTTGAAAAAAAATATATAAAATTTAAGACTAATTTTTTTGTTATATTCCAAGCCAAAATTGGAAAACGGTTAATTTCTAGTCAATCCCTGACGCGATTTGTTAAGAATTCAGGAGCATTTGTAAACAAAACAAAAGCATTGATCACGTTACTATAAATGTTTTTCACTTCGTAACCAAGAGAAAAATACTGGCATATGAAGTAAACTCGGTTGACCCCAGGCGGTTGTAATTGCTCCAAAACGTTCGAAGAAGTCCTATTTTATACAATCATCCTACCACACCATGTGATACGGGCAGGCATATTTTACATATATACACTATTTTCCTCTTCCTCTACAGTCGAGGAAATGCTGAAACCACACTTCAGACGTTATACTGGCAACGAAGAGAAGGAGGGCATGGGCATTCGGCAATCTATCTTTCTTCGTACATCGCACACAGCCCATTAGAGATAAATAAAAGATTCATAACGTATCGGAGATTTTCTGGATATAAAGCAGTACACAGTGAGGCTTCTACCCCAATCAGTTGGACAGAAAACCGGTGAGATCCCCGTCTTCAACTAAACTTTCTGCCATGACTGCCGAGTTAGGAAATCAATCGCCAAAATGCAATTCCACATTTACCCGTGAATCTTGTCGACACACATGATCATGTAGGCAGGATCCCATAGTTTTCATGCATTAGATACTTGCCTGCCATATGTTTTCAGAAATCCAAGTCTATCTGCACAAAAGCATTGAGCAGCCAGCAACTTTTGCCAAAAATAACATTAAGCAATATTTTTCACAAGCATATTGCTTGAGAGAAGAAAACGAACGCTTCAAAAACTCATATGCAAATTTTATATGCTGCAATTCCGGTAGTAAACAGTAAGACTGATTCTCGATACAGCCTATCTGAATTTCACGAGACAATCAAATGCGATTTTAATTAGTACTAAGAAGTTATTAAACTTAACACTGATGAGAGATTGCAGAAACATTCTTTCCGTAAAAACAAAGGGCAAGGTTACATATATGTGACTTTTATCTTTTGCTGATGATGAAGACAATGGGTTTGAGAGGAGTAGGGAAGCGCTAGTTTTTCACCCATTACCTTTCCGAACACGCACGCGCACACAAAGAGAAAAAGAGAGTTATGGGGTTTGAGTACGATGAGATATAGTGTTGAATTCCTTGAAGAGAAGTGAAGCTGAGCTTGTGTCGGAGCAAGACAAGAGGCCCAGCGGGCGGAGGAATTTGGAACAAGAAAAGAGGGGGCGAACTACAAATCTAAGGGAAACCAAACAGGCCCTTTGGACATACTTTGCCCAACGCCCGCGTAGAGATCGGAAAGAATTGCTGTTACAGGCCCAATTGGGGCTGAGCACGGTCTTCGTAAAGACAACGGAACCCCCGGGCCTTCCAGATCTCCGTTTCTCTGTCAAATTCCAAAGCAACATAAACAAAGGAGCAGAGAGAGAGAGGGGGGGAGAGATAGAGAGACTATATACTGAAACAAAGTCGAGTTTTAATAAATAAACTTAAAATGTCAATAACATTCAATTAATGAACGGAACCGAGTTGAACTTGCCTCCGTAATGATATATAATTAGATAACGATCTCGCTAAGTGTGTTAATGACTTGTTATATAGCCACTCACGGGTCATCACAAACCGAATTCTTGGTTTTTTAAGCTTTGCATTTCTGTAACTGAATTGAGTTCAAGCGTGCTCAGTCGTACCGCCAAGCAATTCCCGAAAGATTTGTACATACATAAATTGACATTTCAAATCAACAATCTGTGTCTTTTGTGCAACTCAATACTTGGTGAATGTACAAATCTTTATCTCAATATTTCGAACATTCGTGTCCTTCAACACCCAATATTTTCAGGAAAAACTACTCTACTGGAAATTATGCACTTTGATTTATAGCATTACACCTATACCTTTCCAATTTACGAAACGTGTTCCAGGTCTTAAGCAGAATGTTTTGTCGATCGCCTCCCTGCTAATCTTGGTTTCCTGGTATTTACTCACAAGGCCACCAAAGAATCCCTCGCATACATATTCTAACGCAGGGCCGAATCCGTAGGCAAATATGGCCAAATAAGGCCTGAAATTATCCCCGATCAGCCTGCATTACCCGGCCCTGAACTGCAAGCCAAGCTTTTCAACACATTTATCTTAATTTTGGAAAGACTGATATCAGCTGAAAGAGAACTTATTGACACGGCAGACCCTAAAGCCAGGAGTGTTTATGCAAACATGCATACGATAGGCAACATAGCCAGAATTAGCCCAAAACAGAATTGCATACACGATTCAACCAAAATTTAAGAACTTCATACAAATAGGCATAAAGGGCTGGCTAATAATGAAATTTGTCTTGAAAGGGCTACTTCCGGGAATCCAAAATCAGAGATAGTAGGAAAGCAAAATTCGATGTGCAAGTACTAATAAGGATACAATCACCAACAAATGCCCAAAGAGCATCATCAAACTTACTAATCCTCCCCGAGAAAGACAACCTATAACACAAAAAAGACCCACTTTATTCTCTTGAACTTCATTTCTGAAAGTGAGGACTAATCAACCCAGCAATCTCAAGAAACCCAACCCGATCTCTGCCACCAAATATCTTCTTCAATTTCTCATCACAAACTATGATCTTCTTGTTATTAGGATCCTGAAAGATGATGGCATATCAGTTCCAAGTTGCTGATGTAGAATGGAATCACCGTACAACAATTATATTCGCAGAGGAGTTAGAGCATAGGAAAAAGAACCAGATTTTGTCAGCAAACAATCACATAAATACCTTTCCAGAGGTTGGGGAAGAGAGCGAGAGAGAATCAGACTCGGTTCAAGTTAATAATGCTTAAGCTTAAAAACACAGTATCATGTATCATACTCTTCTTACTATAATATAATACTAGGGTTCAGGCTAATTTTTCAGACAAAGTACACCGAAAAAGAACGAAGACAAAATGCCGCTTGGACGAAAACATTGTAACACCCGTCCCCAATCACAAGTTATTTTGTCTACTACAGTAACCATGGCCCGTATCTTCAAAAAATACTCAAGCAAATACAGGGCATAAGCGCAAATGCCCATCTAAATAACCTAAAATCCTGACTCAAAATATGAGATCGAAGTCTGCTGAATAACATGACATGCAATTGCAAATGCAAATTTCTTTCAAATGCCCTCACAAAAAATTGGGGAAAAAAAAAAACCAAAACCCCATTACCTTAAAAACAGACAAAAGTTAATCAAGAAACCCCAAAAACCAAGCTTTGTGTCTCAAAAACGACAACGTTAATAAACTATTGAAGAAAAAATGGGCATTGTTATTGTAAGCTCAAGAAAAGGAAAGGAAAGGAACGGAACCTGAAGATTATGATCCTTGATGTAAGCCCAGATGAGCTTCAGCGCCTGGGTACGAGGAATCTCGGAGGCACCGACAAGGTCGGCCATTTCGTGAGACACCCGGTGAGGCCTCATGATACCACGCTGCCCGCGCTTCCCAGTAGCCGGGTTCGACGACGCCGTTGCACACGTCACCTTATTGCGCACCATTCGCAGGTTTGTTGTAGTAACACAAGGCAGTTTGTTAGCAAGGGACGGCGGAGGAAGGTGCAGTCTTGAACACAGAAACGGCACCGTTTCGGGCAGCAGAGAGGTGAAGAGAGTCCTCGCCATCGGAGATGCGCTGTGCTATCCTCTCCGCCTTTTTTTTTTCCTTTTTTGACACAGAGAAGAGAGAGAGAGAAGAGAGAGGGGGGGACAGAGAGTCGGGAGGCCAGCGGGCGGAGAGAGGATAGAAAGAATAATAATGAATATCATGCAAATAAATAAATAAATAAATATCTATATATAATTTTTATTTAAGTAAATAATCTTATTAAACAATTTTATTAATAAAAAATAAAAATAATATTTTTGTAATAAATTCGCAAAAGTTTTCCATAAAATTTAACCTTACTGTGATAAAGAGGAACCTTTGGGGTTTGCGCGGGTAGGGGAGAGATTTGGATGAGCCCGCCTCGAATCCTGACGTACGGTTCTTGACACTTTTTCTTTTCTATTTTTATAATGACGGAGATTACCCTGCTTTGGGGCTCGCGAGCGGCAGAGACGTAGGGGGATATTTTGGGCTCGCTGTTTGGGCGCCAACTGAGGATGCAAACTTGGGCTTTAAAAGATTTTTCTTAAGCCCAATAGCTCGTGGGTTTCTAGAAAGGGAGGGGGGGCGTTTTAGGGAATTCGTCAATCTGGCTCCGAGCTTTTACATTTGATGAGGTTGTAACAGAGATCTGTCTAAGCACATGTGCCTAATTTGTGGAATGCATGCATGTTTCTTGTTTTTTTTTTTTTTTAATCAGATGATTGATTTTGACTATAAATTATATTTACGGACACGTTAGTCAACTTTTTTTCATGTACGAAGTTCTCCAATCGTTACGTGAGGGTTTTATAATCTTCAAACGTCGGCAGCTCGATTGCAACAACAGCCCCCCCCCTTCTCTCATTGCTTTCGGAGCACGTAAACTAGAGAAAAGAAAAATCGAAATTTCGGCACCGGCCAAAAAATGATTTAGTGTAGTTAAGATGTAACCCTAAATATCTTTCCTTTTGAAAACTTTTCCCTTGGCTTGCAATTAAGAACCCGCGAAGTCAGCTTTTAGCTGTATGTTTAACAGGAGCAAGGGAGTTCAAGGAATGTAATTGGGCCAACAAAGGAAGCTTAGCAAGTTATTATCATCGTTGATATTTCAAGACATTGATTGCCAAACCGACCGACCTTTTCCCACCCTCGCTGATATCTTTTACTCTACGCTGGCTGCCGGCCGGACCCACCCACACACATCGTACTGTGTTGGCTCCTCTCAATTATTTTGGTTAAAAGATTCGTTCAATTGTAAAGTGTATATATATATATATATATATATAGATATGCTATAGATAACTTTTTATGTTTTTATAAATTTTATATTTTTTAAAATTATAAGTTAAAATTTAAAAATAAATATTTCAATTTTTCATTACCGCATTGTCTTTAGAAAGAAACTTTTAGGTTTTTTTTTTTTTAGTTCATTGATCATCGGCAATTAAATACATAATAGCTGGTGGTTTTTTCTCTTTTTCATTTGTCATAAATTTCTAGTTTCTCTTTTGGAAGAAGATGAATATAGGTAGTGGGTTGTCGGTGGCTTGAGGAAATATTTTAATGCTAATAAATTTCTCATGATGGAAAGTAAGATCCTTGTGTGTGTGTGTGTGTGTTAACTTTAAATACCAATCTAATGTCAAGTGGAAAAACTAGCTTGGGATAGCTGTTAGCACTGTCTTTTGCGATTTTATTATGGGGGCTGAAACGTACTGACGAGAGAGAGTGTTGGTTTCATAGGAGCCAGATAGCCAAGTGCCAACTAACCAAGAATGGAGTACTTTGGAAGCAACGGTTTGTCTCTCCACAAGTCCTTTTTGGCTAATCGAAACCAATTTGAAAAAGATACGTGAACCCCCAGGTCCACTGACCTCCCAAAATTAGAGGGCATGGCTCGCCAAGATAAAGCATGGCCACATCTTTTCTTTTCTCTTTTTTTTTTCTTTATAAATCAAAATTTGGACATTTTATTAATAATTCAGTCCATTTATCTAGTTCATTCAAAATAAATCATCTCCAATAAAATTGATGAATTCACACACACACACACACACACACAAAAATAAATGTTGTTGATAGTCTGACTATAATATTATGGCCTTAGTCTCTCTGTTTTTTTTTTTTTTGTTGTTTTTTGACCAGAATTCCCATCTCATCCGCGGCAAGCCAGCCGGGATGGACAGCCATCAAGCCACCCACCTATCACGGCGTTGCAGCACACATTGGGGCCCGCCAAAAGTTGAACGATGCTCCAACATACCAACAAAAAAATTTGGCCGATCATTCATCCAAAGGCCCCACCAAAGCTTAGGCGTCCAGCTTCCCATTTTCCAGTTTGCATGCACGAGCATCGCCAACGCCCCATCAGGTTCAGGACGCATGAATGCGGTCTTCACCACTTCACTAATTACAATTATGTGCAATACATACCTCTCTAATCTTATTTATCCTTGATTTATGAGGTAAGAAAGGAAAGTTTCAATCAGCATTTGAAGTATCGAGTTACCGTTTCACAACCTTCAAACGCAGGACCTCGGTGAAGATGCAGTGATACGGTTCCTTTTAAAAAAAAAAAAAAAAGGGACGAAGTGACCCGCACAACTGAGTGGCAATCAGTGGGAGTAAAATGGAATTCAAGTCAGAATGTTTAAATTCAAAATTTTTAAATTTAAGTTATCTAAATTTTAGGTTATTCAAGTATTGAGGCAGTGAACTTTTGATCGGGACTTGAATTGCTGTTGGGGAAAGGATGTAGAGCATTTGGAACCTTCAACCATATATTTCCGTGATATACGACGTAATCCTCAAATTTTATTGATTGCTGAGATGTTCAAAGACTAAATTGATGGGCTGAGCATGCACCAACCCAATGACTCCTAGCTTAACTCAATTAATATAATCATTGATAATCATCCGTGCGGCCCACCTAATCACTCATTGTGTTTTGTTTTTTTCTTTTATTTTTTTTCGCTCTACCAGAACATTGTTGTTTGAAAAAGAGGAAAAGAGAGCCAAAAAAAACAAAACAAAAAAAGACCCACAAAAAATTATCATTAGCATCATTAAATGGATTTTTACAAAACGTATTGGCATCGTATAAAAGCCCTAGCTGGCTGCCGTCTGGGGCATCATGACCCTACATTACAATCACATGCACAAGGGGCCCACATCAAACCTGGACGACATTCAGATGCCGCAGATCTGTTTGGTAGTGGCATAGGCCCACCCAATCACTCAATTAATTCCTTAAAAAATTCCACGCATCTCTCTCTATTTATGCTCTTACTATACCACCCACCGGTCGCCACCTCCTCTCTCTTTCCCTCTCTATTGGCGGAGACGGTGAGTAAAGAGAGAAACACATAATGGCGACTCAGAAAGCCGTGATCCTTGCTTGTTTGCTCTGCATTGTCCTCGCCGGAGTTGGAGGCCAATCTCCGTCAACTTCTCCGACCGCTACCCCCGCTCCCCCGACGCCTACGGCTCCCACCGCTTCTCCCCCAGCAACTAACACCGCACCGCCTACTCCTTCCACCACTCCTCCTCCAGCTTCTGCTCCGCCTCCCGTCATCGCATCTCCACCTCCGGCTACGCCTCCTCCAGTTTCAGCACCTCCGCCATCCACTCCTCCCCCAGTAAGCTCTCCACCACCCGCATCGCCCCCTCCTGCAAGTCCACCTCCGGCATCACCTCCTCCCGCCACTCCGCCACCGGCAACTCCTCCTCCCGCCACGCCACCACCTGCCACTCCTCCTCCAGCCGTTCCCCCACCGTCTCCATTGTCCGTTCCACCTGCTTCGGTCCCTGCTCCTTCTCCAAGCATGACAAAGTTGAAGGCTCCAGCCCCATCGCCTTTGGCATCGAGTCCACCGGCGCCACCAACTGGGGCTCCGGCTCCGAGTTTGGGGGCAAGCTCTCCGGGACCAGCAGCAGGAGGAACCGACATGGTACGTCTCCCCTGGTCTCTGTTTCCTTTGTATTCCTTCACAGGCTGCATACAAAAATCTATTTTATAGGCACTATATAACATTAGATCTGGGCCCATTTTCGCGTTGCATTAATCGACAAAACATAATTGTGGACTCCCAAACGCAAGTCTAGGTGACAGTGTTTCGTGTCGCCTCGGTCTAGAGTGCGGACCCATCAGAAAGAGATCGATCGATCGATCGATCCGTATGTGCTTTCGGAATTAAAAAGTCAAATTTTGACCTGATTTCAACGGTGGGGGGGGGTGGTCTTTTCGTTTTTGTTTTCACGAGAAAGTCAATTGCATGCCGTTTTTCGGGACGACGCTACTCAAGAGATGAAAATGACTCCGTACAAGCAAACTCTCAAGTAATTATTTTTTGGTCTTCATGTAATTTTTTTTTATTTTGAATGTATGGTGTCTAGTAGTAACCCACCAGTTCAACGCTGCGAGTGAGGTGGTGTCACGTGATGTCTGGATAAGGTAAGGTAACTTGGAGACCCTCCACCGGATTAACTGGAAAGTATTTTTGTGGATGGAGAAGCACGAGGCACAGAATCCCAAGGGAAGTGACGTGTCCGAGTAGGACCTGCTCTGACCTTTGGACCGGCCTTAATGCTGTGAGAAATTATCAGGAAGGATTGGAATTGCAGCTGGCTGTCGGTCGGAAAGGCTAGGTCTGTCCCCCCCTCCATAGAGCCGCAAAAACAAAACGAAAATTTGGAACTTGTTGGGTGGTGTTGCGTAATGGGTATGGGTATGCTCTTTCTGGTCTGGAAATTTTGGTCGGGCCCGGAAACACTAAAACCAAGCCCAACTTGCTTTTCCCTCTGCAACCATAGCGGATCAAGATCTGTGGCGTTTGGTGGCTCCTCTAATAATGTATGGGGGATCAAGATAAACCCACCGGTGAAGGTTTCTTCAGTTTTCTTAAAATTTGGATTTAAACAGATGTACTGGTTGGGTTGTTGTCAATTTTTTGATATGCTAGAGATTCCCTTAGAGATGAAAATGGCAATTATCAGTTCCAACCATTTGACACGGCAGAATCTCTCATCTTTGCCAATCAATTTACTGTTTTCATGTTCTTCATAGCCTTTATGTATTTGAAGTAGTGTTCATATTAACTTTTTTTTTTTTTTTTGGGAAAATTGTCTTTATTGCAGAGTGGAGTAGAGATATTGTCCACGCAGAAGATGATTGGAAGCCTGGCCTTTGTGGGATGGGTTTCCCTCTGCTTGCTACTTTAGAACTCAGAATTTCATTCCTTCTTTTCAATTCTGCTGCTGTTACTTTATCAGATGATATTATTACTGCCTGTCATTTTAGCCCCCCGCATCGCATGCACGGTTTTATTGCCTATATTTGAACTTCTTTATTGTGTATACACGCTCGTTCGATATTCTTCGGGAGATTTTTGAGGATAGCTTTTGTATTTTGGGCTGGGATTTGTTTTGTTATCTGGGATTTTTTTTATCTGATTGCTGCCTCTTTCTCTCAGTATTATGTTTCTTTTCCACTAAGCTTGCCTCCTTGTCTTTGGCTTGTTTGCTGCTTGCCGGTGCATTGCAAGAAACTGCATTTACTTTCGGAATAATGATAACGAAGTGTCAACTGTCCTCGCTCCCACGACAAGTTTTTCATATATATATATTTGGGTCTGACTCTATATATATATATAGAGAGAGAGAGAGAGAGAGAGAGAGAGAGAGAGAGAGTGTGTGTGTGTGTGTGTGAGAGGAGAAAGAAAGAAACATAATTCGAACTTCTGTCTCTTCTCTTGGCACTTGTGCCAAGAGACCTGTCGCAACGAGTGTCTGAATGGAATAATTTTGTCAGTGTGTTCGCATGGTGGCACGGTGATTGTAGCTGTGAGTTGTCGAATAGGTTGGGTTAAATAGGGAAGACAAGACAAGGCAAACGACGTACAGGAATCTTGGGTCGGTTCTGCTGCTTTCTAGATGTCCGAACTTCGATTCGGGTCTGAGATGGCGAAGTAATTTTCAATGGGTTTTGAAAGTCTCCCCTTTGTACCGGCCCATATGCCCAACTGAATCGTTATGGGCGTGAAGCCACTACCCACTGATTTAGTAACCAAATTGGGCCCCTTGTCCTCCTAGGCCCGACTGTCTACGGGCGGAACGGGACAGGACACAGGACTCTCAAAGTACAGTTCCGAGCTTCGGATAAACTCATTATGACACTTTTTTTTTCAAATTTTTTTTAAAATTCTGTATTCGAATCTTAATAATAGTTTTTTTTCCTACCAAACTTCTTAAAACTGAAAAATTAAAAGAAAAAAGAAAAACTCAGAGTACACGTACAAATCTAGGCTCTATTGATATTTAACGTCCACACGTGTGGGCTCGCGCGCTAACGGGGTAAAGAAATTAATGCTTTCAAATTCTAACCGGGAAGCTGGTTTCACTTTTGTGAGTATCATAAATGTGCATCGATTCTTGTGTAACGCTTCGCTATCATTAATATTGCAATCTAATTCTCGCCTCCCCCGTCGGGTAAGAAGGTTCCTTTTGCCGACGCTGCTATGATAATTTTATATATATATATTATTTATTTATTTATTTATTTATATTTATCTATTTATTTTTCTCCGATTCATCAAAGCTTCCTCACTTTCAACGCGTATGTCCCATACACAATTTTTTAAATGCTCAACCAGGTCGAGCAATTTCAGGACATTTCCTAAGGTTCTGCTACGATTTTATCAAATATAATACTTAACCCCCTCAACTAGGGTTTTTCTTGCTAAAAGCCATTAATTTATGTAATTTCATGAATTTCATATTCTCATAATAACTAACCTATTTAAGGGTATGCTTGATATTAAAGTAGTTTTTTATTTTCGGTTTATTTTTAAATAAATAACAGAAATCATATTTAACAACTGATTTTTAGTTATAATTTTATTTTTCATTCAAAATTTGGAATTATTTCTTGAGAAAAAAAAAAGTTCACATTTGAAAAACTACAAAAAGTTAATTTCTAACTTCTCATTTTTAGTTTTATTTATCTTGTTAGTTTTCCTCTACACCATTCATCCTTATTCTTCATACTCTATTTTCCCTCTTTACTTTACCTTTTTATTTTTAGATTATTTTTTTCTCTACTTTGGTTTTTTTTTTCTTTCTTTCTTGACATAACTAATGCTAGTCATAGTTGACTATTTCTAACAATTTGTATTTAAAATAACATTTCACGAAATTTATGATAATGATATAATAATTAATATACTAATATCAATATTAAATTTATTATTATAATAAGCCTTCAATATACAAGTTATAAATTTTTTGTGTCGAAGTGTAATTTTTTAAAATTTTTATTTAGGTTAAAATATAACATGTTTCATCCATTTATTATTACTAAATTATAAAATGACATTAATTCTTTAAAAAAAAAAACTTATTCGAACAAAAAAGAAAAAAAAAAGGTTAACTTAAAATAAGATATCATCCATTTATGATATTCATATCATAAGATAACCGACAAATAACAAACTTAAAATTTCAGGCATAAAGAATTAATAACAAAAATCCAGCGGCTTTACCGATCGGGCCTTAAAATTTTCAACTTCACATGTTGCAATTATATTACGTGAAAAATACGGCACATTGGCAATTGGCTTGTTTCCAAGCCTATTGGGCGAGGCAAAGCTTTGGTTTAGCCCTAGCCCTTGATTCCTTATAAGCACATGGGGGTGCATGGGATTTTTTATTTGTTTGTACTTATTTCTTTCAATCAAATTGGGTTAATGTGTTTGTTAAGACAAATAACTTGGTAAGCCATGTGTGTACAAAAATTTGAAATCATGGCAGCGAAGTCAACTTAAGCATGTAACAGATTCGACCTAAGAAAGAAGAAGGAATAAGCTCCATTAACTTTGGACTATAGAATATTTATTATATACATTACTCCCAATAAATAAAGTTGGAGGCATGTGCTCAACCTATGTTACAAGGGAATAATTATATTTTGTAATTTGCAATGTTTGAGATCCACCACACAAGACATCCTAGGGGGAAGTGAGCAAAAGATTAAAGTACGAGTTTTATTCTATGAACAAAAATAATTGGAGATAAGAGAAACACACACATATTGTGTTATTATAATTATTAATTGTATAGCTATAACATTGGTGATAATCGCAACTATACATTAAAAAAAATAATAATTAAAATTAAAATTAAATGTGCAGTCAACAACGATTAATCATCATAAAACAATGTCTAGATTGACATTCGTCTCATTTTGTAATAATATCTCGATAAAATTCGAGGGTAGGATTGGACCAACTTAGCGGAAAAAGGAATCGGGCTACCATCCATAATTTCTTTTTCCAAGAAAAGGGACAAGTTGTAGGCTCCAGACCTTCCATGCCAATGTGGGAAATTTATTGGCCACCAGACCAACCTCGTTAAATAGCCTACCTCAAGTTATTAAATAAGAATGCTACGTAACGTAACTATGGCATGCATGAATGGAAGAGTTTGATTTTATGGAGTTGCTACGGTATTGAAGGTATAACAAGAAAGAGACCGACTCCATAAGTTTGGTAGAACTGCCTCTTTGGCAGGGTGATTGATGGGCTCTGCACAATAATAAGTGGGTAAGCACTAAGCAGTACTGTTTCGATGCTGATTTAACTTAGAGTGCACAAATTACATTAAAATCAAACATTATCCTTGCAATATACAACATTCCATAAAATTTTTGCAAAGATTTTCCGTCAAGTGGGTTTTTTTTTTTAAAAAAAAAAATATGATTTCAAATCCTAAAGAAATAACAAAACAAGTAAAGTCAAACAATATTTCGAATTAATGCAATTTAGATTTGACAGCGTACCTGTAAAAAAATTAGCAAAGGAAAACATGTAAAACTTGCAAGTTTGGGGTAGCTAAGGCATCACCTCATTTGACCTTGACTGGCAAGGAGCCCAACTCTATAGTCCTCTTCGCAGCTGTAAATTCCATAATGGCCGAACGAAAATAATCACAGGCTGCCATAATAGGATGTAAATTCATTGATACTCTAGGGCCTTTGTTGCGTAGGTTGGTTTCCACATTGACTACTCTCTGTCACATCTTCTATCAACGAAATCAAACCGGGCAATCGCATTTATGTGGGTTCTTGCATTTGTTGTGCATGTGGCCTTCACGCTATAAAATATATTGAAAAACAGCAGAGGGCCGCTCATCAAATGGGGAATTTGACGTTTCAGGAACATCATCATGAATGGGAACTTTCCTTTACTGAGAGAAAAAGTAACGAATGACATGCAAACGCCTAAAGTGAGTACAGAATTGGGAGACAGCCTCTGCCAAAGCATGAAAAAATGCATGATAACAAGAAGAAAAAAAAAAAGCCGGGCAGACCTAAAAAAGATTGAAGAGGGAAGATATCACGTGGGGCCCCTGCCATTTTCACCCTCCGTGCCTTGGTGTAATGATGTGTTTCACGCGCATAGTTTTCCCTCAAACGATGCAAACCCAACTCTATTTTTAGCCCTCGACATAGTTTGCGCACAGGCTCTAGGGTCCAGAGGTCAGAGAAGGGTGTTTCAGAGTTAAACAAAGGCAACCTTGAAAGTCGAAAGTCGAAATTCGAAAGTCGCAAGCTTTGAGACCCCCGCCAGGAAGCCTTCTCCTTTGCCCTCGCAACAGGAGCGGTGCGAACAAAACAGGTGCCAAGGACACGGGTACCGTACATTATCTAGCACTTGCTGTCCAGCACCTTGGAAAGTAAAAGATAACTTTATATGGAGATGAGGCACTCACTAGAAGCGCATAAAAAGCCCTTTCCGACTCAGGGAAAAACTGCATTCAACTTCAAATTTTACAATCAGCAATTTAATATTTAGGAGTTGATCATCCTGATGTTTTTGGTAACATCCTCTTTTTGCAGCACCAGTCAAATGACATGGTACACAGAGCATGTTATGGAATAAGGACCCATATTTTGGTGATACCAACTTTGAACCCATCTACACAGCACTTTTTTAGCAAATGCAGAAAATAATTTGCATCTTTCAAACAAAATAAAGCCTAGAAACACGACGTTTACATCCATTAGAAATCCAAACTACAAGAAACAACTCCACAACCAGAAAGAACCAGCTAGACATTGGTGTTAAAACACTCGTTTGCCCGTCGGTAGTTTCCCTTCTCGTCCCAGCTACTTCCACGAGCTTCTTGGCAAGATAATTATATAACTACAAGAAGGTTAAAGGTTCTGCTATGTCAAGGCTTTATCTCCTCCCTGCACCATGGAAGGTAGACTAAAAGCTAACCCCCATTTACTCTATCCCTAAATGGAAAAGCCAACTCCAACTCCTTAGTTGGATTCAGCCAGGCCTGGTTAGGACCGATGGATAGTTATGCTCTATTTACAGACTGACAGAGGCATATCCAAAAGTCCAGAAAAAATGACTTGAACTCCTATGCCTAACTTCTAATTTGTCAGTCGATTAAAACTAGCCAGTGGTATAAACAATTTCCCTAATTCAATCCTAACCCAGTCAGACCTCCATCTTCCATATGAAGCTATCATTGCTACCATCAAGTTGTTTCTCAAGGGCTGCAACTTTAGCCCGATGAGCTGCTAGCACTGTGGCACTTCTTCCTTTTTCATCCTGAGGGAGCTCACAAGCTTCACTGATAGAAGCTGACCTCAAGTCTGCTGGAGGAATAAAACAGTCAATTGACAGACCTGGGACATTGAATGCAACCTCTTCAATTGTCCAGACTTCCTCCATCTTGGTCTTGGAATGACTCATAGCAACCTCACCAAACCTGTAGAGGGTCACCACAGATCGGCCTGAGTGGGCAATCATTATCCCTTCAACAGGTCTGTAATCATCCAGGAATGAATTGATTGTGGTTTCCCAGTAAACAGCATCACCACCAATGGATTGGATCCTGGTCAGATGTGAATCCTCCATATGTACGAGCAGTCCAGTCTTCTGACTGAAGTAGCCAAACAGGACATGCCTGATGATCTCAGCCGGCCCTTCACTTCTAGCTTTCAGTGTCTGAGGATCAGCACAGAGCTTGAGTATAAAGCAGTCCTCGCCATTAATCTTTTTCTCCCCTATGCACTTTGCATCAGCAAACATGCTAGTTGTGGTTCTTGGATCAAGACCCTGAAACAATTAAAAAAAAAAAAAAAAGCAGTCCACCGATGGAATAAGTAAATTGCAGGCATAAATTTGGCATGAAATGCGTAGTGCAACAATAATTGGCAGTTAGAACTTCACCTGAAGTGCGCGACGCAGGGGTCTAACAGGGCCTTTTGCAGTATGGGCACCAAGCCAAGGTGTATGCCTCCAAACAAGCTTGCCATTGCAGCCAGCATGAACTTTACTACCTCCAACTGAGAGCTCAACATACCACATGTCCGGATCCATCTGCCAGAGCACAAATCCACCTGATTCAGCACCTCTAGAGCCATTAAAATTCTTCACCACCCTCGTGGGTGTCTCAAATTCTGAGGCTCTCATTTTAAGTTTTCCCATTGCATATGCATTTCGAATGGAATTCTGCAGCTTTTGCCCACCCGAAGCTGCTGTGTACTGCTGCAATATATATTTAGCAGAGGAAATTTCCTGCATTTACACATTCCCCAATAAACAAGATATTTACGCTGGATCTTAGACAGTTTGAAGTAGTTTCCATTAGATTACGAGAGCAGAGAAATAAAGCAGTTTGAAGAAATTTATCCTTACAAATGTAGCATTTAAGCTTGACCTTAGACAATTTGAAGTAGTTTCCACTAAATTACAAGAACAAAGAAATCAAGCAATGCATCCACATTTGAAAATAATAACAAAAATAAAATTGGATTCGAACTTAACAGAACCTTGCGGAAAAAAAAAAAGATGGAAAAATCATATTTCTCTAGCCTCTTCCCATTATTTTCTCAACAACCAAACAGAAGTTGGTGAAAAACTAATAATGATAACATAAATTAGCGATTCCATGGATCTAAGCATTTGAAAACAACATGACACTCAAGTTTCTAATGACTAAAGCAAATTCACACTTTAACAATGAAAAAAAAAAAAGTCTACTAAAAACAGAAACAAATAAAAGAATAAAATAAATAGAGGAAGTCACTCAAGTTCAACAACTTTCCTAGGAAGAAAGGAAAATATAAAACTCAAAAGTTGTACCAACGAAAAAAAAAAAAAAGATTCATGCAAATAAGCTTCAAAAGCTTGGTGGGTTCAAAAGAGAGGGAATTACAATGGGAGTGCCTTTAATGCTAAGGAGAGGCAAAGGGTCCATGGAGCTGAAATGCACAGGTGCAAGCGGCGCCCCCATGACTCCGAGCAACAGCCTCAGATCAGACCTCTTGTACGACATGCCGGTCACCGAAGGAGTCCTCGACAGCTGCCCTTTCATCCACTGCCCCAGACCCGACCCGAACCTCTTCGCTTCTCCATTTTCCCCTCCGCTCGGATCCGGGCCTTCCATCAGTGGCGTCAGCGTCTTCCCGACTCCAGGCCTCGAGCTCCCGGATCTTCCAACCAACGGCTCGGGCTGCCCCGCGTAGGAGCTGCTGTTCTTCTTCCTCCAGAGCAGACCCGATATTGGCGAAGAGGCTCTGGCTGGGCTGCTGGCCCGGGAGCGAGAAGGGGAAAGGCCGCGGACGACTTCGTCCTTGAGAGACGAGAAAAAGCCCTGTTTCTTTTCCATTTTAAAAGTCCGAAAATAGAAAATACGACCGAAAGAAAGCAAGGAAGAAAATAGTTTTGAGAGGCTGATGGTTAGTCTAAAAGAGAAGATTGTGAGACCAAATGGGGTTTCTAACTTTTACTGTGTTTTGTTGTCTAAACGATGAAGGAGAAATGAGAACTCAGTGCTTGCTTCTGGGCTGCTGCGACCTTTCTCCTCGTGGAGTAAGGTGGAAAACACAGAGCGAATTGCCAAAGCTCAAACGTTTTACCGTTTTAGATAGATAGGTGACTGACTTACGGACAGCATATCAGAAAGAAAAAAAGAGAGAGAGAGAAGTTGGCTAGGTCTGCGCTTTGCACAGAGAAAGAGGAGAAGACATGTTTTTGTACATCGATAGAGAGAGTGTGCGTCAAAGGTGGGCATATATATATATTTTTAATACAGTAAGAGAGAGCCCAGAATGAGTAAAATGTTATGTGGGTAATTTTTACTCTGGACCGTCCGACGTGCTTGCGTGTTTTCCATGTTTGCGTTTGTTTCTTAGACCAGCGGTTTCAGAATTCAGAGGCCAACTTCACCTTCAATGGCTAATCGCTACCTTTTCCCCGCAGCATCCGCCAACATGTCGACGGCGGGGTCTTGGATGGTGGAGTGTGTGATTGGCAATCAGCACTCTCGTCAGCAGCTACTGCTACCCCAGTGAACCCAATAACATCCAAAACTCAACAAACCCCACCTCTCCTCCTCCAGATAATTCACTCAAAAAAAAAAAAAAAAACTAATCCAAACTTTTATTCATTGATCACCCACCCCTCATCTTGCCATATATGTACGGATGCTTTTCCATTTTTGGTGCACCATTCAAGAGCATGATTGGATAAAGCAATCCACTGCAAATAGAAACCAATCAACATTTTACCACCGTTTAATGGAATGGATGGATCAGGGGTCTAAGAGGGAGAGGTACTCCAAAAAACAAAAGGCTATGATTGCTTTAGTTTGGCTTTACCGAAGCAATTATGCACAAATTAATGAATCTTGTAAACGAATAATGCTTTCTTTCTTTCTTTCTTTCTTTCTTTTTTTGAGTTAATATCAATATATGATATTTAATTTTGTACCCCGTAATTTTGCGAGAAACGTCAAAATTGGGGGTTGGGGACAGCAGTAGAGATCTTTAAACCGACTTGCCATGTCGGTTCCATTCAAGTGGGCGGCAGGCTGCGACAGCGAAAGTCTGTTGCCAAAGACGACAACGCTGTTGTTTCGTGTGGTTAGAGCGTAACCTTAACATGTCCTCAAGGCGCGTGGATATAATTTTTGTAGTTAAAATCCGAATCGCTTGGTCTATTCTTAAAGATTGATTTTGCCTGCGCTTAAATGTCGTCTTTGTCACTTTTTTTTATTTAAAAATATATATATATATATTTTAGATATTCTTCCCAACTTGATAATGGGATCAATTTTCACAAATATATTTTTTAATTTATGTGAAATTATTTTAATCTAATGAAACAAAAATATAAAAAAAATTAGTATAACTCTACCTCTTTTTTTTTTTATTATATCAGCATAAGATAAATTAAGTCAACAAAAATATTATAATCCTTTTTCCATAATTAATAACATATCGAATTTGGATAAATTATTTTTACTCTCACGTCAGTTGCATTCAGAATTCATTGAATTTTAATTTTATTGAATTTTGGATATATTAAATTTTTTTAAATTCTTAGTGTTCAAATTTTCTTTTTCTCTTTTTTTTTTCATCAAATAAAAGGTCGAGGAGGAAAGTTAAACCAGGGAAGAGAAAAGAGTTTGTCCGTGGACCCCGGTTTTGTTAGGGGCAGAGCATGCACATGAAAGGCCATGGACATGGTGGGTCCCGAGCAAATCAACTTACTTTTTGAGATTAGTTTTGACCACCGATGCTCCGGGACAGTCCCCGCCAGTTCACCCAGCCAGATCGTTGTGATTGGTGATAGCATCCACTTGTGGCACGTGGGTCCCGCACACGATCCGTTCAATTTTGGCCTGATAATATATAAATAAATGAAAATTCACCCTCCTCAAAATCACGTCTAATGGTTTAAATCATACTTTTATCCTATATATTAAGCCAATTTTTGATTTCGTTTTTAATTTTGAATTTTATCCCATAATTTTTTTTATTATTATATTAAAGGATTCTCAGAGTTTTTTTTTTTTCCTCTGGATTATTATTATTACCCTACCTTTCAAATGTTATTGCAATTTTGAAGTTACGGAACTAATAAACTTGAGCCTCTGTATATATGACTTACGTTTTGACAATCTTTTGATTAAACAACTTCTTAAAAATCAACTATACAAAAATAATAACCAGCGAGAAAGATTGTGAAACTTGAATTTTCTATACAAAGCTTTTAAGAAATAATCATAAATTAGTAAGGCTAAAATTCAAAAGTCTTACCTTATTGACATACGTACCTAATTTACAAAGTTACTTTACCATATCACTAGCATCATTTCTAGTCAACAATGTTTGTGTCTAATGATATTTAGTTTTGTTGTAATACCACAATTCGATTTTTATTAAAAGCGCTTAAGACAAAAAATAATAATAATAATAAAGAGCACAGGTGGTAACACTTTGAATGTACCAGACAATGGTGGGGGTGTCATTGAGATTGTCTGGAGAGGGATTTAGTCTTAATTGACATAAAAATAAAAATAGAACCAATCATACTCTTTACATAAGAACAAAAAGGTTCAACGATGTTTGTGTCTAATGGGAAAATCCTGGATATTTTACTCAGGGTGTGAATATATGGATTTGATTTGATTTGATTTAATATCTTATCAATCAATTCTAAATTTCCCTATTGGAACATTTTGACCGTTAAATGCCGTGGATTTTCAAATGGTAGATTGGATTGATTCTGTCGCTCAGCCGAGCGACACCTGAAATCAACCCACCCTCTATAGTCCGGCATCCTCGTAGGCAGGCTCCTGTACTGTTGTTACAATTAATCACGTGCACGAAAAAGTCAGTATATTTAGTTAAAATTCATTTTTTTATTTCCATATTATTATTATTATTTTTTTTTTTAATGTGGGTGTTACTTGTCTTTTTATTTTTTGAAACATGCATGTATGTGATAGAACTGACCTTTGTTAGGTTAAACCCTGCAATTTTGATTTTAGTTTTATTCAATCGAAATGGTCCAATTATTCTTTTTTTCCGAAAAAGGAGAGCAGAAATTTGGCAAATTTTCATCTGGGATTTTTTTTTCCTGATTAAATGCAATAATTTGAACCGACAGTTCCTTGCTCCGATTCCTCCCAATTCGGTTCCTTTGACGATTCGGTTTCAAAAATTTCAAACCTCAACTACATTATCTCTTTCTAATTATGTCTGCACCGCTGTCAAGATCAGGGCTTTATGTCACCGCGCCGATTAAATTAGTGGATATAATTTCTGTAAAACAAAAATAGTAAGTTCGCGATCACGTTGATTACTAATAAAAAAAGACAGATAAAGTCCATCTCATTCAAAAGTCTTCAATCTCAGCAGCGTCAAGGTTGTCATTTGGAACCCGATGCGAAACCCTAAGATTGCGAACATGGAATACAGAGATTTGAATAATTGAAAAAAGCTGAGAAGTTTCCGCGTTTGGGGGGACCCCAAGAAGCCGCGTTTTAACTTTATTTCTTTAGCTTTATATCTTGGTGGAGGTTACGGGCTTACAGCTGGGGAGCCTGTTACCCTCGCTCGCACTACTTGCAAGGAGCCAAGCACCAACAGGCAAAACTCCCAACCCACCAAACCATTTTTATCCTTCCTTTTCCTTTTTAGCAAGATAGTCCGTTTGCCCAGGTAACTTTCTACCAAATTTACTTGAACGTTGCCATTGCAATAGAAATGGATTGTTCGGAGGAAAATAAGTTCTATTGGAAACCCCACTGGTTTCACATTATTTACAAAAAAAAAAAAAGAAATAATTGAAAAAAAGATGATCCAGTATCATGAAAAAGCCAGATACAGTAAATTGCAGCAAACAATTAAATATCTACAAATAAAGCAGCGAATAAGATTTTTTTTTAAAATTCATATCAAAAAGAAACAGATGATGGGGAAAACCAATAAATTGCTTGCCAATCAGGCTGTTGTTCATCGTGGCATCATATGTTCCTGCTTTGCGTCGACCATACCTGGTTTTTGTTCATTGTTTGTAGTTGGCTATTGTGTCATATGCACATGCTCCATAACGTATTTATTGAATTCTTATCCCTTTATTTTTTTTTTTTTTGTTCGAGCTTGACCTGTCCCATTGAATGGCAAGATAAAAAAATAAAAGAGAAGCTTCAGATCAAGTGGAATTCTAAACAAGGAAATTCGGCGGAATTCTTTAAATGTTCTTGATTAAAATTCTCCTCTTATCTTTTTTTTTTTAAAAAAAAAATTATGGTAAAAAGAGAAGAGAAAAGCAAAAAAAAAAAAAAAAAAAAGAAAACAAAAAAATTACACTGTCTGCCCCCCTCTAGGAATCTAGGAAGGCCTCTACCAACGATATCAGCGTGCTTGCAATCTATAATCTCGGGGGAGGAGCTTCCCAGTCTTCAAAGGGTCCCCCATATCAGCACCAGGTTCGCAAGATGGTCCGCAGTGAAAATTTCCTCTCGTGCACCCATCAACATTAATTTTCAAGAAAGGTGCTGCTGGTAGAATCCAACTGATAAGAGTAACATGACCTTGCTTAACCTGTCCCAGATTATCAAAATCCGCATCTTATCTTTGGTACAGGAACTTCGGCCCAAATAGACAAATAATTAATACAAGTAGTTTTTTTTTTTTTTTTTTTGTGTATTGATCTTTTATTTAGCTAGGGGTTCTGGAGATGTGAGCTTGTAAACCCTTACGGTGAGAAATATTGCTATATGCTATTGCTTTGTCTTTTTAACAGCTATATAAAATTGAAATTGAAAAATCTTTTATAATCGCATAACTTTACAGGTTGCACATGCAAGAACTAGAAACAAAAGACATGCAATTTGGCTTGTTTTCATGTAAGATTGTTTCAAACTGACATTGATAATTCCTACGACACCATATCCTTATGATAGGATTTGTGTTCTCTGTTTGGTGGCATCACTTGTCTATGACCGCCTGGATATATATTTGGGATTCTAAATTGCTTTCAAGTGTTTTTGTCTCTTGATTTTTGAATTCTTGTCCCCATGAGCCCCATTATTGTTGCGTAAATATCCTAAATAACCACCTAAGCAGTCTCCACATTGTCTGATATGTTACTATTCTATCCCTGCATCGATGAACCCATATCGCATCAGATGTGGGGCATTGCATTTACAATAATTGGCTTGGCGGCCATTGCCAATTTATACAAGGCCATGAGCATGCAGTAGACAAAATTGTTGTTCTTGACAGACAAAGGTCGGCGCAAGCATCCCTCGCCTACTTGATTTTAACCTTTAATTTAATTTGAATGTGATCAGTTAATATTCGCAGTTGAATAAGCTCCCTTTAAACAGAAATCAAGCACCGCCCACTCTTGTACGTAGATGGGAACATATCGATTCTTGGCATGTATTCTGAAGTACTTTTCTTTTGAAACATTGTAGTTACATGTATGTGCGTACATACATACCTCCTTTGAGTAGGCCATGATAATATGTTCTCCACATATGGGTCAATCTGAAAACGAGAATAATTGACCAACTTTATAACATACGGCAATTTTTTTTTTTAAAAAAAAGGAAAACTCAGATGCATATGTAGGTCGAGCAAAATCAAAATTTTCAATTTCTGGCAACTATATTTGCTTCTTGTTCTTACTGGATAAAGAGACGGTTAAATGTTTAATTGAATCTCTCTCTCTCTCTCTCCCGCCGTCCTCGGGAGATCGGCAAGGTAATAATTAATTAATGAATCCGAGTCATTGGTCTTCTCTGGGTCCGAGCCATGATGCCCTTTTTGACGTGCCACCAGCAATCTTTCTCTTTACTACCCAAGCCACGTGCACCACTGAGTTGGTAAAGAAGTTCTTCTAAGTACTTCACACCACAGGGAGATTTCACACCACAGGGAGATCCAGAGAAAGAGAGGGAGAGAGAGGGGCAATAGTTGGTCATAACCTTTGATAATGGGCTTTCCTTCGTGCCATTAGCAATAGGATAAAAGCATTCATGATAAAAAAAATAAAATAAATAAATAAAGGAGGCAGGCAGAAGAAGATGGCCATCTGTCAACTTGTCGGGGCTTTCGTCGGGGGTGGCAATGGACTAAAGAAGCATAGACGGATACAAGTTAAAGATGTTAAAAATTTTTATATTTTACCAAGGGAATGGAAAATTTTCTCCGTGTCCAGTTACACATTATAACTACATAATTTTATTTTATTTTATTTTTTAAAAGAAATAATTATGAGACTTAGATGTAAATCTAATAATAAAAACGATTCATTTCATTTTAAAAATTAAAATCTAAAATATCAAAATTGAAAATATAAATTCTTAATTGTTAAAAATGTTTTCACGAGCGACTTGTAACCGTCCTTTTTTCAAGGATGATCCCACGAAACAATTAATGCACTGGCTAAACATGCATCCTTTCATAAAAAGCCAGCTGCATGGCCAAAATTTACTCTTTGAAAACCCAGGCTCTGCTCCAAGGAACAGTTAATCAGTTGGATTAATTCGTTCCCCCAATGGCCTCACTGCTCTTTGAGCCTCGTATGCCTGGTTGCACATAGTAATTTTGTTTCAAACTCCGAAATCATTGTCAGGAAGTATTTTGATTTTTCTATGTTCAAACCCAACCATCTGACCCTCCTCAACCTTCATGGGTCGGGGCAACCTGACAATTCGCGTAAGTCCATTCATCGGACATGAAACTGCTGGACTTGGGCTCTAGTTCCAAGCAACCGCAGCCCATAAAAATAAATGATGGCATCCAGTAACCTCATCCTGGCCCATGAGAGACATCTCTTCTTCTGCAGTTTTTAACACTTTTTTTTTTTTATTTTTAAAAGTAACTTAATTTACATGTCAATTTGACAGCTGGAGAATTTCATTACTCTAAGAAACCAACCCCAAGAAAAGAAACAAAAAGGTCAAACAGATGGCCGGGAAGTTTACCAGTTTGGTTTATAAGGAGACCGTCCAGTTTGGTTTATTTAATTTGCTTCCCCCATAACTATAGACTAATAACGTCTCGTAATTAAATTAAAAATGCCTTCATTCTTCTTATGATTTTAGCCTTTTGGGTTGACCTTTTGGAATGATTCTATAAATTAAAGAAGACCAAATAAATAAATAAATAAATAAATAAATAAATAAAAGATTGTGGTCTCAAAGTCTTCGTAAAGAGCTCATATTTACCTCATATGTTGGGCTCATATTGACTGCTCGTTATTCAGAAATCTAAAAAAATAATAATATTAATTTAGAACCACGTGAAAGTTGACTTAAACATGATCTTAATGAATAAAAATTTATGTCCTCTATTTAGAAGTTTTTTTTTTTCACTTAATTTGATATGTAGAAAAAGAATTTTATTTTATTTTTTTAATGATTCTTTTATCAAATGACATTTGGAGTGAGGTTTCACCTGATCTTTTTTTGTTTTTTTTTTTTTTTTTGCAGAAAGCATCGATCATTTTAGTTAATTAATAACAACATCTTAGTAACAGTGGCATTAATTAGTATTATTCCTTTTAAGTAAAATGTTAACACGGCCGGTGCCTTTGGCCTTCATCATTTTATTACTCTCTGCATGCCCATTTGTAACCGCCGACAGACACCCACGTTTATATCTTTCTTGTAAGAGACACATCTTGCCGTCAGTGACACTCTTGTCGCATTTTCTGAGCTTCCGGCACCCGTAGACTTCGCAGCGCTAATCGGATTATCCGATTCCGATTCCGATTCTATGCAATCATGGGCACTGATTCTCCGTTCTTCGACGTTCCCACCCTGGAGAAAATGCAAGTTTGATATGCTCTTATTTTGCCTTTAGTCTTTTTTTTTTTTTTTTTTTTTTTGGGTCCAATTACATGTTGATCACTTTTCTTTGGCCTTTTTGGGTTTCTTTCTTTTTTTTTTTTTGGGCTGGAGATGTTGAATTATGAGTTTATCATTTTTAGTTGGGGTGGGGTGGGTTATTTTGTGTTTGTTGAATAGGTTAGAAATAGTAATTCGGTTGGAAGTGCATGGTTATTTGTGATAATCCCCGACTTGCTGATGTCTTAATTGTTTTCATGAATGTTATCGATTTAGTAAATTTTAGTGTGTTTGCGAATGATCAATACTTTCTTGTTCTGGGGTTTAGGTACACTGATTCCTGCAGGGTTCATGGGGTCTTGCCCAATACTGCAATCCTGTCTGGTTTCTTCAAGGTGAACGTTGAATAGAGTTGCCTTCTTTCTTGTTTCACTTTATTGTTCTGTAAATACTGAATAGATATATTATATTTATCAAATAATGATGGTCAAGAGAAGCAAAACTTTCATTTGTGTTACTTTACCAGGCTCAAGTTAAAAAGTCCTGCGGCGAGCTATGTAGCTTGGAGATTTCCTTGGACAGTGTTAACGATCTTCATTTTCCTCCACTTCTTCTCCTCTGCAAGGCAATTGAGACTTCTGAGATTGAAGCAGTTGATGTACATAATGGATCGTCGTGCATGTTGAATGGAGAATATGCTTTATGTTTGATGCGCGCTATCAATCAAAAGCTTCGAATAGTCAATCTTCGAGATGTTTCATTTGGAAAGGACTTTTTGAGGTGTGTCATTGAGTTTTTATCATGTTAAGTGAATTATTTTTGGATTTCATTGTATGAAACTTTGTATCTGTTGTGATCTTTTAAGGAAAGAAGTGTAGAACAAGTTGGTACAAGGACTTTTCAGGTGACTAAAAGTTAAGGCAATCAAGTGAATTTCAGCTCATATCTTTGTTTGCTGATTGATATTATAGGTTGAATGCTATGTGTAATCTTTACATTGGACATTTACATTGGCTGCACTTAAATTTTTAATGTAGCTTCTGAAGCTAGTTTGATCATTTTTTTTTTCTTTTTTTTATGAAAAAAAAAACCATTATCAAACTACTCAAGTCTAAGTTAAAGTGCTCAAGAAGTGTGCATTTTATGTTTTCCAATGTTCTGTTTGCTCATCTGGGTTTTCATTTATGTAGCATAAGTATGCTCTTTTTGAAGGATGAATTGAACGATTTCTTTCCAATTTTGTAATTTTCTTTCTCTTTTTTTTTTTTTTTTCTGTTTCTTCCACCATGAAAAATAAACCTCCTCATGGACAGTTTTTTGTTTTTTTTTTTTTCAGCATGTTAAATCTTACATGTGAAGAAAAAACAGTTAGAAAAGATTAAAAGATGACTAATAGATGAAGGTTGTCTTGCTTTTCTTCTTCATGATCTAACATTCAAATGGAGGTACATCTTCACATTTGTGCAATTCTTTTCCCTGGTTCCCAAGGAATCTCTTAATGTAATGTGACTTGCTTGATTAATATGAAGATATGATGAATGGCTTTAACTTTGACACCTATTATCAAATATTGATTAAGATAATTCACATGGGAACATCCATTTCATCAATCATAATGCCATATTTAATGGTAATGGATGAAGGAAATGAGTGTCAAAGTAGGTGTATAAATATGGAAAAAAAAAAATTTATTTCTGCAACTATGTTTTTATTTTATCCCATATGCCATCGAGTCACAAGCTTTGCATCAATCTGAATGGGAAATATGATTTCCAAAGTTAAAGACTCAGAATTTTTCATATAGACTTGAGAAGGATGAATGGTATTTAATGTAGAACCTTTCCCTTTAAATTTCCTTGTAAAAGTACCAAGCTCCTTGTGCCTTTTAATGATTATCCCTTTTGCTTTGCCCAATCAAAAAGAGAAAAGAGGTTGTAGTATTTAACTTGTAATCTTTATCTTTTGGAGCATCTGTGGTGTAGCTTGAGGTGCTTGATATCTAATTGTAAAGATTGGGCAGCTTGAAGTCTGCCAATAGCATCAATATCTCCCCCACTCTCTCACTACCTGCATCTAACAAAAACAATTTTATTCAAGTGGCATTCTCACATATACTTATAGATTGCTTAAATGATTTATTTGTTATCATTATTTTGACTCTCTTCCCCAGGGACTTTTCCCAGAATGGTTTGACATGCCAAGTCCTGAACTTGAGGTCTTCTCAAATCCTGCAACTCAACATGGCAGGGGAATTCACAAGGATACGTGTCCTCAATCTTGATTTCAGTACTTCACTCACTAGCTTCCGGGAGGATTGTTTTACTAGCATGCCTAATTTAATTTGCCTCTCAATGTGTGAGACAAGAGTTTCTAATCTCTGGACAACTATCACAGCACTTTCAAAACTCTCCTCTTTGGTAGAACTTAGATTTCAAAGGTGGCTGTGCTGCAATGAGACTGTGTCACCTTCAGGATTATTAACTGCTACTTTAGATGATCAACTTGACCTTGATAAGCCAAACACATGTACAGATCTTCACTTAGGAGATGAAGAGGCGCTCAGCAATATGTTTTCTTTAAGTGATGTGACCATAAATCATGAAGTACATAGCATGATTGAGGATTCATCAGATGATAGTGACATGGACTTTTCAAGTTACCATCAAGAATTTCATTACAAAGAGCCATTGTCCGATGTACATCCTGGGTTGACCAGACAATTACTTCCACAAAATGAGGTAAAACATGTGGCTGTCTTCTTGGGTACTGATATTGAATGTTGTCATATAAGAACATCTGTAGTTTCATAATATTAAGAAACTAAAGTTATTTGTATATCTTTCTCATTGATTGATAACCTCAAAATGAACAAATGCAGTTTTTGGTAAGAATTTGTGGAAAATTATGGTTTTCCAAGTTTCAACATTATATTTAGGCAATTGTTGTATCTTTTCTCATATTACTGTTTTTAGTTCTTATCTTTGGCACAGCACCCAGCCTGGCATTGGTGCATCTTGATGTCAAGAATTATATGTACTTTGAAGTTTGTTCTCTACCCTTTTTCTTTAATTTTTCAATCAGGTTGGATTGACGTTAATTAATCATGCTCGCTTTCCTTTATACCTGTAACAGGCATCTATCTTGCTTGTCAACTCCAGCTTATTGAATATCCATTCTTGTTTGATATGGTGCTATTTCTTTATGTGACCAACTCCCTTCCCTTCTAAATTATTTTTTGGTAAGACTTGAATTCATTTGATGGGTGCCACTTGGCACATTGCAGAGTCAAGATGAAGAATCCTTGTCAGGTATTTTTACGAGGGATTTTGTGGACGATGCTGGATTGGCATATATTTCTTGTCATGCTTCACCAATATGTGATGAGAAACATTACAGAGAGTATACAATTGCATCACTACCCCAGTTGAAAATTTTGGATAACCTACCCATCAGAGAGATGGACAGGGAAAAGGCTGCTATAACATTTTCACAATACTTTGAGTACTTGCCATATAGACGGAAGCAAAAAGAGAGTGTTGTTAACATCTTGTATAAGCGTGAAATAAAAGAAACTCAGCGTACCAAAAATCAGCAGTATGGAAACTCACAGTGCTCCCATACACGGTCTCTTTGTGCTGCTAAAGTGGGATCATCCCCTTGGCCTTTCTTGCATCCACTCTCTGTTTCAGGCTGTGATCTAGGGGCTGGAAATAGCAACTTTCGTCCAAGGCAGTTTGAGTACCATCCATCTCTCCCTAGCCTAATGGTGTTTGGAACTTTGGATGGTGATGTGGTTGTTGTTAACCATGAAAATGAGAAAATAGTCAGTAATATTCCATCACTTGGAGCAATGAACAGCATACTGGGGCTCTGCTGGCTCAAGAAGTATCCATCCAAGGTATTTGAAGATAGGTTAAACTATTTCACCTCATTGTTTTGAAAAGCAAGCACCTGTTTGCACTACAGCCTTTTGTCCTATCGATTTAAATGTGCAATAGGCATGAGAATTTTTTATGCATTGCTAATTTTTATATCTTGTACCTATTAACTTCGAAAGGGACTAGACTTCCAGACTAAAGGCTGAAATATGAGTGGTCAAAGTATGAACAATGAAACCTTGGATATTTTGGGTGCTTATATAAAAAAGAACAAATTTGTCTGCAGCAGATTGTCAAGGATATTTACAGATAGATGCTAGATTCTAGAATATGGAGCAATTGTGCTTTTGAATTGGTTTCTTGTCACCTTATTAAAAGCCATCTAAGCATTGAATTAAATTCCATGTACAAATTTCACTTGTTAATAACTAATTCATACATAATTGCAACCCTTGGATATGCTTGTAATGATCATAGATGCACAATCTTTATGCATGATGTTATGCCCATCACTTTTGTTGGACTCAATCTGTGCACCTCTAAAGAGTCCCCCCCCCTCCCAAAAGATAGGATGCATTGTGCATAGGTGATGATTTAATTGTTTTCTTGTTCTGGAGAGAGAATCATACGATTGAGGGGGATACTGCTTTTTATGATTCATGCAGTTTTTATGGAATATATGTGGCTGTCTGGCCATCAGCAGGCTGCACTGCAGTGCAGGAAACTTGAGTACAGGGATTCTTTTATATAAAATGTTCTTGACTATAGAGTTCTTTAAGGGCAAGTGCTCACCATTTCCTTTGCTCTTCTTTTTTTATTGTCAGCTTATAGCAGGTTCAGATAACGGTTCGCTTAAATTATATGATATTGAGAATATGCCTGCAACAGTACCAGGCATGAATTCGTGTGCTGGCTCGGTTACATTTGATGACTTTGACCAGTTGACATCTGTCCATGTTAATTCCACTGATGAACTATTTCTTGCAAGTGGATACTCAAAAAATGTTGCTTTGTATGACATAAATTATGGGAGGCGCGTACAGGTGTTCACTGATATGCACAGTGAACATATCAATGTTGTCAAATTTGCAAATCATATGCCATCAATATTTGCTACTTCATCGTTTGATCGTGATGTCAAACTGTGGGACTTGAGACAAAAACCTATATGGCCTTGCCATACTAGTTCAAGCTCAAAAGGAAATGTAATGGTTTGTTTTTCTCCAGATGATCAATACCTTCTTGCATCTGCTGTTGACAATGAGGTACTTCTTATATCTGTTTGCTGCATGTTGGAGGTTTTGATGCCCGTCCATTTCAAATTCATTATATTTTTTTTATTGGGTCCATGTCATTCATCTTTCCTGCTCCAGAATCCATGCTCTGTTTTGTAGAGGTCTGATGTTCAAGGGTAAGGTTATGTACTCAATCATGAATGAAAGCCCCTCTTTTAAGCAAGCTGCCAGCAAGTATTTGCACTCTCTTTGGCTGGTGATCTAAGGTTAAATCCTATGTATTTGTCTTGAAATGTGTGTTTACTGTAGGAGATTGCTTGTTAATGATGCCTGTTCAGGAGAAGGACAATGTTAACAGTTATGATTTTGCCTCTATTTGGAGTCTGTAGTTTGTGCCTGTGCTTTGTTGGAGATTTGTTTGTTTCTTTCTTTACGGGGCATATATTCTCTCTCTTGATACATCATAGATTTTGGTTACTGCTTAGAAATAGACGGGCTCTCTATGTTTAACAACTATATCATGCTAGGTTCGACAAATTCTTGCTGTTGATGGGAGGCTTCATCTGAGTTTTGAGATTGCGCCTATTGGAAGTTCTCAGAATTACACTCGTTCCTACTATATGAATGGAAGGGATTACATAATAAGTGGGAGTTGTGATGAAAATGTGGTTCGTGTTTGCTGTGCTCAAACTGGTAGGCGTCTCAGGGACATTTGTTTGGAGGTAAATCTTTCATTCTATTTGATATCCTTTAAAGCATAATGATTCATCAAATATAGTTTCTCAATGAGGATATGGATTCATAAATTTAAGTTTTAACTCTCTGTGTAATTAATGACAAGAGGTTCTGCTATTCTTTTATTCAAATATGAAAAAATAATTTTTACAACCTGTATGGATGCAGGATATTTTGATGTATTTGTATACTTTTTTGAACGTGGTAGTGTGATTGCTATTAAAAGATAAACAAGTATTATAACAGTCTCCTTTTATCCCTTAAACTAAAAGCATTTAGCGGGGTTTTATGTTTAGTAATATTTGTTATTTTTGACGGAGAAATTGGAGCTTTATTATATAAAAGGAAAATAGGAATATTGGTCTAAGTCAATTGTATATATGATGCATATACTTGTAGTGTTGCATCAAAGAAGATCCGATACAGCATTTAAAACTGCTTAACAAAGAAAACCCTCTGAACAAGAAATTTTGCATTAACAGCTGGAAACCTTGTCCCCTCTTTCTGAATCTGCCCTTGCCTTTTTCATGCAGGGACGGGGCTTGGGGACTTCAATGTATGTGCAGTCTTTAAGAGGTGATCCTTTCAGGGTGAGTTCACCGCATATTGGAAAACAAGTTACTTTTTCAAGTAAATTTAGCGGGTTTAATTATGATGGTTTATCCCATTTGATTTGAGCAGCCCCCATATGTTATGTCTGTGAACATCAGTGTTGGCTGCACAATTGTCAGATTTAGTCATCATATTCATCTTACCATTGGTTTCACTTCCTGTCTCCCTGTATCCAGGACTTCAACATGAGTATCTTGGCTGCCTACATGCGCCCAAGTTCGAAGTCTGAAATTGTCAAGGTATAAATCATGCTTTGTTCTTCTTGATCCCGTGGTCGTCTCTTACACATCTCTCCTCCAAAGCTGCTTTTGCTTGTTGATATACTGTTTTGGGTTTTTTATTTTTCCCCCCTTGCATATATGCTGAAAATTTTAGCACAATTTGCAGGTCAATTTGCTAGCATCTTTCGACCATGCCAAGGAAAACTCTGACGATCGACCTCCTCACGTGTCCAATGGCATGGGAGGTTGACGAAAAATGCACTCTCTTTTTTTGTACACAATTGTACATTATAGGGGCACAATCCATCCTTGTACTGTGTGTATATTCCTTATTTTATATTATCAAAATGTTAGCATCGACAATTGCAAGCTGTGCTTCTAATTGAAGTCCAGCAAAAATTTCAAAAGAATAATGTTAGTGGAACTTAACATTTAATTTTTATGGTCATGTTGCAACAATTTTCGTCTATGAATTTTGATGGGGAAACCCGCACGAAAAATTAAAACTAATGGCCGGGCGAATTCCCCACGGACCGGAGTTGTGGGATGGCCCACACTACCTATAGCTTTCTGTACCTCGACGCTTTCTTTTTTATTTTTTTTAGTTGATTAATAAGTTTATTTAATTATGAATTATATAATAAGTACTTTTTTTTTCAAATTCTCATAATTTATTTTTTAGATTAAAATTTAAAATTTTGAAAATAGACATTAGGAAGGTTTATGATTCTTAATTTGAATCATGTCATAATATTAACATCGGCAGTACTTAGTTCTAGTTTTATTACCCCCACAACAGTCACCCGTGCTTGGCACTCACTAACTAATACTTGAGATATCATTAGTAAAAAAATTGTTAAATAATTATGAAAATATTTTATAATTTAGAAATATACATACTAATATAAAGTATATATTACTATATAATTACAAATACTTAAATTTTTTATATAAATAAAATCTAAATTAGACCCAATTTACTCGTTAAAATTATTTTATAATGTGAATTAAGGGCAGGTGCCGTCGACAGCTCACACCGGACCCCAGTTGACACCGCGTGAACACAGGACCTGAACCCACAGGCTGTCCCTAAGGAATGGTGCCATGATAAGTTACAGCTGTTCCCACTGTCACCGATTTATTATTTTACATCTTTCCACCGACTCGGCTGCCACCCTGACCAAAACTAATTAATTAATTCAGTATCTCTTGCTTCACTTCACCTTTTTTTGGGTTGTTCTATTAACAGCCACCCGTCCCTCAGCACTCTTTTCACCCCCCAGCAAAAGGCTCCACTCTCCTCTAGGTCCCCGCCATTTTTTTCTTATGCAGGGGTGCCAAAAGCACAGATGAAGAAGCTCTTATTTGTTACTTTGCTACTCTGCATGCTCCTAAGTTCATCTTTCATTGAACCTGCCATGGCTAAGTCGAGTAAGAACTTGCTTCTTCTTTTTTTTTTTTTTTTATGGTTCTCGTGGAAATGAAATTAGTTACTGGTTGCGTAGGCCTTGAAAAGCTATATTATAAATTCAAGTTTTAGTTTCTCCAATGCAGATCTTTTTTCTTTGTGCCTTTGTTCACATTTCTTCTTCTCAAAAAATTCAACTTTATATATATATATATATATATATATACCCATGCATCTGAAAAGAAAAAACAGAAACAAATAAATAAAAAGATGAAGAACGTTCTTTCTGGATTTATTTTGTCTGATAGATTAATTATTTGATTAAGAAATTCTCATTATGTGTGTGCACTTTTTTGGCTGTTGGATGTTCCAAAAGTTTTATGTGCCAATAAGTGCAAGGAGAGGTGCGCGAAAGCAGGAGTGAAGGGCCGGTGCTTGAAGTACTGTGGAATATGCTGTGCACAGTGCAAGTGTGTTCCCTCTGGGACTTATGGGAACAAGCATGAGTGCCCTTGCTATCGAGATATGAGGAACTCCAAGGGCAAGCCCAAGTGCCCCTAATGTATTCATGTGCCCCATCATCAGGAGAAGTGAGACCCGTCACCTCTGTGTGTATGTCTGTGTGTGTGTGTGTTGTGTCTGTGCTAATTCTGTAAAAGACCTTATCTACCCACCTACCCTTCGAGACTGATTTGATGGATCTGCGTTATTAGTTAGTGAGCTTTACGTTTCCTCAATAAAATTTAATGCTTCTGCAATTTTCGGTTTTCATTGGTGTCCAATATTATCACGGTTGTAGTTGTGTAGGGGCGTAATGTATATATTGCATGAAACCAATTCTGTTTATTTCGACCCCTCCGCCTTTGTTTTCGAGGTGGGGGTGGGGGGGGGAGAGGGAGGGAGGGAGGCCTCATGCAATTTGAATCGGAGATTGGTGGAAGATGGATTATATATAGCCATTGAACCCTAATTTAACCCCAAAATAAATAAATAAATAAATAAATAAATAAAACAAACTAAGCTAAGGATGCGGGGCTATTTTGGTTCTACAGTCAACAACATCGCGAATTTAAGACAGTGGGTTAATATTTGCTTTGGATCTACAAATATTTTTGGGATGGGAGACAATAGGTTAAATATATATTTTACCTCAGTTATCCAGTCACGAATTGAGAGGAGATTTGGACAAATCCCAACCAAAGATTCCTTGCTAATTTTCTAGCAATTTGCCTAAATAAACAGGTGGCCTTGCATTGTGGGGGAGGTGGGCGGTAGTGGGAAAGGACGGCCTCACTGGCCCCACTCCCTATTGTCCAAAGCATGGTTTTCCCTAATCAAGGTGCCGTACAAATACAATATATATATATATATATATATATATATATTAAAACTAAAGGAAGATATGCTTAACTTTTAAAATTTTTTGAACAATTTATCTTTTTTTTTTAAAAAAAATCTTTTGAATCATCGGTATAAATACATGAATTAATACAAATTAGAATAAAACCTCTTAAGAAAAAAAAAAAAAAGTTTGAACACATCTATATTTGCTGTACTCTCTGGGATACAAGATTTCTACAATACGAATATTCACTGTTTGACACGTAAAGTAAAATCTCTGCGTTGCTATATATATAGAGCATGGCATGGCATGGATGCGGTGGACTTTTCATCACATAATACAAAGGAGTCGATCGCTTTCCAGCCCAAGTAGTTAATCAAAGCCTCTTGCTTGCTTCTCAGGTAAAGTACTCTCTCTCTCTCTCTCTCTCTCTCTCTCCCCGCAAATTAAAAACAAGCACATTTGTTTACATTCCCAAAATCATGAAAGACTACCTACGCCTTGACTGTGTGACCTCTAAGCCCAAAATCCAAAGTTTTGTCTACTGTAAATGGACCCAACCCGAACCAAATAAAACCGACGTCGTTTTAACCATATTTGCCCATTGCCAGCCGAAACAATTTGACTTGGGAGGAGCAAGGCCCACATCTGAACAAGCCCGTCCACCACCAATTTTCGAACTGCCAAGTGCCCCGCGCGCGCGCGAGAGAGAGAGAGAGAGAGAGAGAGAGAGAGAGAGAGAGAGGTCAATTCTCCCCCAGTCCGGCGATGGAAAACCCTAACTTTCAAGGGGTAAAATCCGATCCCTGATCCCGGAAGTCTAGCATTGGCATTTCCGATTCAATTCATACACGTTTTCTGTTTTTTTTTTTTTTTTTAATTTCGCTATGTGCTTGTCAGATTATAGAGAAGCAGGTACTCTCGGTGGCGAAGGCCGTCGAGGACAAGCTGGATCACGGCGCTAGATCGGCTTGACGTCGACAATCTGGAGACTTTGAGGGAGCGGCGGATTCGGCAGATGAAGAAAATGGCGGAGTAGCGTAGCCATTGGATCTCCATCGGCCACGGCGACTACTCGGAGATCCCCTCCGAGCAAGATTTCTTCTCCGCCGTCAAGGCCAGCGACGGCGTCGTTTGCTATTTCTACTGCGACAATTGGCCCTGCAAGGTAACCAACTAATGCGAGCAAAATGGGTTCTTTTCTTAAAAAAAAAAAAAGGAAAAAAAAATAAGAAGAGTTTATTAATATGCAGGTGGTGGACAAGCAGTTGGAGTATATTGGCAAAGCAACACATTGAGACACGTTTTGTGAAAATTGACGCCGAGAAAAGCCCGTTCTTGTCGGAAAGACTAAAGATTGTTGTCTTTCCGACGCTTGCCCTTATATAGAGTGCCAAAGTAGATGATTATGTGGTATGTCTGGTTGTCTGAATTCAATGTGTTTCTCTCCTTTTATTTCGTATGATTAGTAAAATACTACAATAAACTTGTCGGAATCCGATGATCTCGGGTGGGTTTTGACGAACTAGGGGGCACGGAGGAACTGGAGGAGAGACTGGCTAGAGCCCAAGTCATTTTCTTTGGGGGCGAGTCATCTCTGAATCAACCATAGTCTGCCGCCCGTAGTAGGAGGAGGGTCCGTCAGAGTGAGAGTCAGGATTGCACCTCTGACTAAGCAACCTTTGTTATCTTTCAGTTCCTTTAGAGCTGAAGGGATCCATTTCCATCCAACGGGTCGAACTTTTTGCAGCTGAAATCTGAAATATGACGTCATATTATTGGTATTTGGTGGTAAGAGTCTGTGTTCTTATTGACACGCGGAGGCAGTCATTCGAATTCCAGTTGATCGCTGCCAATTTTTAGAAGACCTTATGATTTGTTGAATATGTAATGGAATTCGGGTTTTGGGATTGAGAGTCGGGAGGTCTCTTTAATGGCAAGAGGTCAAGAACAGTCTTTTTAGGTTGAATAATGCTGAATATTAAAGAAAAAATTATTTATTTTAATATATTATAATAAAAAAGTTATCTGCTTAATTAAATATTATTTTTATGATAAATTTTAAAAAAACCTTTTTTGTAATATTTAGCATTATTTTTCTACATTTCAAGTAAGTCCTTATTGATTTCAATCTGAATGAACTGAACTTGAGAAAAAACGAAAGTTAATTTGGAATACAAAGTTCTTACTTATTCGGGAGCGTATCTCAGCATAATAATTATGGAGATTAAAACTCCCTGTATGCCCCACCAGGCACTTTCACTTTGCCATGGACAAAACCATTTCTATGCAGCTTCTCTACTAAGGTCAGGCCTAAGACCCAGCTGTTTTAATTCCTCCTATCAATTCTTCCCTCAATTCGAGGATGTGACGAGGACCCAACAAGAAATTGATGCACCCACTCCGTCGATATTGATGCAACAATGGCCCGACTACCACTCGTATAGCAAGCGAAATGTCCCAATTACGAGAGGATGTTAAATCGCGTTCTCATGTCTAGGAGTATCTGCCAATCCTCCCCTGACATTCCAGAGTGGCTGCTTGCCCACGACAGACCAAAGAATTTTCCAGCTTTTGAATGCAAAAATAATCCTGGCAAGCGGGAGAAAAGCTCAATTTCCTCTTGTCCACCATTTATGGCCAGCCCCCTTGTCATTAAATTGTTTAGAGTGTATGTCTCAATTAATGATAAAGGACTCAGCACTTGAATTCCCTCATCTTGGCAGTCAGTATAATTAGACGAAGCAGGCGGGATTGAAATATATTTGTGATAAATAAAAGAAGGTATTCTCTTACACATAGATAAACTACCCATCCGCAACACCATAATTGGCCCACACTTGCATCTCATTTCCGGCCTCTCCATGTAGAAAAACAAATTGCCGGTACAACAACCAAGACATCTATATACAGATAGAAGTATTTTGCGTACAGCACCTTCAAGCAACTTGTTCATCTCCACATGCATTATCATTTGCCACTTCTGTTGTTAAAGACAGAAGTTCCATCAGTTCCATCCGATATTCCTGACCTCGAAGGTAGTGTCCCAGAAGCATACACCTTGAGGAAGGGAAGAAAAATAAAATCTCAGAAAACAGATAGCAGATAACAATGAAATTAAGAGCAATAAGATGAAGAGAAAGAGAAGGGATTAAAGAACGAATAGAGATGGCCTAACCAGAAGAGCAGACGGGCCAGATGGTCTCTAGTTAATGAAATGAGTGGCTGGAAGTGAAGTGAAGTGTTCTCAACAAGTTCGGCACAATCTTCACCTCCAACATTAAGTGTGCCAGTTGATGCATTCTCCCCCGGAGAAGGAGCTTTACAATGCATCTTTGGAGAAAGAGTAGCTAGAAGACCATGGACTACAGAGTGGATGGTTTCTTTCAACTCAGGGCATGTCGGTTCTGACAACTCAGCTACCTGCTCAAATAATAAAATGCAATAGCTGTAATTATTTCCTATTCAAACAAATCAAGCTTCACATGAGGGAAAAGAAAAAAAAAACAGAGAGAGAACTTGGACAAACTCTTGCACCAGTACGATCCTTAATTCCTTATTGGACATATTCTACATGCTGTATTAAATCCAGAATAACAAGAAATCAAAACAGCTGTCATCCAACAACTTCCCAACAGTGCAAGTCACACCCCCTGGGACAACAACTCCATTGTAAAAGTAATAACCATAGATGGATAACTCAGTCCTGTCACCTATAAAGAGAGAATATGCTAGGAAACTCACAGCAACTTCATGCAAATTTTCTCATGAAGTAATTTCTTTTGAGAATATCTGTGTAAATATACTTCCTTTTAACAGGCTTTTGCAAACAAAGTAAACTGAATTTTGAGCCAAGATTTTACTACTTAGCAATAAACCTGTGTTACCAAACTGTGATGACAGGCCTGCAATAACTGCATTGATAGAAAGAGATCATTAAAGATAATATTTCTAACTACAAAAAAGAACTGGAACTTATCATGAAGAGCTTTTGCAGCAAAAATGAGCATATATTGGTCTATACTTAAACAGAACCTTTTCTGGCTGTAGAGATCTTAAGTAGTCCAGTAAATCATTCTTTTCTTCCCCCACAAACTGTTGCATTTGAATAGCAGCCATTTTCCTCTTCACTTCATGTAGTTCCTTGAATAAATAGAATAACCATGAATAAGGGGAAAGAAGCAGCTAAAAAGAATGAGGATGGGCCATCATGGCAACATACAAATAAAGCAGCAAATAACAACCCTGAATACATATTTGAATCCAAAACAGATCTCTGAAAATCAATAAGCTAAATTGAAAATCGTCAACTACAAGTTGAGATGAGAAAAAGCTGAGCAAATTAAAAAGTCTGCACATACACAAAAAGCATATCAATTATTAATGTAATAGGGCCAGCCACTTCATTTTGAGATAAATCACTTCAGTCTCAGAATACCAAAAATAGCATGCAGGTATATCTAGAAATATGGCTTTTCTCACCCATTCCCCCAATCATACAGAAAAAAAAAAAAGGAAAAAAATTTGAAACTGATTCTGTTCAAGGATCATTACATGGTAAATAATGTTTTGAAACACAAGACCTGATACACAGAAGAAGGAGAGAGAACGGACTATTTCTAAATGAAAAGGGAATGAAGAGCAAGCATATGAGTTAAACAGGTGGGAATATGGCCCACATGGTTGTAAGAATTGAATATGCAGACAAAAAGTTAAGGACATGCACTCTTACACAGGCATATAGTGTCCTAAATCTCAGAACCATAATTTATTTATCCAATTCCTACATTGAATAATATTGATACCATGGCATGTTATAAGTGTTGATTTCACTACGTGAAGCCATATACTATCCATATACAGTTCAGCTAAAGCTTTTATTTCAGCATCCCCAAGAACCAAAGGCACATTTGGGTTTTATCTTGACCTTATGGTGCCTTTAATAGATCCAACCTACCAGTATTCAAAATCAAGCATAGAATGTTTTCTGATGCCAAAGTACTAGAACACCATATGTTAATTACTGGAACCTTAATCAAGAAACTTAAAAGCAATCAAATATAAGTTCTGACTTCTTTATCAGCAAAATAACAATCCTCTTACACTGCATACCTTTTTCACAGATGATAGTTGAGACTGCAAATGAAGAATGTACTGTTGAGCTTCAGCAGACATCTCACCAAGGCCTTGGACAGTGATACTATTGGATGGGTTATCAGTAATCTCATCAGATTTGACATTTTTTCTATAGAAATCATGTGGTTTTGTGTTGTCTAGTGATGTTTCCTGAAAACTAGACTTAGAATCTGATTCTTGCTTGTCAAGATTTCCTTCATCCATATCAAGGCTTCTTTCAAGGCAAAGCCTATACTCAGCATTCCGCAATGTATACCTATTATCAAAGAAAAGTTAGTTTTAATAAATATCCAACTGTGACTACAAATTGCCAAAGACTGACTAAAGGCAGCTTGCCAAAAATTATCTGGCCCAAGGTTTGTCATAAGAACTCAACATCTGCTGATCAAAACATCATTCAGTAAAACATCTAGTGTCATCACCTGTCTGATCAGTAAATAATTTGAAACTATAACCTGGCCAGGCCACAACACCACCACAAAAGCTGACCACAGAGGGATGATAAACCGCACAAAAGAATACATATATCATATCATCTCAGTTAGAAAGAAGAACGATCAGAGGATAAGAAAACACATTTCAGTCAACTAAACTAAGCATACCCAGTCATCATTGAGGAGACGAATAACTTAGAGAGGGGTTCCCACAAGGCCTCAATAGATACTCGAAACCGGTCAGATGGAAGCAAGCCCAACATGCCTGAGATGGTCCTCTTCATAGCATCCAACGTAGTAGGTGGAACATCTTTTTGAATAAAGCTCACGTCCAACGGTTCAATTGCTTGTATTAGATCTGAGAGCACTGTTTTCTGAATGAAAAATCACCAAAATCAATATTTGATTTGATTGTAAAAGGCTTCTTCTTTTCTTTTGTCTGAATAAAGCAACTAGAAAGACCAGTTGCCAACGATGTTAGAACATCCGGCAAATGCAGTTTTTACTTTGTATTAACTATTGAACACTCAATCTCTCTCTCTCTCTCTCTCTCTCTCTCTCCGGACTAACCTTATCAGGGGGATGCCAGGCTCGATTAGATATAGACCGGAATGGCCCATCGAAAGAGGAGGCCGAATCGGAGGAAGCAAGCACAAAGGTTCGGAGTTCCCTAGGTTTTGCAGAGATCGTCGAGCGCAGCGGAGCTATCAACAGACGCAGAGGGCTGCAGCGGTGGTGGAGGTGGAGGCGGTGGCCGAAGAGGAGAGGCGGAGGGGGAGAAAATGAAAGAGATGAGGCAAAAGTCGCCATTCAGAGGACAGCAATCCTCTGTTTCTCTTTCCTCCCCTCCGCTTGTCAATTCCTTCTCGCTCGGCCACAAAATGTTTGTCCAAACGGACAAATTACCGGATTCTTGAGGCGTTGCGCGCAAGAGAGAGGCGGAGGCGAGAAAGGGACACTTGGACGTTTGGGCTAACGGCCTTGGGAAAAAGAGGGGGAGCCCGGAGCCCATGTTTCTGTCACTGTAATAACAGGCCGTGGCCCAAATAGATAACAGGCTGCTTTGACAGTGGGCTCTTTTGCACGTCATGAGTAAAGCTATTCCTCCGTCAGTGTTTTTTTTTTTTCTTTCCCTTGGACCCAGTTTTTAGTCTATAGTTTGTAATCAAAAGTTTATATTTTTAGATTCCAATTTTGAAAAGATGTATAAAGTTTATAGAAAAATTATTTTTATTGTTTAATTTATAATTTAATGAAATTTTTAATGGACCAAAACAATAGGGATTTTTACTTTTATTTAGACTGCCCTCTTCTGAATAAATAGGTTTTTCTTGTGAAATTTGGGCAGGTGCAGGGGGGGAACTACTTTTGAATTTTTGTTATATGATTTATAAAAAAAAAAAATCCAGGAGCTGAAAATTGTAAAATAAAATGCCAAATTTATTAAAAATATTTATGGTCCGTCTGCACACACACATACATAACAAGTATTTTGTCACGTCTTTTTTGAGAGTTGATGCATTTATGTGTTTATATTTTGTTGTGTTCGTGTCCATTCATCATATGTAGGCAACACCCCATGATGATAATGATATTTTACATCAGTTGTAACGTAATAAATTGACCAAAAAACTTAGATAAATAGGTTGAGTCTATGGAAACTCGGGATATATAACTAGTTTAAGTTGCAGACAGTTAACTTTCTTTAGATCTATAGACCATTATATTTTCTTGTAGAAGGTAAAACATTATGATTATAAGACGCTTTAAAGATTGGACTTTTGTAACATGCATGCACAAGAAGGTTAACCCAGCAATACCCCTTGTCCGCTTCACATGGTTATGGATATATACCGGCCGGTCGACTTTCGATGATTAAAGTATCTTATTGGTTGTAAGGTTCGGAAATTTCAAAGTTGGCCACCTACTTCCAGATGTAACTGTCTTGAGAAGAAAGCTAAGATTATATGGTGGACTTGTGCGTCAAGCAAACACGGTATAGGAGACAAGGGAAGAACCAATGTCTGAAACCGAAAGACGGGAGAGATGGCAGCGCATAGATGCCTCCATTTTGCTTACCGTTGACCCGAGAGTGGAACAACCGTGGAACGAAAGGAAAGAGCCAAATACGACGTCGTACACGGACCAGGAGGATAATTAATGTGCAGCCTTCTAAAGACCATACGAGTTACAAAAAGACAGTTGCGGTGGGCTATGATGCCAATGGTCTGAGAGATGGCGGATAAAGCGTGTAAAGAAAGTGTTGTTTTCCCCTTGTCTCTAATGAAGTTAGGAACGTCGAATTGAATCCTCTTTCTTACACTTAGAATGATGGGCTTATAAATAAATAAATAAAACCATATTTGATGAATAATACGACTTATAAATCCATTATTATGCATCTAATACAAGAAGAAAAATTATGTGACAATTTCACAATTAATTATTAACGTGAAGTTTCCAACGACGTTGGATCATATGAAAGAAGTCGAAGGCGTATTCGACATTGTCCCTAAAGAAGCATTCCGTGATTGAAAGGTCGACATCAATCTTAGAGTTTTGAAATTCAAGAGTAAAATTTATAAAATATAAAATAAAATTGTTACTGTCTACATTTGAATGTGTAAAAGTTTTGGACTTTTTTGTTTTTTCGGGGGGGGGGGGGGTGGCATATCCCGATTGATTTAGTGCTGCCAACTTTCAGAGTGTCCCTTACGCTTTTGGACCGTTTACCCCCGACAATGGTTAGGTAATCTGGCGTTTACATTACTTTCCAAGAACTATCATTCATTATTTAATTTCATTTCAAAAAGGGGGAAAAGAAAGTATTTCGTTAAAGAATGAATGTTCATTGCAACACACAAAGAAAAAGTAGTCATTCTTACATATGTAAAACCACCTTACCTTCCTCTATTATGCCATTGAAATCACCTAAAGCGGTTCAAATTTTTCTTACCTTTTTTTCACTATAAACTGCTTCAACAATGCGGCAATTTTCCTATGGGACAATGAGGCAATCTTAAAATATCGTGTATTTGTAGTAATTAAGAATTTTGAGCTCCTAATTACACATCATCAAAGAAGTAACGATTATGGAACAAATGGGCTAAAATAAAAAAGAGATCTAAATTAAAAGAAATAACCTATTCCTATTTCACATTCTTTTTCTAGAAACCTAGAGAAGTGTGTGCAATGTTCAAAAGGTAACTCCTTTTACGAGCCAAGTTCGAACGAAGTCAAGCAAAGGCAGCTTCTCGGCAAGACACAAAGGTTAAAAGCAAAGGACATAAAATATTTCGAGTCACTCGCTATTGTCAAAAAGGGAACACAAATATTAAAAGCAAAGAACTTGGCTTTGTGGTCATAATATCTAATCGGAAAGTATTCAAAATGTGGGTTTTATTGGACAAAGAAATAATTTTTTGCTTTTAAAATTTTATTTCTTTTGCCTAAAATTCATAGATTTGCAATAATAATACTAAAATGTGCAATAAGCAAAAGATTTTTTTTATAACAAATTACAAAGAAATCAAAATACATTAGTTATATTCTTTTATTTTAATCATATGTTTTATTAATCTAATTACACATCTATTATTTTCAATCAAAAAAAGCTAAAATTTCAATATTTATTTATTTATTAAATAAAACTCAAACTTTAAATATTTTTTTAATTGAAACTTTAATTACGAACTTTTTATGGAAAGCAAATGACTCAAATCTTTCGAGCAACTGGCTATTGTCAGAATGTACAGCACTTTGCCTGGAAAGTGGGCACATTCGCTCCGATCTGATTGTGCATCTAATTTCACCCTCGAGGATTGTGCATATAATATCGTCCTTTGTTGCTTTCATTATAAATTTTAAACGTGTCCGACGCATGTCTAAGTAGAAGGAGCCGCCTTCAAAAATAACATAATCTTTGCCATTAAAGGGCACTTATAAATTCAACCCAAATGATGGTACGGTAGAGATAGGAAGAGTATTATGCGGCGACAATATAAAAGGTAATTTGTATTTTTTTCTAAAGTAGTCGAAGCATTTAGTATTCACATAATTGAATTAATTACAATAACATAGATCATAAATTTATAAAATTAGCAATAAAATGCGCATGAAATCCCACTAATTATTAAAAATATTGTATGAATAACACAAAAATCATTAAAAGTATTGCATAAATAATACCAAAATAGGAGATCTTGAAGACTATTGTTAATATTTTATGACATTTATTATAGGATAAAAATTAATTTTTTTATTTTTTATTTTTTATTTTTTATTTATGAGAATATAATTATTTAATAATATTTTAATTAAATAAGATAAAGTTTATCATATAAATTTAGTAGTATTGATTTGAGAGACTATTGTTGTGATTTATGTAAATTTATTTTAAAATTCTTATAATCTTTTTGATAGTAGAAGTTATTTATTCTACTAATTTAATATAATTATAAAACTATATTTAATATAATTTATTATATATATATATATATATATATTTAAAAAAAAAAAAAACAACAACAACAACATTACTATGATGGGTCTCACAGTACCAACCTCTCCGTCCCACCTGTGGCCTCTGTCTCAACGTCTCCGTTCATTTTACTTTGACAAAAAGAAAACCCTCGACGTACGTACGCTGCGGGTGCGCCTTGCCCACCTTGACCTTCGCGTCCAAAAAGTTTCGCACTTTTTCTTTTTGGTGCTGCAAAAGTTTCATCCTTTCGCGACATTTACATGTACGATAACAATACAGACCATAACATCACCGGCACGGGCGGGGTGGGGGGGGTTACATGCATGCGGACTTTTGACGCTGAGGCCCAAGTGTTCGTACTCACTTTCCACTGCCTAATCCTTTGCCCCACTCCCAAGTAATGTAATGTAGCATATTCCATGTGCAAAATACAACAATGATGCAGCATTCGTTTTGCATATAAACACATGCAAATGCCTGTGTAAATCATTCATAGTATGTATTTAAATTGGTTTTACACTAATGCATGCCGTGTAAAAAAATATAAAATCTTACACTTTATCTAACTTAAAATTTTAAATAAATTTAAATATTTAAAAGAGTTATTTGATATAAAAATATCAAAATCTGTTTTATCCTTTTGTTTACACTTTTTTATATTCACTTTAATCAATCAACATAATATTAATCCAGTTTCATTCAGTATTTTAAAAATTGGACAAGATCAGCAACTAGTAAAATTGGAAACTGGAAGGTAACAAATTTCAAACTTAGGCCGCAAATGATATAAATAATAATTTTTACTCCTAATTTAAGAGTGGTGATATGAAGTTTTCTTTTATATATTTTAGTTTTCTTAAACATAACAATAGCACCATTTTATAATCTTCTTTTTTTCTTTTTGTCTCTTTTAAATCATGAATCATAAAAATTTGAGAAAATATTTATATAGTATATTTATTTGCATTTCAACAAAAACATATAAAATTATATATTATATTATATTATACTATACATATTCTTTTAATCTAGATTATTTTATTTATATTAAAATGTTTTACTCTTCAATAAGAAATCTATAAAGTTTTTTAAAATAAAAATATAAAATTATAGTATTCTTTATATTAAATTTATCTTACTTAAATCACTTACATTTTTTAATACATTGTATTAGTTATATATATAATTAAATTCCTAAAATACAATATATATATATATATATATATATATATATATATATAT